>JAPYKE020000020.1:0-600000 GCA_028554795.2 Sinohyriopsis cumingii
TACTCCACTGAAATGTCAAGGAGGTAGTATATTTTCGTTGAATTATACCACTGATGTTTATTATTTGAGAAAGAAGTATATATGATGGATATGTACCTCAAAAGAAATTTGCTTTTTTTGGCTTTCTTTATCCAGCTCTATTTACACATATTCCCCATTCAGACTGGAACAGCCGGAACATGACAGAATAAAATAACCTCTGCGTCATTAACAAAGCCAAATGTCATTTTACACTGAGATAATGATTTATGTTAAGGTGACTTTTAGTAGGCAGTTTTGATAAAGACTTTGACACCGATCAATACATAAGAAAATGCCTAAAAGCGCCATTAAAAGATACTAAACATATAGTCAACAATAAAGGGCATTATTCCAAAACTACTCTCTGTAGGAGAGTATTTTAAATCGTACTTCAAGTTATCATGCATGAGTACACTTTACGAATACATTTAAGTCATGGTTTGCCTCTGACATTAAACAAAATCAGTTGTATTTCGTTTGTCAAGTTTTATTTTGCCTGAAACCGTTAACCTATATGGTGAACCATGGACAGCATTTAAAAGGCAAGAAAATGTCAGATATTAGTCTAGTGGAAAAAGCAAAAAGGAATTTCTAATTAAAGTAGGCCATTCTTGTTAGGTACAATTGCTACCACTGGGTAACATTTACTGTACTGGGTTCCTTGAATACCATGGATTAGAGTTGTCAGTCTATTCACCGTATTTTGTATGTATTTTGCCGTTCCCAAAAAGTTCATGCTATATCTTGAACAGCAGAAATGTCTAAAACAACGGAACATGGTTTTGTTTTTATTCGCGGCTTCTTTCAGCAATTCGATTGCTTTCCTTTTTAACTTTAGTTATACAACTTCTTATGTAATAACATGTCTTCATCAACCTGAAAAGTGTTTCAAAATTAGTGTTTAGTAATTTGTATGATTTGCGCAATATTCCCATTTTTCATTTCCTTAAATGCACTTGGCTTTTGTTTATTTTCATTCCTCTAATAAACATTTTACCCGAATGCATGACTTATTAACCCAAAGGTATGGCTGATTAACCCTAAGGTATGACTTATTAAAATTATGGCATGACTTATCAACCCTAAGGTATGACTTATTAACCCTAAGACATGACTTATAAACCTATGGTATGACTTATTAACCCTAAGGTATGACTTATTAACCCTAAGGTATGACTTATTAACCCTATGGTATGACTTATTAACCCTAAGGTATGACTTATTAACTCAAAGGTATGACTTAGTAACCCAAAGGTATGGCTTATTAACCCTAAGGTATGACTTATTAACCCTATGGTATGACTTATTAACCCTAAGGTAAACAAATCTTTACAGGCCAGGGACCAACTGTTGTCACGTTTTCCATGATCTTTAGAGTTTACTCTGAAATCACAGACCATGGTCAAAACAGTCTGCTTCATAACATTAGGTTACTTATAATGGTTGTGTCCATACAGTCTCAAACAAACGTAAGGGACCTATTTTCTGGGGAGCATTTAACAAGTGGGTGTTTCTGATAAATGTTTGATTATTATCACATTACCAGTCCGACTTCCGGGACAATAGTTGGCAGTCAGGGATAAATTGGAACCAATTAAGAGTTTAACATTGTTTTTTTCTGAGTTTATCGTGGTATAAACTGTCAGTTGCCGACTCACACAGCTTACATAACGCCCTTTGCTGTGAGTCGGCAACTGACAGTTTATACCACGATAAACTCAGAAAAAAAACCCGTTAAACTCTTAAAATTGAAATTTTCAATTATTCGTTATGTTATTTTGTTTGCATAATTAAAAAACAAAATTTAATTGAGCGTAGTAATACATGTTTGGGGTTTCTGTTACGATACTATTTATAGCACTTGGGATTATCCTGCTTGATCGTAATAAGGTCAACATAATGCCAGTCCTTCAACCAATGGAAGCCAATATGAGGAATTTGAACAATGCTACCATGATTTTTATATTTTACCTTAATGGTCAATATTTAAAGTCGCGATGTCATGCGTTTCATAGACTGACTGAATGTGATTTGAAAGATTCATTACTGTTCGGACACGTCAGTGATCTATTTTCAATTCCTATTTTCTTGTGCATATTCAGGCTTGACTAATGTAGGTGTATGATGTTAGGTTATAGAAAATGTGTGATCAGTTTTGTTGGTACACACGCACACACACACAGAGTTCTAAAATAATTGAGTACTTATTTTTATCCCTCTAGTTATTCCATGATTTGTTTAGTGACAATGGTTCATAACCTGATCCCTCTCATCATTTTTGTGACATCAATGTAGAACACAGACAGACAGACACACAAAAGGACAGACAGAGGCAGATGCTGTTGTAAAATGCTATTGGTGTAAGACGTTAAGAGTTTCACTTAAGGCTTCAAAACAGCAAGACAATGTAATTTGTGAAAAATGTGTTTATCGTTTAAAAACTTCTCTAAATATAATGCAATAATAATTACAATATATGTAATGTACAATAAAAATGAAAAAGTGTATGACACATTCATGTATTTACTACTTTAATATTTGTACTTATATATAACTATTTGTTATGCATTTTCTTAATTTGTCTTTAAGTATTCGTTGGAAATTGCCATACAGTAAAAACCAGGAGTGATACATGATGTTTTGTAAATTATTATTATTCTAGCCTGGATAGTTGACATGGGTACTTAACTTAAAAATCATATATTTCCTTAACTTTTTTGCACGTACATGTTTTTAGTTGGAATTCAACTTGAAGGTACAGTTATTGAAATGACATGTGGATTTGTAATGAAACATGTCATAGAGTTCATGTTATTATGTGGATTTGTAATGAAACATGTCATAGAGTTCATGTTATTATGTGGATTTGTAATGAAACATGTCACAGAGTTCATGTTATTATGTGGATTTGTAATGAAACATGTCATAGAGTTCTTGTTATTATGTGGATTTGTAATGAAACATGTCATAGAGTTCTTGTTATTATGTGGATTTGTAATGAAACATGTCATAGAGTTCATGTTATTATGTGGATTTGTAATGAAACATGTCATAGAGTTCATGTTATTATGTGGGATTATGAGCAGATTCAGTGATATTTACTTGACTTGTTCTGTTTGGGTTTGTATGGGTCATTTGAACATTTACAGATGCATGAGACAGTACTGCAGAAGAGTCTTGAGCAGATAATGCTACATTTGAACATACATTGGAAAGAATGTTGCTCATTTGTTGTTTATGTTGAGTGCTGGGCCTTGTGTATGGTTTCAGTGATAGTTCATTGGAGTGGTCAGACAGAGGCATAATGTGCCTAGCAGGAAGGTTGGCATCTCTCACTGCATTCAAAGCTGTGCACGAAGAGAGTGGGCAGTACATCTTGCAGATATATGGGCATTTTTTCATATGTCAGGCATAAAATTGCTAAATTTTCTCTGTCCAACACATCTTGTGGTGTACCATATTTGACACAATTTGGGATGTTCGAAAACATTTTTATCAATGTGGCAAAACAGTGATTTCAGCTTTTGGATTAATGCGTGCGAGGTCAGTTGGTGTTCAACTTTAATTTTCCATTTAACATGTCGTTTGCTTTTTTCAACTCAGGCTCTGTAATAATAATGATTGAACGACCACATTCAACCAACCTGAATGTGGCGATCATTAGCAGCCCTGGCATTTTCTAAAGTGCTTTTATGGTGTTCCTCAGCTTGGGCTTCAGGGAGCTTCCTCTTTCGTTTTGCGGTGACCTTGGGGGCTGCTTCGGCATACGATATGGCTAACATTTGGGCTAAATGTGCAGACTCAACTGACTTAAGATCTACCTCTATATTCTTCTCTTTGCACCATTCTTAAATTCATGTTTTTCAGCTTGGTAGTAACTATTTTTTAACATTTGAAATATTTAGATCTTTGGGAAGAATCATTCATCCTTATCTCCTTACCATAGAGTGTATTTATATAACATATCTGTTACATTTCTAGCCTGTCACAAATATTAATTTAAAGATAAACTACATTTTATTCACTGCGAAGCAAGTTAAGTCTCAATTTTATATAAAATGACTTTAACGATTTTTATTTTTTTTAATTTTGCTTACAAATAAACAACATATTGCCTTTTCATAATATATAATAAATAACAAATAAGAGCAAATTACGTATCAAGCAATATTAGTTAAGCTTATATTAAGGAGCAGTCCAGTATTATACGTAATTTATTATGATTATTGAATGAATGAATAACTCTACCTATGAAAGTGTTGTAGCCCCATTGAGTGTTTTTCTTAGTAGATTTTGAGTACTGCTGTTCAGATATGTTTAAGAGATCTTCCTCATTAAGTGATTTGAAACGTTTTGGTTTTTGGTCATCCTGGTCATCAGCTGAGAACTTAGTACTAATATGAGTACCCCTACTCCTACCTCGTGGACGGGATACTAACATGAGCATATACGTGTCAATGGAGCAAGCCGGATGTGATGCACACCCGGCGCTCTTTTAGCCTAATATAAAAAATTGAGCATATTCCTTGCATATAATGCAATAAATTGAGTAGTCCTCTTATTTAATACTGGAAGTATCGCATATCATTGTAGAAATAGTTGTAAAATCTCGTTTACCTTTTTTATCCGATATTTTCGTTTAAATCGTCCGCCATATTAGTTCAAATAATGATTACTTCCGTTCTCAGCTTCGTTTGTTTGTGTGCCATATAAGAACACTGAAACCTTATTTGGAAACATAAACAAATCGTAGTAAAAAATATGGCGCGGTTTGAGTCAGAAATTCTGCGCATTAAAAGTAAATACGATTTATCGGCAACTATGAAATTCCACCAAGAAGCCATTATTTGCCACTTGATTGATAATAACATAACGTAGAATATCCAAGTATGGTCTTGCAAGCCTTACATAGAAAAAGGGTCACGGCAAGTGTCTCGCGTTATCTGTCATGGTGGACCCCGTGATGTTAGTGTAACCATGGCAATTTATTTTATTGTGTAAGGGCTTAATAAATTCAAAATAAGCCAAACTTCTTTCACAACATTATTATACTTATGTAGTAGATTTCTACACTGTTTGTTTTTCTGACTTTAGTAATGATTTTGTTTGCTCCATAACATGATATGGGATCAGTTCGTAGCCTCAACCACAACAAAATCAAGTTGAGGCTACGACATCGTAGCATCTGAGAACTGGACTGGTATAGGTTTATTCAAACTAAATGATACATCAGTTTGTGATAGTTCTTCCACTTCAAAAGGTTCGTCAGATATGGATGGGTCAAAATTTTCAAAATCTTCGTGCATGAAATATATTTGGTAAGGTAAAGCTAGCGAAAAATCTCCAAATTCTGACATTTCAGTTCCAGTGTTGAATAGCTATAATACCGTATACCGGTGACCTTGACCTAGCGTATTTCAAACATTTTTATCAATATTTTTCACAAATTTCGACAACGAAAGGATGATTTTATTCATAAAAGATGAGAAATATCGGTTGCTTTAGTCTTTCAGATTCAGTTCATTCAATTATTTTTTTTAAACTGCAAGAATGTTTTTTTCCTTTAATGCTTACTTCGTGTTTGCCTTCACTGGCAGTGTTGATCTTCTGCTGTACACGTGACTTTATTTATAGAAGTGGGTATTCCTAGAAAAGTAGTTCTCACGGTTCATACAGAAATAAACGCAATTCATTTTTATCACGTGATAACATGACCAATGGACATATTACTTTCCTTACCAGCTACTGGCATTGCAATTATTACGTAAGTAGCGTCATCGAGATCAACACGTTGCTGAGTTATCAAATTTAACTCCACTATCAACGTTGATCGGAGTTGAGAATGTTTACGTGGACGAACCAAATAGTCACGATTTAGCTCCGATTTGCGATGGAAATTTAATCTATGTAGCTGAATGAGTCTTGAAACATCTTAGCAACGTTGTTCATTGACACGAATTAACGGAGTCTCAACGACATGAAAAAGAACAACGAGAATCTATTGTTCGACAAAGTGCACGACTACAGGGTCTATTGTTGTGCTTGAATGAGTATCTCATTATTAAAACAATCACCAGATAAATGCTATACAACTAAATAAAGTATCAGAATCGATGGAGAGTCATGAATCTTGTAGAACACAACGGACACGCATTGGATAGTACAAGAACGTTCCCATCCAAGCGTACCCACGCTCTTGCGATCGCGAATGCTACCGCGAACGACCTATTTATGTCTAGTTGTTTGAGACTGATCCTAAATCAAGGCGCACTAATAGTTGATTATTTTATTTTGCCATCTATTTGATGCTTGAGATCAACACGTGTGGACGATGAAAATACTCTGTCGCACAGAGGTATTTACGTGACGATCAACAACAATGCGATGAATTCGAAAAAAGCAATTAAAAAAACCCTTGCTTAGGATTTCAACCGATCTGGTGCGAGCTTCATCTTAAGTAATACACTTAATTCATTTCTTTGAAAAGCGGATTTGCACAGGAACGTCAGTCGTTCGAATGAAACGTGTATAACAAATCACTCATTTTCACTAGTGACATTTTTAATAGCTCGAGTTCTCATTTCCATTTGTATGTCCAGTGCTGCTTCGACATAGTTCAAGCTTGTTTAGTTGCAACCGGGAAACCGCGAGGAAAAAAGTAGTTTCAGAACTGACAGTATGACAACACTGGATCAGAAAACGACAGTATATTTTTCTTGCTTTGGGATGATTTGACGCTAAAATTCTTGCTCTTTCTTTAGATTATAATTGATAGGTATAATTAAGAAACTTACAAAAGCATATTTCACTTCCTACTCCATCGCGTGACTCAGCTCGGAAGAAATATCACGCTAACGATATGGGACGAAAAATTATTGGTAAATTTACCGTTGGAGCTGCCAACTATTGCATGAGTGCGTCTCGACGATTAGCTATAGACCCAGATGAGTTTGATTTTCGAGACTACGCCATTTTACGTCACTGGCTTTATGGTGCTAAATATAAATCCCCACCCACCCACCCCCACCCACCCGCGTGAAACTAGGATGAGCAAGGATATCATCACATGTAGTAAAGATCGGTTACACAAAGCAAAAGTTAACACAAAAGTACCCATCCTTCATATATATGTGCCATATAACAAGAAATGTCTAAATATATAAAGAAAGTATAGAAATTTATATTGTAGTTGTAGTTGTGGGGTTTAACGCCATTTTTCAGCACACGATAGGCTATATATGGCGGCCAGTATTAATGGTGGAGGAAGAACCCGGGAAAACCCCGGAAAGAACCACCGACCCACGAGAAGCTACTGGCAAGCTTTCTCACATACCCATATTGGCTGAATCTTAGAATCGAACCGACGCAGGCAGAGGTGAGATGGCAGTGATCCGTAACGAAGAGCGCTTTAGACCACTCGGCCACTCGGGGCCCCTAGAAATTTATATAGCTAATATACTGATTTGTCTAATGCAAAGCTAACTAGAAGACTAAATAACTAAATCTGACACTATATAATGCTACAGTCAAGTCATGCATAGTTCAAAGCTCATTAAGGTAACGTGACAGTAGTCTATTTATGTGCGCTTAATTAAAATCGACACGACGATTGTTTAAATTTCCAATTAAAACGTGTTTTAATTATTTAAACTATATACAATGAATCAAGCTGTATATGTGATTGCTATTCGTGGATTTGATTGCATTGGATGGCTGTTGTGTTTACTATGTATGGAGTTGCGAGGGTTTGGCGGTCGAATGAAGGAGTTCTAGGGGAACGCATGCATAACAAACTGGATCATAAATAATTTTTTTAAATGAGAAAATAAACATTTTTTATTATGCGTAATTTGGCGATTTAGTTCATTAAACAAGAGCTACCCATAGCAAATACATGTAGATGCCTCGCACAATATCTATAGATGTGTGTGGTTGTTCTACGCATAATACAATAGAAGAAACAAACATTTCCTTTCAGATCTATAAACGATATAATTAGTTCACTTCGAATACATTTAAACCGATGAAAGTTTAATTTGTTTGAAACTCTGATGTTGAAAACAAGCAAAAATAATCACAACAACAAAGACACAGCAAAGTCAGTTATATATATATATATATATATATATATATATATATATATATATATATATATATATATATATATATATACAACGTTAGTATTATACACAAATTTCTGACACGTGCAGATGAAGCCGAAAAATGAATATAGTTACCCAAAACAAGTGTTCAGCGCTGAACAAGATATCATCTCATTTGTGTGTTAATTTATCTACCCTGCCACTTTACACAAAACGTTATCCCAAAACATTTACATGTACATTGTTGACACTGATTACACCGTCAAAACCAGAAAAGTGCATCATTTTTTAAAAACAATGCTGTAGTTGTGAAGGCAAAGGCACGATTGCGATTGTAACTCAGAAAAGAAGTCCGTGTACGTGTGTTTATGAGAGAGAGAGAGAGAGAGAGAGAGAGAGAGAGAGAGTGAGAGAGAGGGGGACTATTGAGAGTTGTTTACTGTCGTACTCAGTACTGATAATATGTCTGATATTTACTATCAAGTCAACACGCTGCATTAACAAAAGTACGAACAATATTTATTTTTGTCTTAAGTGTGAATTACAAAATTTATTAATCAGAGTCACGAGAGAGAGAGAGAGAGACTTTTTCTTTGAAACAGGTTCATTAGATTTGTTTGTGGAAACGTTGTCTAATTTCCTTATCCTTTCCTATATACGATACCAGGCTAATTTCTTGAAATACATCAACATAAATCAAATCTAGACATTTCGTCAAGATTTACTTACACTCACAAGAGAAGAATTTGCGAACAATTATTTTCTTCATTCACTTAACAGTTGTCATCTAGTCACCTTGAATTTGGCGACACGCATCAAAACAATTACTTAGAAGGATTTGAGAACACTTAATGTTTTATCCATTTTGATATTTGTCAAATTTGCCAAACCAATAAGCATTCGTCTGCTTCTTGGATTTATCACATAAAGAACGGGTAATAACTATCGCTAGATGGTGCAAACGATCGATAGTGTTTGTAAAGAAATCAAAGTGGCTTATCATTGTCGACAAGTTCCTTTTTAATAATAAGTATATATCGGTCTCCTGTAATTATCGCATCAAGAATACATCACAAACACAGCTTGGGCGTTTGCAAAATGTTTGGTTGATTGATCATGTTTATTAATAAATTCAAGTGGCCGGCTAATCATTATGGATAATTGACTCTTATTTCAAAACACACCTGTCAAAAATGACACGGATTATATTCTTAAAGTTTGAGAGACCATAAGTTGCTTTGTGAGAGGAGTTGTGATATATATATATATATATATATATATATATATATATATATATATATATATATATATATATATATATATATATATATATATATATATATATATATATAATAAGTAGTGATACAAAAATGCAAATATAATCAACAATGCATTGGAATCAAGCTGTATTTTGGCGTGGAAGCGAAACCATTCCTGAAAAAAAAACCACATACAAGAGGAAAATTTAAAGATAAACGATGTTCATATTACCTGGAATATTTATTGCTGCGAATAAAACCACCTCCACAGTCGAAAAAAATAAAAACACAATTGTTGAGATTTTTTAATCTTTTTCGTCGTCTTGGATTATTCGTTCGGAGGCTCTTAGCTTCCTACCAAAACCTTCAGTTGCATTTTTTCTCGAATCTACTATTTTGACAGACTTGTAAAATGGTGTGTTTCCGTTAGATATGCAATAGCCCTTGGCCTCAGTATGCTTTTCAATGTTATATTTTTAGACCCTAGAGAGCACTTGTCATAGTCTGAACCATTATATCTGCAAAAAGATACAAATGTTTCTCCAAAATAGCTATTTTAATTATCAGAACGGTATTTTCAATTACTGTCTCTCACGTTTGATGTTGACATTGCGAATATCACTTTCATTTCTCTGGTTCTTTAAAAGTTTCTTTTCTGACTCAGCGAACTCTTCCACACTATCAATTTTATCATCTATACTTTCAAACGTACGAAACAATTGCTGCTTGAGTTCATTCACAAACAAATTTAATCAGCCACGAGTGAACATGGTTTGTGGACAAAGTAGTTACTAATACACTATACTATCTTTAGGCACACGTGTCGTGCACGTGCGTGCGTTAAGAAGGTGTTCAGTATCGTAAAATGCTGCACAATTCTGACAATGTATTGTTAACGGAAACAAAAATGAGCATATAATAATACACGTTGCTTACACTGAGGGGTATTTTTCGGTTGTGGATGCAGGGGTGTTTCTTTAGCAATACAATTTTATAATTCTATGATTTCCTGGCCGAACTATTTACATTGTATAAGTACAATCTCGCTTAATTCTATATTTGCAATATTCCAGCAACCGCATTAGACATCGGGAAAATTTAAGCTCTCACAGATAGTTGGAAGTTAAGAGTTATATATGACCATAAAATTCTAAATCATGATTTTTTGGCTCGCAAAATTTCTGAAATCGGTTAGTAACTAATATTTGAAAACAGGTATTTTTCTTCATATATCGCATCATTTCCTAAATCTGAATATGTTAACTGTTATAAAACACATCGACTCTCTCTGTATATATATATATATATATATATATATATATATATATATATATATATATATATATATATATATATATATATATATATATATAATCATGCATGCATGACATACCTACCTACCTACCTATCTACATACATACATACGGAGAGAGAGATTTTCAAGAATGCTACCATGATAGACATTCTGAATGTCAGACCGTCACTATTTTTATTTAGGACCAACTATACATCATGAAAGATTGTGTTAATGAACACCTAATTTATATGTGAAAATTTTATTGATCAGAAGTGATATGAAGATTTCCAAGCTAGCAGTTGTGTTGGCCACCCTGGATGTCAACATTGGGTCATTTTCATTTAGGGTCATCTATATATCATTCAAAGTTTTATGGTAATCGTGTCTATATGACTTTCCATTCAGCAGGAGTAGCGAGAGAAATATTCTAAAAATGGAAAAATGGATACTCTGTCGACCATATTGCATGTCCGAGCGGCTCCATTTTAATTTAGAACTAAATAAGAAGTTTTCTGGTGGAAACCCTAAAATGAACGTGTGTACAAATTATCATCACAGTCCTTGAAGTAGCGAAAACATTCCTGTGCAAAAGGAAGGAGATACGGTGAGACAACATGTCATCTGCCAAGATTTCCTGGTCAGTGATTAGAAGAACTAGACAAATGGTGAGATGACATGTCATCTGCCAAGCTCTCCTGGTCAAAGAACTAGACATACGGTGAGACAATATGTCATCTGCCAAGCTTTCCTCGCCAGTGATTAGTAGAACTAGACATACCGTGAGACACTATCTCAGCCGCAAAGCTTTCCTGGTCAGTGAGTAGTAGAACTAGACATACGGTGAGAAAACATATCATCCGCCAAGCTTTCCTGGTGAATGATTAGCAGAACTAGACATACGGTGAGACAACGTGTCATCCGCCAAGCTTTTCTGGTTAGTGAGTAGTAGAACTAGACATACGGTGAGAAAACATGTCATCCTCCAAGCTTTCCTGGCCAATGATTAGAAGAACTAGACAAATGGTGAGACAACCTGTCATCAGGCAAGCTTTTCTGGTCAGTGATTAGTAGAACTAGACATACGGTGACACAACCTGTCATCTGCAAAGCTTCCCTGGTTAATGAGTAGTAGAACTAGACATACTGTGAGAAAACATATCATCTGCCAAGCTTTCCTGGTCAATGATTAGCAGAATTAGACATGCGATGAGAAAACATGTCATCCGCCAAGCTTTCCTGGTTAGTGAGTAGTAGAACTAGACATACGGTGAGACAACATGTCATCTGCCAAGCTTTCCCGGGCAATGATAAGTAGAACTAGACATACGATGAGACAACATGTCATCCGTCAAGCTTTCCTGTTCAATGATTAGCAGAATTAGACATGCGATGAGAAAACCTGTCGTCCGCCAAGCTTTCATGGTCAATGATTAGCAGAACTAGACATACGGTGAGACAACATGTCATCTGCCAAGCTTTCCCGGGCAATGATAAGTAGAACTAGACATACGATGAGACAACATGTCATCCGTCAAGCTTTCCTGGTCAATGATTAGTAGAACTAGACATACAGTGAGACAACATGTCATCCGCAAAGCTTTACTGGTCAATGATTAGTAGAACTAGACATACGATGAGACAACATGTCCTCCGACAAGCTTTCCTGGTCAATGTTTAGTAGAACTAGACTTACGGTGAGACAACATGTTATCCGCCAACCTTTCCTGGACAGTGAATAGTAGAACTAGACATACAGTGACAAAACATGTCATCCGCCAAGCTTTCCTGGTCAACGATTAGTAGAACTAGAGTTGCGGTGAGACAACATGTCCTCCGCCAAGCTTTCCTGGTCAATGATTAGTAGAACTAGACATACAGTGAGACAACATGTCATCCGCAAAGCTTTACTGGTCAATGATTAGTAGAACTAGACATACGATGAGACAACATGTCCTCCGACAAGCTTTCCTGGTCAATGTTTAGTAGAACTAGACTTACGGTGAGACAACATGTTATCCGCCAACCTTTCCTGGTCAGTGAATAGTAGAACTAAACATACAGTGACAAAACATGTCATCCGCCAAGCTTTCCTGGTCAACGATTAGTAGAACTAGAGTTACGGTGAGACAACATGTCATCCGCCAGGCTTTCCTGGTCAATGATTAGTAGAACTAGACATACGATGAGACAATATGTCCTCCGACAAGCTTTCCTGGTCAATGTTTAGTAGAACTAGACTTACGGTGAGACAACATGTCATCCGCCAACCTTTCCTGATCAGTGATTATTAGAACTAGACATACTGTAAGAAAACATGTCATCTGCCAAGATTTCCTGGTCAATGATTAGTAGAACTAGACATACGATGAGACAAATATCATCCGCCAAGCTTTCCTGGTCAATGATTAGTAGAACTAGACATACGATGAGACAAATATTATCCGCAAAGCTTTACTGGTCAATGATTAGTAGAACTAGACATACGATGAGACAACATGTCCTCCGACAAGCTTTCCTGGTCAATGATTAGTAGAACTAGACATCCCGTGAGACAACGTCATCTGCCAAGCATTACTGGTCAATGACTAGTAGAACTAGACTTACGGTGAGACAACATGTCATCCGCCAAGCTTTCCTGGTCAATGCTAAATAGAACTAGACAGACGGTGAGACAACATATCATCTGCCAAGCTTTCCCGGTCAATGATTAGTAGAATTAGACATACGGTGGGACACTATGTCATCTGCCAAGCTTTCCCGGTCAATGGTACGCAGAACTGGACATACGGTGAGACAACATGTCATCCGCCAAGCGTTCCTGGTCAGTGATTAGTAGAACTAGACATACGGTGAGACAACATATCATCTGCCAAGCTTTCCCGGTCAATGATTAGTAGAATTAGACATACAATGGGACAACATGTCATCTGCCAAGCTCTCCAGGTCAATGATTAGTAGAATTAGACATACGGCGAGACAACATGTCATCCGCCATGCTTTCCTTGTCGATGCTTGCTACAATTAGACATACGGCGAGACAACATGTCATCCGCCAAGCTTGCCTGGTCAGTGATTAGTAGAACTAGACATACGATGAGACAACATGTCATCTTCCAAGCTTTCCTGGTCACTGATTTATAGAACTAGACATACGGTGAGACAACATGTCATCCGCCAAGCCTACCTGGTCATTGATTAGTAAAACTAGACTTAACATGCGGCAACATGTCATCCGCCAAGCTTTCCTGGTCAATGATTAGAAAAACTAGACATTTGGTGAGACAACATGTCATCCTCCAAGCTTTCCTCGTCAGTGATTAGCAGAACTAGCATACGGTGAGACAACATGTTATCCGCCAAGCTTTCCTGGTCAATGATTAGTAAAACTAGACATACTGTGAGGCAATATTTCCTGGTCAATGCTTAGTAGAACTAGACATACGGTGAGACAACATGTCATCCGCCAAACTTTCCTGGTCAGTAATTAGTAAAACTTGACATACTGTAAGGCAACATGTCATCTGCCAAACTTTCCTGGACAATGATTAGTAGAACTAAACATTCGGTGAGACAACATGTCGTCTGCCAAGCTTTCCTGGTCAATGGTTAGTAGAACTAGACATATGGTGAGACAACATGTCGTCTGTCAAGCTTTCCTTGCCAATGATTAGTAGAACTAGACATAACCTGAGACAACGTGTCTTCTGCCAAGCTTTCCTGGTCAATGATTAGTAATACTAGACATACGGCGAGACAACATGTTATCTGCCAGGCTTTCCTGGTCACTGATTAATAGAACTAGACACACGGTGAGACACATTCATCTGCCAAGCTTTCCTAATCAGTAATTAGTAGAACTAGACATACGGTGAGACAACATCTCATCCGTCAAGCTTTCTTGGCCAATGATTAGTAGAACTAGACATAACCTGAGACAACATGTCTTCTGTTAAGCTTTCCTGGTCAGTGAATAATAGATCTAGACATACGACATACTGTGAGACATGTCATCTGCCAAGCTTTCCTGGTCAGTGTTTAATAGAACTAGACATACCATGAGACAACATGTCATCTGCCAAGCTTTCCTGGTCAGTGTTTAATAGAACTAAACATACCATGAGACAACATGTCATCCGCCAAGCTTTCCTGGTCAGTGATTAGTAGAACTAGACATACGGTGAGACAACATGTTATCTGCCAAGCTTTCCTGGTCAATGATTAGTAGAGCTAGAGATACGGTGAGACAACGTGTCATCTGCCAAGCTTTCCTGGTCAGTGATTAGTATAACTATACTTACCCTGGGAAAAAATTTCATCTGTCAAGCTTTCCTGGTCAATGATTAGTAGAACTAGACATAAGGTGAGACAACATGTCATCTGCCAAGCTTTCATGGTCAATGATTAGTAGAACTAGACATACGGTGAGACAACATATCATCTGCCAAGCTTTACTGGTCAGTAATTCGTAGAACTGGACGAGAAAAGAGAACACCTGCCACAATATGGGAATTGATTCGTGCGAGTGCAGATTTTATTTTATTTTCAAATAATGGCATTACTGCAGATGATGGGTAGGATGGATTTGAGGTATTATTTATACAGAAAGGGGGTGATGGTAGGTATGCATATGGGGTTGGTACAAGTCCTATTTAGGGTTCAAAATTGCTCCCTATGAATCAGCTTGACGTCAGCCACTTGTAGAGAGGACCAGTAAATATCGTGAAGTTGTTGGCCCGAAATCCAGTATTTTTATGATTATAGCCGGTTGTAGTCTTTCCAATTATTTTGGATACTTCTTTACGTGAGGTGGTTGGGGGTGATGCTTTTGGGGTAGCTACAAGAGATGTGCAAAAATATCCACCTGTATAGATATTTCATTTAAATCTTTTGCAGTCAAAATTCTAACTTGTGAACTCAGATAAGTTGTAGGTATTACATTAAATGAATCATGTTGTTGGCAGAATTGATGGAAATTGTGCTAAATATAGTCACATGGTTATCAGTGCAAACTACTTATTAGACGCTAGAATTGAAAGAAATAAGCTACTTGGTTTTAGGGAGAATGGTCTTTGTGTGATTGGAATATAACTGTTAGAACTTGTAAAGGTGTTGATAGATGGGCGGACGGTCAACAAGTGAAGGCAGACTTTCGAGAAATATTATGTGACAAGGTAATATCTAGAAAAGACTGAAATAAATTAAACCAGCACGTGCGGATCAAAGAAATAATTATTTGACACATAATAGTCGCAGTTCTCAGCATTAATGCAGTTGCCAAAGATTTTAGCGCTATCAGAAAATAAACATGCCAAGTGTTTAAATCTGCTTAGGTTAGTAAATACGAAACATGTGATATCTTTGAAGCATAGCGTGCTGTAAGCATCTTTCAAATATATTATTTGTATATACTCTACAATGAAATACATTATTATTATTATTATTTTATTATTATTGTTAACAAGCTTATGTTCTATCCGATGTACTCTAATCTATCCCGAGACTCGCTTTTTCATCGCGATATTCATGTTTCTAACTCGACTCGCTTTTTTATCGTACATATTCGCAGTTTTAATCTCGATATTTTCACTTTTCTCTATTCAAGTTTTGCTTTCTATTGCTTGAAACTTGCTTTTTTAAAACTCAGTACTCTACACGATACTCATTTGTTTCTACTTGATGCCTACGTTTTACACTATATCTTTCCTGTTCTCTGCTGGATACTCACTTTTGATGATTAGATATTCACTGCTAGAAACACGAGTACCTCGAAGGAACTTGTACTCTTCTAAAGAGTTTCTAAGAATCTAATTTTTTTTTTTTTTTGGTGTTTATTTAGCGACCAAGTATTAAGAGCATCTCTTATATTCTTGCGCGATAACAAATTGGACGCTGTGCTGACATTACTGGATATCGATCTTTACATTTAGCATCAGCTAGACATCATTCGAGGTCATTTGATGAATATCCAACGTCATTATGATTATCCGTTCAGGAATAGCAGTGACAACAAGATTTTCAGTATGGTCATGGAAGCATCCATATTGTACGTAAGATTGCTACCATTTTTAGTATGGATCGAACTGATATATTCAGATGTCTTTTGGTAAAACACCATATCAGTAGGATCATCAATTCAGGATTAGTTTGCAATGACAAGATTGTCAATATGGTCACCATGGTGACCACACTTGATGTCCGATTATTTGTTTTCAGTTTGGAAAAACGAGACGCTATAAGAAATATTCAGGTGAAACTCCCATGTTAATATATCATCGATCTACTAGGATTAAGTTAAGAAGAGTCTCAAGATGGCCACAAAATGGCCATATTGGAGGTAAGAGTGGCAAGACTTTTGTATAAAATAAACAACTAGGGAAACTTGATATCGTCTGGTGAAACCCCCATGTCGATTTGATTTAGTAGCGATAACACGATTTCAAGATGTCTGCCACATCAACATTATTGGATATCCAATCAACGCCATTTTTCATGTAAGACCAACCGGACATAATAAGATGTATTTTAGTGAAACTCATGTTGATATACCTATCCATTCACGAGAAGTAGCAATAACACGATTTTTAAGATGGTTACCATGATTACCATTTTGGATCTCACACTGGTACCAATTTTCATTGACTAGATATCATAAAATGGATTCTAGCAAAAACCCTCAAATTGAAATAACTTTGAATGTATGAGTAGTAGTAATAACAAGAGTCTCAAGAGGGAGTTGTGGTCATATAAGATGTTAGATCCTCATCATTTTCTTTTGTGGTCCCTCTTTAAATAAAATTATTATTATTATTATTATTATTATTACCTGAACACACTCATCATCAGTAATGCAAATAATCAAATCGATCAATGTGACACCGACGTTTTTCCTGTCATTCGCGGGAATATATATATATATATATATATATATATATATATATATATATATATATATATATATATATATATATATATATATATATATATATATATCATAACACTATGTCTCTCGAGCAAGAAAAAGATAAAGATCCAGCATACATGGTGCCTAGTGAAAACCACGGCATCACAGTTAGTGATATGGTATATAATAATACACAAAAAGAAGAAAGAACGATTTAAACCGAATTTCGACTCTTATAAATTCTTTCAGAAACTGCTGAACTTAAGATCAGTAACTTTTGAAACAATCAGGAATCTCCTTTAAATAATTACCAGTCAGCTATAAAAAATAAAAAATTTCAGGGTGCAGTTCTGACGCTAAGTTTGAATGCTGAATAGGTCCCAGATCCACCAGCCAGCGTTCTGTGTACAAACATTACTCCCCTCCACATTTCCCTTTCTGTCAGAAGAACACACAAATATATGTTCTACCCATCAGCAGTATAAAATGTCATTATATGCAAACCAATGTACATTTGCACTTGCATAAATTCCCATTGTGTGATAAGTGATTCTCTATATTTTTATATACATGTTTTGATGACTGGTCCAGTTTGTAAACATACATCAGTCAGGTACACTCGGTTTCTGAGATGTAAATGGATAATGATTGAGACTACAAGACAGACGCTATACCATGTTAGAGATACGAAACTAATGCTGATTAGAAGGATGGATTGCACGAACACTCTCTAGCTTGCGGGTTGATGTGCTACTACTGTCCAACAATGCTTCTCTTGACTGGAGACTGTAATATTGTGACTTTAAATTTGTCTATATTTCTTGAGTTTTTTAATAAAATGAAGAATACACATTTCCTATTCAGCATACACACTGTACATTGTGTAGTACATTTAAAAACGATCCTTTTAAGTGCAAGCCCCACTTTCTAAAGAGACAATATTGTTACAATTTGAAGACACGTCGACACAGTAAAATGTTTATTAATATAGGCTGGCTTTACCTTACTCAGTAAATAATGACTAGTTTTTATTTCAGGATGGACAGTTGTTTGACAAATGTGTGAAACAATCAACCACAGTACAGGAGAGCCCATCATATAACTTTAATTTCACTGTCACTGACGTTTTAAGCCTCATGAGAGGTTAACAAAATAAATGTTAAATATTTGTGTTACCTATTAAAAAAATAAAGTTCTGTTTGTTATGGTATCCTTTCTGTGATAATGTTCAAACACGTTAAACAAAAAAGTACCACCTAATATAATTGTCTCTCGTTCTCTTTTTGCTTTCTTTTGACTATAATGTCTGAAGCTTTACAAATACAATTATATTTATATTATTCTGTGAAAGGTCACTCTTATAAAACAAGAATTAATAACAAGTGCATATTACATAATGTCCTACCCATTCATCACTTTTCTTTATTTATCTTTAGAAAATTTGAAGATTCAGTGCTTCTATTTCTTGTGCGTTAAGGTCATATCTGATATATATATATATATATATATATATATATATATATATATATATATATATATATATATATATATATATATATATATATATCTGATCGATCATGTGGGAGTGGTGATTTGCATCCCAGATAATGTATTAATCCTTGCCATGATTAGGGACATTTGGCCATATGGTGATAGCGACCCCGAGTGGTCTAAAGCGCTCTTCGTTACTGATCACTGCCATCTCACCTCTGTCTGCGTGGGTTCGAGTCTCTGATTCAGTCAATGTGGGTATGTGAGAAAGCTTGCCAGTAGCTTCTCGTGAGTTGGTGGTTCTTTCCGGGGTTTTCCCGGGTTCTTCCTCCACCATTAATACTGGCCGCCATGTATAGCCTATCATGTGCTGAAAAATGGCGTTAAATCCTACAACAACAACCATATGGTGATATTACATGTGATAGTTCTGTTAATTTCACTATGTATCATCAGGTCCATAGCATGATCTGTCAAAAGTCCTAAATTCAACACTATGTATCATCAGGTCCATAGCATGATCTGTCAAAAGTCCTAAATTCAACACTGGATATCGTTAAACTTTCGGCATGTGCTTGTTCTGGTGATTTTTCCAAGTGGCTGGGCATGATAGCAAATAAATAGTGTTACACAAGTTTTTGCTCGCAACCACTTGGAAAACAAATGAATACAATCAGAGTCACTATGAATGATTTGTCTTCAGCAATTACCTCTTTAAGTTTTGCCTCTACAGGGTGCAATTACTTTTACAACGGGATATAGTTGCTAAAACTGTTTATTCTCCTTTATTCATGCAACTTAGTTCATTTGATACATAAATTTACCATTGAAATATATTATTTAGCAACAAGATGGGATAATTGAAAAGAAGATATAAACACAATAGAACATGTTGCTGATACTGACAACTAATGAGCTCGTATGTTTGAGTTCCTGAACAATGACTATTACATTCGTGTATAGGGTTTGGTGAGATATCTGTAGAGTCCTACACGTTGTTCAGGAAGTAAATGAAATTGCATGAATTCCCTAAAATCGTCAATAGAAATTATATTAAATTATTGATACAACAATGACCTTTGACATGGAATGAATAATTATTATTTGTATATACTCATTTTTCTCGATTAAGTTTTCATTGCTAGGATCTTGCAGTATTTTTCCATACTGCACGGCTTCAAATTAGTACCTAAAATTAGCAACGTGTATTAGGAACTACTTTGTAAACAAACAATGTACGCTCACGTAGAGATGTTTTAACTTTGGTTGATTAGATTTGTTTATGGATGAATTAAATAAGCTGTGTCGTCCATTTGAAAGTAGAGACACTGAAGCAAATGATGTAGATGATATCACTGAGTCACAAATGACACTTTTAAACAGGCAAACGAATGAACGTGATTATTCATAATGTTAACAACAGGTATAAGATATGCAGCATAGAAAATAACATTCTGATCATCTAAACAATTTATTTAGGAGAAATATTCGCAACTTTTCGCAAATGGAATGGTTTAGAGTATGGCCAGTGCTCTTCTTCTTAGAATAATGTGCTGGGTTCCTCTGGAGCTATGTACATGTGGTGGGAGGTCCAAGTGCAGCTAAAAATAGGTTAAAACATCCCTAGTCTGGAACTAAGCTATACCCATGCCAACCCCTGCTCTGAAAGCATCGATGGAACTTGCGTTGACTAGGGTGGCTGGTACGTGGTCCCACAGGCATATTTCTTACGGGAAGAAGGAGTCTTTGCATGCGTTGGCTCTGGTTAAGGGGATGAGAAATCTACATAAATGTCCTCTAGTAGAGGACCCTGTCTGGTATGGTGCTGCTGGGATGTCAAGTAGGTCGTGTACAATCCGGTACATCATAACAACTTTGGTGTTGAGTTTGAAGCTCTTCCCATCCCAGATGTTGGAGCATGGTGGAAACACTACTGGTCCGTCGATAATCACCAATAGTAATTTGGTAAATGTTCTTTGGTTATACAAAAATAACATAGCAAAGTATATTGAGGTCAAGAGCTATTGTATAACTATCAGTCATTCAAAATACTAAATTCGAGAAACAAATGGAACTGAAGGCTTTGGTAGAAAACTAAGAGCCTTAGAGCCAAGAAGATGAAGAAGTCTATTTCCGCTAGGCGTCACACAGTAGCTGCTTTGCAAATTCCCCGTTAAAGCGTTTTGGTACAATGTTTTGTAGGTAGGCTAGTTCTAGAAGCCACACAATTCACGTATTTAGCTGTGGTCCTTCCAACAGAGAGCATGCAAGTGACAGGGCATAAACATATGTCTTCTTTAGCTGGTAATAAGCATGGCAATAAAATATACTTACATTTTTGCATTTTGAATTTCCTCAAAATGTACTTTGTTAGTTATGCAAATCCGAATGGCTTGGCCCGTGTCATCGGTTTCAAAACTTGATACACACCGCAAACTTGTAATTTTGACTACAGTTCCAAATGAAGTCACATTCTCCTTAGTGTACTCAAAACGAAATGAATGTAATATTCCCTATAGTTTTTTGATAATATCAATTAAAATAATCAATAGTGTTTGCAAATTGTGATTCCAAACAATCAATGAAGGAAGGGGGGGGGGAGCTGATTAAATGCCAGTTCACTGCTCAAATCACATATACATAGGTCGGAATTAACTGAACTAATAAATTCAGCCCATCATAAGCACACAAAATTGAGTTTGATCAACAGAAAAACAAACTCCATGCATTACAGACCAACTGGAATGGTTGTTTCAATGAGCATTCATTCAAAATATGACCGGAAATTTCAATTTTAAGTAGACGAAAACAATAACTTTTGAAAATAATGTCGAGCGCACGACGAAGTTCAAAGGTCGCTGGGCGGTGCTAAGTGCACATTAATATTCTCACTGCGTATTGATGAATCTACGATTGTGTATTTATTTTGGAACACAGCATAATTTCAATTACTTTGTTTCTTGTAGTGTATTCTTTTTATTATTATGCCTTAGGGAAAAAATGAGCATATAATGAAAAGGTTACTACATTTGTATGGGAAAATATGAACCCATACAAACACAGTGACGCTTAAATATATAAATTCTTGCTTTCAAACTTGAATTGTGAATCACTGATTTTCTAGCTCAATTGTTCAGTCAAAGAAAATTCATTAGCCTGAACTTTCATATATTTCTTGGTATATTTTTGTTTTGCCTTATGCATACATCTCTGTCGTCTCCGTTTACATATTACTCTAAGAACTATTCAAAGGAACAGTTTATTAAATCTATAATTCACCAAGGAGATAATCACAGCAGAATTTTCTCAGATTGTGCGATATGTCTCACGTTGGTAGGTCTTTGACCCGTGATCCGCGAACCCTCAATGCTCTCTAATTTTAGGGCAATCTTTAATGTCCCTTTAAAATATTATGTACATTCCTGTGGTCTTCGTCTATCCATTTCATGAATATGTGCAATTCGATTACAGAAAAACTCCTTCCTGCATTAGATGTAGTTATTTATATCGTATCTATTGTTGAGTCACCACAGCTTCAACGTTTTACTCTGATTTGTATGGAAAATTTTGCATATGCTCATTGTTGTTCTTTTTATGATTTGTCCTCAGTTTCTTTAAAATTCCAGATCACGAACTTTATACCCAGTACAAGTTGGCTATCGAATTCACATTACTGTGGCAAAACGTATAGCATCTGCAGTGCACAAATTCGTGTTGTTTAATCAATCCATAAATGATCACGCGATTATGCTCACACTGGATTCTGGCATTCTTGGAACAATTCTGAGACAAAAATTTTTAACGATATAATAGTTTTATATATGATAATCTTTTAACAGTTTATGTGGTATAGTCATGATATATTTTAATTGCAGTTCAGACTCGAGTGTAGTACTACCAATATACCATTCATGGTGTTATTGGGGCTTTCATCCTATGGTCTATAATTTGCAGTCCACGTAGACATTGGGACTTTATTATTCGTTAATTATTAATTTCCATTGTACTTCCTTTCCGTGTTAAACTAAAACATTTTTTCGGCGGTAGACTGCTATGGACAAAGGAACTATCAACACATAATAATTAAATGTGAGTATGTGGTACATTTTGCATCACGCATACCATTTCAAATTATGCAAAGACAGTTATATCACTGAAGCTTTAGCTAGAGTAGAGAATTCATCTTACAATATGTTTATGCTGTTTCTTGCTGTTGTCAATATATTCATACTTTCTTGGGCATTGTTAATATAATTAATAATGTTCACTGTGTCAATGAATACTATAGGGTTCACCGCATTATTTAATTTTTTTGGGATGCAAATTTTACATGTTGCGAGGAAATACAGTATCAGTTCGGGCCTATCAAATTTGGCCAATCTGGTGTTTCAATTATGTTTTTAAAAAACAAAAGGACGAAAAATTGCACTTTTGGAAAATATATTTTTAAAATGAACTTACACCCATATTTGTTTCTTTAGGTAAACCTGGAATTCAGCTTGATTCAAGAACTGCTTTTTAAAACAGGTCGAGATTCATCCCAAACTTTCTTGTCTGTTTTCCACAAAATGCTTTTCTTTCCAAACATCTAAGCAAACTTAGGATCAGTCACAAAAATCTCTCAAATTGAAAACGTGATATTGATCATTACATTGTCCTAACAAGAAAACTTGCAATTCGTCCCCCAAAACCCTTACCAAATAAACATGTTTTACCAAACCTGGGATCGATCTTAAAATCTTTCACCTGGCAATCAATATTGGGATCAGTCCCAAAAATCACTTTTGGTCATGCTTGGCGTCGATCTCAAAGTCTGTCTATACGTAAATCTGGGATAACTCTCAAAAATGTCTTACCTAACGATTTTATTAATGTGAAAATGATTTTACTTGACAAACGTGTGATCAGACCAAAAAGGCACTTTCAGGGAAGTTTGACAATGATTCCGATTGCCTTTTTATAAGCCAGTTTGTAACCAGTCCCAAAAGTCTCTTAGCGGGGAAAGATATAATAGATTCACAATATTCTCTTTGAGGAAAACTTGGGACTGACCCCCAAAAATATACTAGGACTTGATTCCATAATTTGAATTCCTGGTCAAAGTTGGGACTGTTACTATACATCTTTACGATTGCTAAAACTGCACCTATAAGTGTTTTGATTAATACTTGGTCCAGTACCAAAACACGAGTACAGAGAGCTAATACTCTTAACAAAAGCTTCAAATATTATGACTAAATTTGATTACATACATGGGAATATTTCCCGAAAGTGTCTGATCAAACGATGAATTGCCCATTTTTCCTCAATCGATATATTGTGGATTCACTAAACTATGACAACTATTCAGATATCCAAATTACACTTTTATTATAACAATGATATCCTATAACAATGATTGAGATGTCCAAGTTACAGATATACGTTACCAATATTCTAAGTTTTGAGTTACAACTAAGCTATAACAATGCAATGTCCAAGTTACAACTATGAGACGTCAGTGCAAAGACTATTCTATAACAATTATCTGTTATAAAAAGTATTGAGATGTCCAAGTTACAACTATACTATATGAATTCTTGAGATGTCCAATTTACAACTATACTATGACAACTATTTAGATGTCCTTTCTTACAACTATATTATGACCATGATAGATGTCCAAGTTACAACTATACTATGACAACTATTTAGATGTAGATGTTACAACTATACCTTACCCAAGTTACAGCTATACAATAACAATGATTTGAATGTCAAAGTCTGAACTTTACTATAACAATGATGGATATGTCCAAGTTACAACTCTACTATTACAATGATTACGAGGCCCAACATAACAAATATACTTGAAGAATGATTGAGATGTAAAGTTACAAGTACACTATAACAATTACATAATATAACAAACATTGAGATGTCGAAGAGATTGTGTAGTCCAATGTTACAACCATACTATACAGAATAAATATTACCATAATGATTGGGAAGTTCAAGTTACGACTATAATAATGCAAGATTGATCGGTTGCGGGAGGTCGTAGGTTCGAAGCCGGCCGATCCATACGAGACTCTTAAAAAAGTGGTACAAGCAACTGCCTCGCTTGGCGTTCAGCATGAAGAGGTTTGTGTTAGGACTGGTCTGCCTGGTGTCCGGATAATGTAACGGGTTGGGACACCATACTACATATCTGCGGCATGATGTCCCATTACTAGACATCACTATAAATTGACCCACTGAAGTCATCGTAGCGATATGACTAAAATTATTTTAAAAATCCATATTGTATTACGGTCGACAAAAGGTTAAGCGTTCGCCGTTACAGTAACAATTATTTCAGTTGGAATAACAATATTTAAGTCGGAATAACTATTTCAGTCGGAGTAACAATATTTCAATCGGAATAACAACTTTCAGTCAGAATAGCAGCTATTTCAGTCGAAATTGCAATCAATTTCAGTGGCAGCATTACATGTGTAACCTACATTATTACAGAGTAAATAGTAGTGATTTACAAAGAAGAAATAAACCAGGCGCATTTACACAGATAATAGGGAGTAATGGCATTTTAGGCTTTGCTTTGCCTGCGAGATTAAAAGATCCCACTTAGGATTTACAATTGATGCGTTCCTTTCGCGACATTGTAGCTTCTTCCCGCAAAATGCAAATTAGTAATATTACCTTCTTTTCAGTGCAGTAATACCAGATCCAATCAACCTCATGATTTTCTGGAAATTGATTTATTTTGCTTATACCTATTTGTGGAAGTAAATAAGCATCCAAGTGATTTCATTTTATGCTAATCTGTTTTCTTCCTTCCTATCCACATTATATCTAAACATTATACCATTTCTTTGCTTTCTTCAGGCCTGGACCAAGTTCGGGACACCCCTAAGTACGACCAGCAATGAGGCTTGTAAACTGTTTGATGCTACGCTTACCCAGGTAAAATTTGTCGTGTCTATTGCCACAATTAATGATACAATCACCGTATAAATGTTACGCTTACCCAGGTATTATTTGCTATGTCTATTGCCTCAGTTAACATGTCACCTTATAAATGCCACGCTTACCCATGTATTATTTGCTTTGTATATTGCCTCAGTTAACATGATACTGTACAAATGCCACGCTTATCCAGGTGTTTGTTTTGTCTATTGCCTCAGTTGACAATACTGTCAATGTATAAATGCGACGCTTTATTATTTGCTTTGTATATTGCCTCAGTTAACGATACTGTCATTGTATAAATGCCACGCTTACCCAGGTATTTTTTGCTTTGTCTATTGTCTCAGTTAACAATGCTTGCACAGTAGAAATGCCACGCTTACCCAGGTAATAACTGCGGTCTCTATTACCTTAGTTACCGATACAGTCACCATATAAATGCTACACTTACTCAGCTAGTATTTGTATTGTCTGTTGCACCATTCAATGGTGTTGTCACCGTATAAATGCCACACTTACCCATCTAGTATTTGTATTGTCTGTTGCACCATTCAATGGTGTTGTCATCGTATAAATGCCACACTTACTCAGCTAGTATTTGTATTGTCTGTTGCACCATTCAATGGTGTTGTCACCATATAAACGCCACTCTAACCCATCTAGTATTTGTATTGTCTGTTGCACCATTCAATGGTGTTGTCATCGTATAAATGCCACACTTACTCAGCTAGTATTTGTATTGTCTGTTGCACCATTCAATGGTGTTGTCACCATATAAACGCCACTCTAACCCATCTAGTATTTGTATTGTCTGTTGCACCATTCAATTGTGTTGTCACCGTATAAATGCCACACTTACTCAGCTAGTACTTGTATTGTCTGTTGCACCATTCAATGGTGTTGTCACCATATAAATGCCACACTTACTCAGCTACTACTTGTATTGTCTGTTGCACCATTCAATGGTGTTGTCATCGTATAAAAGCCACTCTAACCCAGCTAGTATTTGTTGTATCTGTTGCATAAGGTAATGTTATTGTCACCGTATAGATGCCACTTTAACCAAGACAGTATAAGTAGAATATGTTCCATCATTAAACGATGTTGTCACTGTATAATGCCCAATTGTCCATTTTGTATTTGTAGTATGCATTATTTATCAATGCAGTCGCATCATATATTCCACCCAGGTAGTGTTTGTAGCGTATATTGCATCATTTAACGATGTTTTCAAGATGCCATGATTTTCAGGTAGTCATTGTAATTTCTGTTGCATCATTTAATGATGTTGTCACCATACAGACATCACGCTACTACAAGTAGTATTTGTAATATTAGATGCATTATTTAACGATGTTGTCATCGTATAGATGGTATAGTATTTGTAGCATCATTTGCATAAATTAACCGTATAAATACCACGCTCTTTGGCATGGTTATATTTGTAGTTTCCTTTGCGTTATTAAACGATCTTGTCCCCGTATGGATTATTTGCTGATCCAGATAATATTTGTAGTTGTAGTTCTATCATTTATTGATGTTTTTACGATCCAGATGTTACTCTAAGGCTATATTTGTAGTATATGTTCTATTATTTATTGATGTTGTTACGATACAGATGTCACTCTAAGGCTGTATTTGTAGCGTATGTTACACCATTGACGATTTTGTCACTGTATGAAAGGCTCGCTTATCCCCTTTAGTATTTGCGGTATATATTCATCATTTAACAACACATCACATCAAAATATGCCGTCCAGGTAGTATTTGACGCATGTTGTAGAATTCAACGATATTGTCACTGTACATATGCCACCGTAACACGAGGTAGTATTTGCAATATCCATTCCATCATGTAACGATGTTGTCACCCTACAGATACCACGGTAAGACGATGTAGTATTTGCAATATCCGTTCCATCATGGAATGATGTCGTCGTCGTACAGATACCACGGTAATACAATGCAGTATTTGCAATATCCATTCCATCATGGGACGATGTTGTCACCATTCAGATGCCAGGGTAATACGAGGTAACATTTGCAGTATCGATTTCATCATGGAACGATGTCGTCGCCGTACAGATAGATGTAATATAATGTAGTATTTGCAATATCAGAGCCATCATTCAATCATGTTGTCAACGTATATATACTACTTTACACAGGTAGTATTTTTGGCGTCAGATGCAGCAATTAGCGATGTTTTCATCGTATAGATGCTCGTGAAATTCAAGAGGTATTTGTGGTATGTTTTGCCTTTTATGCGATGTTTTCGTCGTAGATATGCCAACCCAATCGATGAAATATTCTTGCGGGGTTTTCTTTGCCTCGTTTAACGAAGTTGTCTCCGTATAGACGCTAAGCTAATTCGGGTGATATTTGTAGTGTCTGTTGATTTTTTGTCCAATAAGATAATTGTTTGTGCTTTCAACTACATAAAACAAGTTAGGTCCAATCACAGATAGGGTCGAACGATGTTTATAGCTTCCATGGTTGTCAGTGTAAAAACCAGTTAATTTCAAATATAATCTGAATTGTACTCCGTTTATCAAACGAGAATCTATATTTCGTAGATATTTGTCCTTTTCATCTGGAATAATTCGTTCCATTGACCGAATCTGGTATATACACTGGTTTTCTAAAACGAAATAGGAATGGATAGAAATGATCGGTCTACAGCTTTAAAATAAAGGGGAAGTTTTTAAAGCCTTTATGTAGCAAGATTTCAAATTATTACCAAGAAGGTAAACATTTTAGGATCTTATTTCAGTAAGTGGGAGATCGCAAAATGTACATGATATATCGCCACGCAATTCTTTGTCTAATTTATTCTATCATTCTCACCATTCATCTCCATCTGACTGAAATTGTCCCCCGACTTACGCAACGAATGATTACGTGACACTCAGCCTCCCATGAATTACGCAAGTAATTATTACGTGACACTCAGCCTCCCCTGACGTACGCAAGTAATAATTACGTGACACTCAGCCTCCACTGACGTACGCAAGTAGTAATTACATGACACTCAGTCTCCCCTGACTTACGCATGTAATAATTACGTCACACTCATCCTCTCCTGACTTACGCATGTAATAATTACGTGACACTCAGCCTCCCCTGACTTACGCAAGTAATAATTACGTGACACTTTGCCTCCAATGTCTTTGTAGTATATCGCAAAGTATGATGACCCGAATGTGTGTGGTATGGGGAGGTGCTGTGACAGCATGCTCAAAGCAGATCCAGATTTTGGTGAGTTGTTAAGAAGTTCTTCCGCTTTTCTAAAACCATGTTTAGGGGCCGAAAAAGAAAACTATATTTAAATTTCCTGCCTCGCAATTATGGCGAACAAGTAAGCTTTTGACTTTACAGACGGACCTAAATTCCATTGAAATGGGTATCATGAAAATCTCAGTGATAATACATATGGACCTGGCAAATAGCCATGTCATAGAGTAAAGGTTTTTGTAATGATTTGTCATGATTTCTCAGTTATTTAACCCTTTTCGCTTGCAACGTGATGCTTCCACAGCCAAACGATTCTTTTTTCAAAGTTATTGCAAGATAAATATTTCGTTATTGTTAGCCAAATTATCTTCTAAAGTAGTTATAACTATTTTTACAAAATATAATTGACATGTCATGTAGAGGGTATATTTGATGTGACATTTTAAATATTTCTCCGTTTGCGGAAACTAGTTATGGGTCACGTACTGAAGAACGGGTTGAACGTTCTTGGCACTGGCAGAACCACACGTCTGGACCCGGATTTCTCAAGGGACATACAAAATATGGAAGACCTAGCTTCCCGTCAGAAACTGACTCCTCGAGAACAGAAGCACGTGCATGCAGTCAAGCTGTGGGCTGATGGGTAACTCTCTCTCTCTCATATTTACGAATAATAATTTGGTTTGGTATTCCTTAGTTACCGTAGCATTTATTAGTGGAACTTGCAAAACAAATGCATTCCAATTGCTCATATAGAGTCCAACATTGATATTCAAGTGTTATAAACCTAAATTTATGTCTAATATCAGAAGATGACAAAGATGATTTATTATAAGTTATTTTCGACCACTTTCCCTCTTCTTTTGCATATAATTTGTCATCTGCTATGTTAGTTCACATGTCATTTTCCTTGAATTCTCGCTCGATGCATCGTTTTATTTGCTTTTTAGTCTGTTAATGAGATTTTGTAACGTTTAACTGACCTTGAATGTTTGTTTACAATAAATTTTATTGACATATATATATATATATATATATATATATATATATATATATATATATATATATATATATATATATATATATATATATGATACATTATTTAAACCATAAGACATGAAAAGGGAAGATAAAAGGAAAGAAGGTCATAAAGAAGAGAGAACAAAGAATAGACAAAGAAGCAGATTGAATTAATAATTTCATAGATAACATATCAATATAGATGACATTGTTAGCATTTCTAAAAGAATAACTATGACAGCATGTACATACAGTCATGCACATGTACAAAAACATTCCTATACACATACATACACATTTATGTATACAAACATACATATGCATATATTTGCATACCTGCTCGCAATCACATACGAGGAAGAGAGTGAGAAATAATGGGTTATTTTGTCATAGTCAACACTTATTCAGCGATCCGATTATTCTACTATGATAGCCACTACTCTGTGTCCATTAAAAGTTTCACGTGATTCCATTTAGTAAATAACGTTTCTACTTTTGGATCTTCCACTTCCGATTTATTAGCTTCAAATTTAAAAAATGAAATCTCAGATCAATGTAGAGCTCATGCAGGTTTTGGATTTTTTTTTTTATGTGTGTGTGTTTTTTTTATACATTTGGATCTAAAAATGCTATATTTACACAGATAGATTGGCAAGATTCATTTAAGTCTCCGAAAAATAGAGTTCCAAAAATCTCGAAATTCACTACAATCTCAGTTCTTCAAAAATGTAAAACCCTAACCCAAATATATTTCACAACAACATATTTGCAAAATAAATGTTGCATCGTTTCTTCCTCACTATTAGAGAAAAACACATTTGATCAACTACAAAATCAATTTGAAATAAATAAAAAATGTATTTATAGTCAGTATGTTATGATTAATTCTAAACTAGAGCTACCATAATTTTGTAACCAAAGTAATTTTTATATACCTTATTCCACCAATTCTTCTTCTGGAACGTTAAATTTAATTTTACAAATATGCTTCTTGAACTTTGGGACACTATAATAATGGCTTCATTAAACTTTTATATGTATCTCTGCATCCTTATTTATTCCTGAGAAGAACTTCGGTGTTCTTTGGGAAAGCAATGGGGTTTTTTTCTGAATCTTTTTAACTATGGTCTGATTGCACATATAATACCGTAATATTGTCTGATATGGGGTGAAAGCTCATGATAAATCACAAAACCATTCATACGATGCGTATAAACCTTGTTCATCTAAGAAATGAGATATATATTTTACCCTCTTCAACAGTCTCGATCGATAAAAAATTGGTCTGTTCTTAATCGCTATACTGCTATTTTTCCAGATACCCTCGTGTAAAATTTCAAGGAAGTTTCTATTTATTTCTCTCCTCGTAAATATGCCCATGCTTAAAGAACATCTTTCCAACACGATTTTTTTATAATAATCTCGATATTTGCAAATCATTTAATTGAAAAAGTGTAATATTGCAAAACGTATTTATTAAGAAATTAGTCTATTATATTTCGCCATTCAGAACGGTTAGTCAGCAAACACTTTACCTAGAATATTTTTCGAGATTTTGTGAGAGTGGGTCTCCTTAATGACAACCACATCCAATATAAAAATCTGTAATGCAAAGATGCAAATCCATTTTGAGTCTCACATAGCTTTGTATTTCCCTTATATATATATATATATATATATATATATATATATATATATATATATATATATATATATATATATATATATATCCAATATTTCATGTGTTCCTCAAAATCGTAGAACTAAAGCACATCCTGTATAAAACTCCAAGAGACAGTCAAAAGCTTTTTCAAAATCAACCTGTAAAATGACATGTTATTTTCTTCTGTAAAGCATTTCGTATCATATATCAACCTCCCCCCATACAACTACCTTTCAGTAAGCCTTTTTTTCTTTCATGTATTAATTTTGGCAAATATTTTTAAATTCTGCTATCTATAACTAAAGGGGCTGTTTTGTTAGAAATATTTAACAAAGTAATAGACCTCCAATTTTTCAAAATATTGTCTACATTCAGTTTCCTTTAGCAATAATGTGATAATTATCTCCTTATGTGCTGCAGATAAAATACTATATTCGAATGCATGCTTTAATAAATTAATCAAAATCTGTCCTAAATCCTTCCAGAAGAATTTATGAAATTCAATATTGAATCAATCACTTCCTAACTTTTACTATTATTCCTATTATTTGAAGCCTCCCATAGAGTTATTTCAACCGCTGATTGTTTTGATTAATTTTTTGTCAGTTTAGGAACCACAAATCTTCACAGTAAACTATATAGTTTTATTTGACTTTTATTATTATCTTGTTCACTAATTAATGTATTCTAGAATGGTTTCAAAATTTTTGAATGATCCTTGATTATTTACCTCGACTCACCTAGTATTTTTGTTCCTGATTTGTTCTTATAATGTCTTTATCCAAGCTAAAAATATATTTGGACCTTTTTCTCCTTCTTATATCCGTTTGCTTTTTGATCGACCAATCATCTCTTTAACTTTTTCTTTTCTTATGTCTTGAAGTCGAATTTTCAAATGTTCAAGTACATGATAATAATAATAATAATAATAATAATAATAATAATAATAATAATGAGGACTTTGTATAGCGCCTAATCTTTAGAAGCTCTAAGCGCTTTACAACATTAGACAACACCTATAAGATAAAAAAACATATAATAATATTATTACAAAAACAAACACCATGAAATTAGAAAAACATTTTTAAAAATTAAAAAAGGCTGAGAATATTTCAGGTAGGAAACATTATTAGGTCTTTAGTTTGTTCTTGCAGTCGAAATAAGTGAGTTTTGAGAGCCCTCTTGAATGTGATCACTGTGTCTTTGTGTCTAAGTTCAGTGGGCAATTCATTCCACGTTGCTGGGCCCTAGCATGCAAAATAATGCTGTCCATATGACTTTGTTTTCATAGTGGGAATAATGAGTATACGATTGTCCGAAGAGGAGCGTAAGTATCTTGCTGGTGTGTACACATGGGTGAGGTCGGATAGGTATGTTGGACTAGAGTCCGACAGTGAAACGTAGCACAGAGAACAAGTTTTGTGTTTGATTCTGAATCAAATGAATAGCCTGTGTAGGGTACAGTGCAGCGGGGAGGTGTGCTCTGATCGTGGTACACTGAGTATGATCCGAGCAGCTGTGTTTTGAACTTTTTGAAGTTTCTGGAGTAGATATTGAGATGAACCAGACAGAATTGAGTTACAATAGTCCAGTCTTGAAAATACTAATGAGCACACAAGCGTTTTAGTGGCATCAACTGACAGATATTTGCGAACTGAGCTGATGCGTCTCAGCTCAAGTTATGCAGCCTTGCATAGGTTCATGACATGTTGGTGCAATGTGAGAGCACTGTCCAGAGTAACACCTAGGTTCCGTACTGATTGTGTGAATTTAATGTTGGTGTTGCTGATATTTATTGTTTGAGGTAAAGGTTTGAATGAGTAAGTCTTTTTGTTGTGATCAGAATGGCCTTAGCTTTAGCATCATTCATCTGCAGCTTGTTACATGTCATCCATGATTTCACATCAGAAATGCACCTCTCTACACCTTGGATGGTAGCATCAACTTCAGTTGGGTGGCTAGATTTGTATATTTGGGTGTCATCAGCGTACAATTAGTGAGACACTGGATGATGATGTATGACACTTGAGAGCGACTGAGTGTACAGAATGAATAGAACAGGTCCAAAAACAGACCCTTGTGCAACACCACAACATAGATCAACTGGGCTGTAATGTATTCCATTTGCAGATACAGTTTGTGTCCTGTTGACCAAGTAGGACTTGAACCACAGTAAGGATGTATCATAAGTGCCAAATACTTGCTGGAGACGGTGAAGTACTATATCATGGTGTATTGTGTCAAATGCTGCAGACAAATCAAGGAGGTTGAGGACTGTAATCTTTCCGCTATCCAATGTCATTAGCTACTTTTAGAAGAGTCGTTTCAGTACCGTGGCAAAGGCGATATACTGATTATATATTGCTTAAAAGACTGTTTGAATTTAGATGAGATACAAGCTGGGATAGAACAACCTTTTCTAAGATTTTTTATATGAATGGGAGATTAGAAACTGGGTGGTAGTTCTTTAAATCGTTATGGTCTAGTGATGGTTTCTTCAGCAGAGGCTTTACAATGGCAGTTTTGAAAAATGATGGGAATTCCCCGGATGAGAGAGAGGTATTAATAACATCAGTTAGTGAAGGCAATACTGGATCTAAGAACTCAAGCAGCAGTGAAGTTGGAATTGGATCAAGTTCACCTGACTTTGGTGCACTCTTCATCAGGATTGTACGTACGAAATTCATAGAGACAAGTTCAAATGCTGCTAATGGTTGCCGCTCAAATTCTGTATCCCAACTGTATGGTGACGACGAGTCAATTGAAATCTTCATATTAAAACTGGTTTTCAAACATTTTCTAAATGTTCAATTTCCTTCAAAAAAATATCTTGTTGTTGATTGTGTTACTATTAATATCAGTAATAGTAGTAGTAGTAGTAGCAGTAGTAAACAGAAACGTTATTTCTTATAATTTCTCTTTAGTTTGTAGTCTCTTGCTGAGAATGTACAACGTTGTCTTGCCTTCTAGTCTTTTATTGAGATTCCGCACGTTAGTCCAGTAAAACGATTACTTGCATGACTAATGACTATTTGAGGATTTGTTTATTTCTCATAACATCTCGTACATTATGGAGCAACATTAGATGCCCTTCTTAGGACAGAAATAGAGCAGACATTTGGTTTCAATTATAATCTCTAAAATAGTTCAGTCAAAATATGCGAGACGGTTCTTTAAAGAGCAGGGCCTTTTTTTAACAAAATGCAGACTTGATGAGATGCAATAGCGATTTCTCGTTTTGTCCGTCAATGCAGCGGAAGCAGTGGTAACACAGCTACTGCTTCATCGAATCTGAAAACCATGGGGTCGGTGGTTAGACACAAGCCCAGGCCACACTGTCATGGCAGCCTTGGTATGTCCACTGAAAGGCACCTAGTTCTATTTCATCGATTTGATGAAACTAATAATGAGCTAAAATACCTTTAAAACCATGACAAAAAATCAAGTTCAGCCTCTGACAAAAATGTTTTGTAAGAGTTTCCTACATTCGAGAAAGACACTTTCAGTTAAAAACCATGCGTACTTTGTCGGAGCACACGGTACAATAAACAAACAAACAAACAGAAAACAAAAATAAAGCGTCTAATCAGTTATATAAAGATGGTTTTGCTTGCGAGGTTCTATCATTTGAAGGAAACGCTTTAAGTTTTAAATGTCGCGTTCATTATTGGAGTGCAGGGTTTCCTCCGATTGAGTTTTGTAAAGTTCGGGGGGGGGGGGGGGCACAGAGACCAGACTCTTTATATCATCTTACATTCAAGTCATATCTGAATACTGAAAGCTTCGTTTCAGCGAAATGGCGAAGGCATGTGACGTTTGGGAATCCATTCTGTTGTATAATCCACTCGACATCTTGGCGCTGAAGTTCGCTCATGACTCGTATTTCTATCTGGGATTATCTAGTCAGATGAGAGACAGCATTGGTCGTATCCTTCCACACTGGAAACCAGACATGCCACTTTACGGGTACGACATCGCCATTTTACTATGTAGTAGTAGTTGTTGTAGCAGTAGTAGTCATATTAGCAGTAGTAGTAGTACCTGCCAAATTTTTTATGGAACATTATAAGAAGGATAATTATAACTGAAAACCAGTTCCACCAAGCAGCCAAAAATCTTAATGGAAGCATTTACTTTCAAGTTCTACAAATAAATTGTATTTCATTTGATAGAAATAAGAATTGATGAAACATTTATAATTCTATGTAATATTATATAGGATTGACTGATGGTTTTTTATTCGTTTTAGTACTGTATGTGTCACTGGAATATATTTGTGACATACATGATTACATGCGTCAGTGATCACTAGGCAGAAAACATTAAAATCATGTGGATAAATGTTTACCAATAACTTTGGCGCATAAAGTTTTCGTCCACATTCTTTGCAATTAAAGACACAAGACTCTCTCTCTCTCTCTCTCTCTTTTATATAATATTTTGCTTAAGGCTTTCTATATGGTCATGTACCATTAAGCTTTTAAGGGATTGATTTCACACTTAGACCATATATGGAATAAGTATTTGTATTTTATGTTCACTCACACACACACATATACACACACACGCGCGCGTTCTCTCTCATCAATTAGACTATGTAACGGTTTCTGTATAGTCACAAATTACAGCTAATATTTAGCCAGGAGAATCAGTCCGAATTGCCTTTTCAACTCCATGCCTCACACCTCTCTGTAACTCTTGGATAAAGATAAGGTGATTTTGAAATTGTTCTAAAGTTTTCAGTTAAAGTTCGTCTGTACGCTCGCGTGTTCCACACCTTTAGAGAGTTAGCTATCATACTTGGACTGTAGAATAACCTCTGTTTTTATATCATGGCATCTCAGTTCATCCTCTAACCATTCTGCAAAGTCGCGATCATTTAAAGTTCCTTTGTAAGTGTTTGGTTGACGTTTTACAGTATGGTGATGAGTTTGAAACCTATGGAGTAATAGCCGTTATGCTCTGGCTGCATAAACAGTTTCCTTTGAAATCCACGTACTCCTATCCTCGTTCTGACCCTTGGACATGATCAGTATCTTTCGACAGTCTAAGCTATGTTTTTTGTCAACGTTTATGTCATAATAAGCCCCAAACCCTGGTAATATTAGGTTCATGTCTGAGATGTAGAAAAAGGGAGTTTTACCATGGCATATGTATGCACTCCTATCAGTCATCTGACCATCAGATAAATGCAAAGTCGTGGTTATTTGAAAATAAAATGTTCATGTACATGTATCAGTTAGCAGAGCATGCAAGGCGCATAATTCGTTTGAGTCTCTTGTTGTTTGATACAGGTACCTGCTAGGTATGCATTCCTTTGGTCTGGAGGAGACAAACTTGTATCAAGAGGCAGAGAAAACTGCAAAGAAGGTGAAAATAGTTTCTTATTTTGAACGCATTCTATGTTATGAAGGAAAAATACTAATATCTTTTACTTTGATACAGTATGCAAAGCTAAAGATTTATCTCATAGTCCAACCCAAGCAAATCATACACCTTGCTGATAGTTATTACATCATGAGCGTACTGAGTCATATAATATAGCAAAGAAAGAAAACTCAACAATTTATATCGATTTCTTACTGAAGACGCCATCAAAACCAATCATACCTAATTCATACGTCTTCAGATTGAACACAATAGTTTTTGTAAAAGGACCAATGTAAAGTAATATGGCAGGAGAAGCAATATTTAATGTTAAAGCTGGTAATATATTCCAAAGTGCTAATTACGTTTTAGTTTTGTTCAATAAACTTTAGTTTTTCATAGAGCAAAGATTATAACTGATAAAATTATGAGAAGAAAAGCTAAATATGTACAAGGCGAAAAAGACTAACGTATCTCGAGAAGAAACAACTTTTGGTAGAAATACATAATGTATTAATATTGGTATTATGGCTTGAATTGTAAAGAAGATGATTGTCAGAGATTGCTCTTTTATCAGGGACTAGAATTTAACCGCAACGACGCCTGGTCGACTCACACCATTGCTCACGTCATGGAAATGACGGGGCGACATGATGAAGGTATTCGATTCATGTCTGGTACAGAGAACGATTGGGCTGTGAGTATATATTTACTGCCATTTGTTTTACCTGTTTCTTTAACTTCATGTTCATCTGTTTCAACACAAAATCAACAACAAATAAATGAAATCCTTTTGAAAATATAATTTACCCTTGAAGGCCCTGGTATTTGCGTTATGATGCCAGTTAACAGACGTCAATTGGAAAACCGGGCTTAAACCCGTGACGTGTAATGGAAATTATCTAGCCCAACACCTAGCAGAACAATACTCAAATCAAGGACCTCATGACTACAAAATAAGAGTGCTACCGCTGCTCAGTCATAGCTCTGTTGATATATCCTGAATCAGTTTCCGGTACTTGGAACAAATCAACAAATCAATTATCTTGGTTCTTGACTTCATGTCTAAATCTTCAAATGCTACAACCGAAGAATTCTCAAAATATTCTTAGAAGCGTATATGTGATACTTTTATTATTGATATCGTCTTATTGTAAAATTAGAATGTCTTAAAGAATTTTCCATCAATATTATCTCGAAAGATATGCTGAATGAGCGTCGAATACATTAATGCCTTTAATTGCAACCTAAATTCTAACTTCATATGCTGATTGGCTGATTCCCAATGATGACTTCATGATATTCAAACAACAGGTTCTGGATGGGAAATTGTCATATTCATTCATGTCGTTATTATATTCTGAGAGTATCGTTTGGTTGACTGGTCCCAGTGGTGACTATATAATTCTCAAAAAGCAGTTTCTGGTTGACTGTTTTCTAAGGAGAACATACTTGTTTTATTTAGATAACAGCTTCGGCTTGGCCAATTCCTATTGCTGAATTTATATTCTCATGACATCTCTTAATTTGCTATTTCCCGATGATACCATCATTATATTCAAACCTCAGACTCTAGCTCTCTATTTAGAAATGAGGATGTAATAATGTTCGCATATAAGGTTCTGGTTGGCAATGTTTCACTGACCAGGTGATTATATTCAGATAGAAAGTTCCGGTTGGACAGTTCTTAGTGAAAAGGAGATGATGGACTTCCAGATCTTCGTCTGCGCTATCTACATCTGTTTAAATAATGTGCTAATTATACCACTGACACAAGACAGCGAATATAAATATGCAGCTTCACAACAAGTTATTCTTATATTATACTATTAAAATGTAGCATCAATTGAGAACACAGAGCAAGTGTTTTAAAGCGAAAATGCAGCTATTTTTCTGTTTTGCCTTTAGAACTTCATTTCTGACCTAAACGTTTAAGAAAGGAAAATCAAAAGGTTTGGTTAATAGAAATAGAAACAAAACATGGCCTTCAAGTAGAAACGTAAATAAATATGAACACCAATACTGTACTACTCGATGGGGATTCAGAACGTTGTAGATCTTAGAGTGCTATACTACAGAGTTCTTTTCCTAGTAACCATTACGTCAAGTACATGCCATGAAAGTACTCCCCATGCACATCTTCAAACTTTATCAGTTTTTTTGTCCAATTATTAAATTTCATTCTGTTTTCACATTTTGGTATGTTTTCCATACACTGGAAAATTGCCCTTACAACTGCATAGTGGCTTTCACATCATCTGTTCCTCAAAATATGTTTGATAACAAGATTCAGCAAAAAATCATTTGAAGTCAAATAAGGTCAAATTGGAGGATATGGCAAAGTTTGGATTCTGTACCCCTTCATAAAGTCGGTCAAGATTGCGGAATGTACACGCTGATGCGTTGTCATCGAGCAGGTGCATACTTCCGGTACCGGTTTGCAAGGGTAGTTCGATAGTGTTACGCAACTTATGGCAATACTTTGGAGGCATCATCAACTACGAGCGTCACTAGAACCAGGTATTTGGCATCAAAAAATATTATGAATAGAACGTTCTTGATAGTCATTCTAAGTTTAAGCGATTTGTAGTCTCTGCTAGTTTTCTCCTATTCCGACTTTATTATTTTCACTTCTGTCTTCATAAACGTAAATTTATGCGACAACCTAATTCTAATGTTTCTGGACGTACTGTCATATCTGGCGGGTACGCTTCTAATGATTTCATCCTAAGTCAGTTAGTGATAGACCTGAGACCCATCTTTCACATACACTTCTGGGCTTTGAATGATTCTCTCGTAATGCCCTGCAGACAAAATTATCTTCTGTTGTGTTTGGAACATCTTCATCAATTGTATCCAGCACAACCGCCACTTCCCGGTCACCAATCGGAGACAACGGTCTTCCAGAATGTGGGTCATCTTCCATGGATTTACGATGAAATCGCCTTAAAAGGGTATGGTAGCACATAAAATTATATCCGTATACTTTATTCAAATCGGCCTTGATCTGAGACGCTAAGAATCGTAAGAGAGCGTGGATTTTGCTGTATGATCCTTGCTCAGTAGTTTAATTTGTCTGCTCCGATATTTCCATGTCACTATTATTTACCAGTGGTTCGTCGCACTCATACATCTGACTGGTTCAAACAAACAATTATGTCATAAAAAATACTTAAAACCTTTAAAAACTGCCCCATATACATTGATGTAATATATTCTAGTCAGTAGTAACAGATTGTTTTCTTTTCAGAAGACACATAGATTACCTCAGTAGAAATAAAATGATACAAACTCAAGATAATGATCATTTTCAAGTAATATTGACAAGAATTTCTTCTTTAAACCCAAATGAATATGTACTAATCTACCACCGTTCATATTAAATGTGTCTCCTTAGAAAACTGGAATGCTGGCCTGTCACAACTATTGGCATTGGTGTGTGTACAACATAGAGAAGGGCAACTATGAAGAGGCACTGGGCATCGTGGATTCACAGGTACATTCTTCACATCTTGGGGCTAATGAATTTCTTACATATTTCAGTATCATTGTTTGCAAAGTCTCTAGCACAGATATTGTCCAGAAAAGTTTTAAAATTGAATATATTAACTTACTTTTCAAGCATGATTGTGATGGTCTAAGGAACTGAAGTCTCAAACATGTGGGTGACAAAAACGAGTCGTCCTAATTGTGTTCGATAGATACGATCAACCAGTTAACATTAGACTGTCCAGATTAGCTCATATACGTATGATTTTCATATCTATGTTTGGAATTCTTGCAAAATAAAACATCGGGTGGATGCCATTATACACATTTATGAAACACGCAATAATTAAAGGTTACATTCATCACTGTTGGATATCATCTACACGTCTTTCGTCTATTATCACTGACAGTATTGCAGAACAAGGTATGTTTAAAACTATGTGATATTTAAATTTTTGTGGGTTTTTTTTGTGTGTTGAATGTACCATGATGGACGAGGAAGCTAGGAAGCTCACTCGGAAGAAGTGTTCCTCTCTTTAAGATATCGTTTTGACTGAATTAGCTCTGAATTAGGCAAATTGTCCTCGCATCACTGCACTTCTGAATAGGTTGTGATATAATTCATTTCATTTACTATAAATAACGTAAAATAATTTAAAATTAAATTATTTTCGATCCGACTTTGTTTGTACACAGATTTTGCCTAGAGCTAAAGCATCTGGAACCATACTGGATAATGTGGATGCCTGCTCAATACTGTACCGATTGGAAATGGAAGGTAAACACTTCTGATACGTGGCATTAGTTGACAATAATGAAGACGAAAATGACAGTAGAACAGGAGATCAAATTTATTCCCATGGAATTTATACGTTATCCTCATCTCCTATTTGTGGTCTATTGTGGGCTCTGTCAATTTTTATTTACGGCCTGTTTTTTCAGGAAATGATATTACAGGATAAAGTCATCGTGTGTCTTTATATTTGTACAGTTTTTCATATAAAGTAGTTTGATGTTTGAGTTAGCGCCATGTTTTTAGGATATAAAATGCATTTCTAGTTGTTATATCTTTAGAGCCTGCGGGGACATAGCGGGTAGCATATCCCCATAGCGGGGAGCATATCCTGGTGAGCTGATGTGGTGTGTCTGTTCGCATATTACTTTACTCGGTGTTTATACGCCGTTAAACAACAAACGAATCATTAAACCTCTGTGGAGTCGCATCAACGTTTGATACTAGTCTTCCGTTAACCTATTATTCAGTAATGTGTATAAATTCTTTCTGCTGACAAACGATAAACAACCTAGAGTTCAAATTGTCTTCTCCGGAACGGGGCGTTAAGAAATAAAATGAATCAGACGACTGAACCATTAGATCCATGCCCTCCTAAACTGTACAAGACAAAAAATTTGTCATAGAGTGATTGAACCTGTTTGTGATAGGTTTAGCGTAATGTTTGAGCAACATTTGATATATTTTTTTTATTATGGAATCATATTGTTCCGTTTGCTTTCTGTATCTTACCGTTTTCTAAACGTGCCTTTGTTGTGTGATGTTTTATAGCGTTTCAGAGCGTGCCACGACACACTGTATCTGAAACCAGCCCTATAAGAATCTTTCCTTATGGTTTGGTTAACGTACTGTCTACTATTGTATCTTCATGTAGTATCTCCATACCATAAACGTCTTTTCATGTAATTGACCTATATTGAAATAATAATCAAACTTTTAGGATATATGTATGTAACATAATCATATACTTTAAGGAACCTTTTCTCAATATTGAAACGAAATCAATGGTGCTTAAACAGAAACAAGGTCATAGTCACAATACAAGCAGTATCAAACTGGTCAGGATCTCTGTCAAGCCGATTTAGAGTCTAAATGCTAATTAAACGCGGATGTCTAAAATCAAACCGATATAGATCCCATATGGCGGTTGGATTAACATGCATAGTGTCATGCCGACATGTTCAAATATATCTGACAGATCATCCCATTGTGTCGTTGCTGCTAGGCCATGCCATAAATTAAAATCAAGATACTTTGCACTTGAAGTGTAAAGTCCGAATCACAGTACTGTTTTGTATGTTTCATTACAAGAAACAAATTTACATTTGTTATTCAAGGCGCAAACGTGAAGGACCGATGGCAAGATCTTTACGAGATCTGCAGATCCCACACTGATGACCACATCTTGGTCTTCAATGACATTCACATCCTTATGTCTTTTCTGGGAATCAAGGATAAAAAGGCCACACAAAAAATGATGGATTCAATTCGAGAATTTATTAGGTAAGTTAAAACTTGCTCTATTTTCTAATTCGGGTTTCAAAAACAGAGTACTTCAGAGTCGTTGTAGAAAACAAATTGTTTATTTATGATTCTATGTTCCTTGCAAGATGTTGTTAACTTGTGTCCATGAATTGTTGTTTGCAAACAGTTTTGGTTGAAAATGTTTCCAAATTGACGTGGATTGTAATCTCTTTTCATGCACAAAGAAGCTCAATATTTGCAAGCCATAAATTTGTATCATACAAGTTACCTCCCTTTAGAGCTTGCGGTAGCTTGAACTAACATTTTTTAAAGTTAAAAAAGATTTTCCAGAACTAGTTGTCAGTTGACTGATAGTAAATGTTTAGTTTGTTTACAAAAAGGAAAAGTATCTAATTTGACCTCCTAACAACGAAAGCGGTATTACAGCATGTAAAACGACCATATTAAAATGAGCAGATTAAAATATATATTTTACGAAGCAGTCATCTTAAGAATGCTACATCCTATGGAAAAACACAAAAATCTTTCTTTAAGAAAATGTATTACATCACCAATTGTTTGCCTGATGAAATTATATGAAATGAAGAACTGTGCTGATGATTTCAGAATTGGCAAGGGAGACAACCGTAATATGACCGCTTCAGTCGGGCTGCCTATTTGCGAGGCGCTGATTGCCTATGACGATGGAGACTATGCCAAGGCGACAGAGTTGATGTATCCAATAAGATACAAGATAGTTACCATTGGAGGCAGTCATGCACAGGTACGACAACAATCTTCAAATGAGTATCAGTACCTTCCGATAAATAGGCTGAATGTCCTATGTAATTAATAAATATTAGAGACCAGGAAATTATTAAATGGTATAGGACGGGAATTTTAGTAGAAGATGGGTAGAGAAATAAATGATCATGATAGCGAAATTAATGAATTAGATAGTTTTAAATTTCAATAAATAGCAGAGATAGCGAAATGAATAAATAAAAGAGGCAAACAAGTTTTTGAATAGTAGAGGCAGGGAAATTAAGAAATAGTAGAGAAAGGGCAAGCTACTAAACTGCAAATTGACGAATAATAATAGTAGTGGTTGCGAAATTAATAAATGGAAATAGGTAATTAACAAATAGTATAGGTAAGGAAATTAATTAATGGTTAGTGTAGATTAATTGTAAAGTAACAGAGAAATTATGAGTAACCAATATCTCTTCGAACAAAATTTAAACGGTATTAAAAAAATCAATTTAATAAATTCTTCTTCTGCGTGTCACGTCCTTAAAGTAACTTTGACTACGGGTACTCTTGCTTGGAATTCATTAAATAGTTGACCACATGCTAACTGACCGGATGAAAAATATAAAGTTGTCTAAATAGAGTAGGTCTGTTGAATAATATCACTTCGACATTAGAAAAGAAACGGAAAACTTTCTATCTAATCTTACAGAGACAGATAAGTGTCATCGTTAGGAGACTTGAAAATTTAAAAATTGCTTTGAACAAAACTGAATAAAATTGTAAGTGTAAAATCTCGATAATAATTCGTCTCATGCAGACTTTTATCTGTTACCTGCCAAACGGTTATTTTCTCCTTCGAATATGTTCTCCTATCATACTTAATTAAAGTTAGCAATATCAGCTATACCACCTCATGAATCCATTCCTCCAAGAGATGAATATTCGCCTTTTCTTTATTTATGATATAGACAAAGGGCAATAACTCTTGTCCATTTCCTATCCTTGTGGCCTACAAGTGGCTCTACTTTTAAGATTTCGCCAGGGAAATCCATTTAAGATTTGTTCTACTTTTCATCCTATCCATTAAGGATTTTTTTAATGTTCGGATGTATTAAGTACGGGTTGAATACGTTTTCTTTTTAATTTTAATTTTGACTCATTATGTGAATTGTTTTACCTGTGCGGACTTAGAATCTCCGTTCTTCGACCTCATTGTTCGACCTCATTGCTCTACAGCGTTACATTGTAGCAGAATGTGACGAACCTCGTGTTAGCACGCACTATTTACCACCCTAGGTATAGCGGGTGTGTCAGGCGTTCTTAATGCAGTAAATTTAACAATGTTTTTTCTCATGTTCAGTGTGTCAATCGTTGGTTAGGTGCAGCGTGTATGCCAATTGGTCAGCGAATACATGGTCGACAGTTATAAGAAAAGCCTACAAAACGAGAAGTGACGGTGCATCAAAGGACCAAGAGTACTGGTGTGTCACACTCAATTTACACTGAGAAAGCCATTACGCCTGGAGGGAATGAGCAAGTTGTGACTTCTCCTCTACAGTCTACACCGTCTCTGGAGTTACAGCTGCGTCGATTGGTACAACTAGCAAAGATAACGTTGAATACTCCCCCTTCTTTTTAACTTCTGTTTCAGTTGAATTTCGAAGCTTTGGGTAGTTTCCACCCTATTGTAGACAGCCTAGTTGTAGTAAGTCTCCCCAGGTCCGAGAATGAATTTCGGACCTGTAAGTCCAAGCGCATGCGTTTTATAATTGACTTGAATAAGCCGTGCCGTGTAGCCGCACCTCAGTTTTGATGCATTCTCAGTTGCCGACCGCATCGTTCATCCGTCTTGCTCTCCATCAATACCATCCAGTGGCAGAAGGGCTTCCGTTCATATCGTTAAATGCCTCGTCAAGTGAAGCCATGGATTGTCCACATTACCAGGTATTTTATTGATAGTACTGTCCGTTCACATAGCATTGCCATTCCTGCGGCAGTAGAACCTATACTACACTGCCGTTTATACCCACAACACCAGTACTTGCAGTTTTTGATCTCGACCAGCCGTATGCCTCGATTAAACGACTACATCCTGCGAACATGGATAACCATATGCTCACAGCGTACCTTCATGGACGATACCATGACAGTCTTAGAGATACCGTCAATGAACAATCAAAATGTCATTATATCACGTCACACCTGTGTTACATCTCATTATGTGTACAAACAGGTCCTGGTACGTGTGTTCAGACTTTATCTATAGCAGACTGAGACAGTTTATAAAACATCTATTTCTCTCTGTTATTCCTGGGAAAGAGGACATAACCCGTTCAAGCCCTCTCTTCGTGGTTTTAATGGGTAATAAGCACGGCATACTCTGTCATATCTCTAGAACATAGTCGCCTCATGAAGATCTCTGCTCATAAGATAAGAGTAATCTCGTCAAGCCTTGCCTTTGACTGTCGTATCGTATCAAAGATATAGTTGTTGCGTTCCGTTGACACGCACATTTAATCTCCTCGAGTTTTTACCTAATGGACATGGCTACACAGCGACAAATTCTGGATCTAGTAGACTAAGTCTCAGTCGCACAAGCAGCTTCCAGACCAAGTTGACAAAGTATAAGCTCCGAAGAAGCACCCTGCGCAAGTTTCGCCCAATTAGCCCATAAATGTTATGTGGTAAGAATATAGCATTATTTCTTATTCCCAGATATAACCACGTTACCTCCGGTTGTGCTGCTTGCAATTTATGATAATGTGTTAACCTTCATTCGGAAACCCTATCTTCTTCTCTCAGAAGTTAGCCGGGGTATTTGTATGATGCTCAACATTCCCTCCGCCAATTACCTACTCTCCTAACGTTAATGTGATGGGGAACATATCTGAAAGAGAATGCAAATTTTGTCCGTAATTTATGTTTCTCCTAAAACACTTAGCCCATCTTATTATCGTAATACCCTCCCATCCTGCCCGCATTGCGATCATTCCGTTACACGATCTTTCGCTCAGCTTCAATCTAGCGCCGCATATACGCTGTAAGGGACGGTGCTGGTTATGAGGTATTGTACCTTATCTATATAATATGACAGATACGATCAATTCTCGTCTTTTGGAGGGCTGGATTCGGGAGGTGTTTGGGCCTATATTCATAACGTTCTTGTGATCGTGTATTCTAGAAGAAACATAATTTACTGACAAAATTGCTTTTGCTTTTTTATTGTCAATTTGTCAATATATATGCTGTTCTTTTTTGTTAATGACGAGGGATTACGATAGACATAGCTTTTCCAGCTATAGAACACATTTGCTGTTGATAAAGATGGATAATGATAAGCATAAGTTTGTAAGTTTGAGGACGCTATTGCTGTTGTTGATTATCGATTACATTAGTCGTAGCTTTGTGAGATATAGAAGACATTTGCTGTAAAGGTGATCTTTTTGGTGATGATGGATTACGAAAGAGATAACTTTGTCATGTATAGGACAATTGTGCTGCTGCTGCTGATGTATTACGACAGACATAGCTTTGTCGGGTATGTGACACATTTGCTGTTGACGACGATTGATTATGACAGATATTTCATTGATGGCGATGGATTACGACAGACCAATATTTGACCTATCTTTGCTTGGTATAGGACACGTTTTCTCTTCGTAACGAAGGTTTATGAAAGACATAATTTTAACAATTATAAGATAGAGTTGCTGTTGATGTAGATGAATTTCGAACACAAGCAGCTTTGTCAGGTATAAGACATATTGGCTGTTATGCACGGGGAATAAGGACAGATAGAACGTATCCAAATATAGAACACCGTTCATGTTAATGACGATCAATGTATGTCAGGTAAATAACACATGAGGCATTGATGACAACAGATTACGACACACATGCTTTTCCAGGTATACATATTTGTTGTTAAGATGATCGTTGCTCTTGACAATGGATTATAACAGACAAAGTCTTCTCATATATTGGACGTGTTTGCTGTTAATTTGATCTTTTATCTAAAATAGGATATAAACGTCAATTTTAGTAAATGTTGTCAAAGTTAACCTTATGTACCAATTTGAATGGTTTACGAAATAGAGGAGTTTTGTGTACTTCTAGAGAGAGTTATTTAACCAGTTCCTTATACATGCTGCACTCAAGTCCCCAAAGCAAGAACACCATAAACTTGCAAGGTAATTCTCTCTCTCTCTCTCTCTCTCTCTCTCTCTCTCTCTCTCTCTGGTGCGCGCGTCCTCTCTTGTGTATAAAACGCAAGATCCCAACCAGTTGATTAAGATCACATTCTTCTTCCACTGAATTCGCTTAAGTTTGCAAATTCATTTAACTCCGACGTAGACCTATGCATTTGCATCTGCGGTATTATCCCTTGAAAGAAATGGAATAACAGTACACTCTGCTCCCTTTGCAATACACCATTCCTCCATTACATTGTACCCTTCCCTCCTTACAGTGTCATGCGGAAGGTCGCGGGTTCGAACCCCGGCCGAGTTATACCAAAGACTTACAAAAACGGTACTAACAGCTTCCTCGCTTGGCGCTGAACATTAAGAGGTTAGTGTTAGGACTGGTCGGCCTGATGTCAGGATAATGTGACTGGGTGGGACATCATGCTACATGTCTGCGGCATGATGCCCCATTGCTAGACATCATTATAAACTGTCACACTGCAGACATCGTAGCGATATGACTGAAACATTGTTAAAGCTACGTTAAAAATCTAAATCACTCACTCGCTTCTTACAGTGCCCTCTACTCCCTTTTCTATTGCACTGTGCACCCTTCACTTACTTACAATGCATTATACTCCCTTTGGAGTGCATCATAGCTCCATTTTGGTGTTCCACTCACTCCTGACAATGAATTATGATCCCTTTTAGTACACCTTGCTCTCCAATTCACTCAACCTCAGATTCCTTCAATTGATTGTCTCTGCACAAATAAATATTCCATTAATATCAATAACGTTCTAACATTTTACCGCATTTTAGGACCTTTATATTAGTTTCCTAATTGTGTGCTGTTCTTTATCTTTGCATCTGTATTACGAGTCTATGTTCTAAAAATATGTAACGGAAAAGAGTAAAATGCGACAAGCATTGTAAAATTCAACAAATAATTTATTTCTCTAAAATACAAAGTGAACATGAAAGTGTACTGTGAATTAATTCCAAAATAATCATAGAATTACAGACACAAGTCCTAAATATAAAAGTTCTGAATTAGTGGAAATCCAAATTAAGTCCAACGCTGAAGGTGTTGATGTGCATGTGGCGGTCTGTATTGTGTTGTTGTACCAACAGCCTTTTGTTCAAACACAGTACTATAATTCCAGGTTTGAATTCACTATAAATCCTAGTGAATGTCTCTGTCCAAGAATATTATTTTTTATGAGCACTGTATTTCCAGAAAAAATAATCACTCAATTAAATAATTTAAAGAAATAAATTCCAGCTCAAATGAACTTCTTTGCAAATGAAAATAACACAAAACTGATTATGCTAGATCTTAAGGCACGAATGAATAATCTTTCCAGCAAAAGATTACATAGTCGTCAACTTGACCTTAGGTTACCATTAACATTTTCTAGAAAGAAAACATTACCTAATGGAAAATAACCTCCTAGAAATTTCTTAATATTTACAAAATAAAATGTTTGTTATTATTAGAAAGTCAGTTACTAAAATTATAATATATAACCTATAATATGTCAGGTACATCTGGTAAACTGTAGGGGAATTCCAATAGCCTATTAATACTTATCCTGATATTAAACCCTTAAACAAAGATACTATTTTAGCTATGTGTATGTTGTTTACATAATAAAATTTAAAAAATCAATAATTCAGGTCAAGCAGGAAAAATTTGATTTTGGACAAGGTTAAGTCCAACATACAATGTTACATTTCATTAGCATATAATGAAATTTCAAAATGAAATTATGAAACCCTAACTAACCACCTAACAAACAACCTAACTAACAAGCAATGCAAATACATAATAGTCTGGTACTACTTCATATTTACATTTATTTGGAATTATTGATCTTTCTAAACTTTCTAGTACAATTCTCTATATTTAGTTTTCAATTGTATCTAGTAGAACTTCATATGCACATCTGTTTAAAAATGACTTTCTTCGTAAATTATTATCTATTTTGCATTGGTTATGTCTTCATTTAAGAACTTTACCTTTCATCAGTACCACATATCCACGATTATGCTGGCGTTTATTTTACTTCAAACGTAATACATACATACATCATGGATTTCTGCCTTTAAAAATAGATAAAATGTATTTGCAATTGTACTATATTATATAAACGTCATGCACAGTCTCTGAGCGATTTTGCTTCAAAACATGATTGTGTGTGATTATATTTCACAGGGCCAAAATACATGATGTAATGCCCCAAACGGACTTTTAGTCATATAGCATGGCCAAAATGCATGATGTAATGCCCAAACGGGCTTTATGTCATATGGCCAAAATGCATGATGTGATGCCCAATAAGCCAACCTTATTTGATGGTCCTGGAACAACACGGCATGCGTTTCCGACATTCTGCAGCACTCAAAAGAGTGACTAAATAAACGTTTTAGTATAAAACCAAACATGGAGACATGACGACACGATGTATTCATCAGACAACCACAACGTTGTAGAAAGAAACACAAAATGGAGAGAGAATGACAAGTTGTACTAATCAGCCAATCACAGAGCGATTGGCGTTTTCAAAAAGTGGCCAGTAGTTTTCAAACGTCACCGGTAGTTTTCAAAAGTCACCAGTACTTTTCCTTCATTATTAGCTACATTGATGTGTTTCATTTGGCGTCTTTATTTAAAATTGTCATTGATGCAATAAATACCCATTACATATATTTATTGGGAGTTCTGGCTACTTCTCTCTCTCTCTCTCTCTCTCTCTCTCTCTCCAAACATCCTTTGAATAGTTTTTCCCCATTTCCTAATAACATTGCTACATTTTATTTTCTTCAGGAATCTATTGATGGAACGGAAAGCCCTGAAACCATGCGCTCCTCTCACTGACCGGTTAATCGAGCGTGTTATGGCTATTCATATTGACTAATTATTAGTCAGGTTTACCTTGATTGTTGCATCGAATTGTGCTTAGTACCGGTATCTCTACGTCTGTATTCGCTGATTTCCACTGTAGGGTATAATGCAGTCATCTCTGCCAGACTTCAGATGAGAAATGCAGGTTTTAATACATACATAAACATGTATTCCTAATCTAACAAAGTACAAATTCAGTCGACATACTACAGTCTTGGCTTCAGAAAACAAAAGAAGATATGAAATCCTTCATTGCAGTAGATGGCAAATAGAAATTATGAATTTCCGGTGAAATTTAACATGGTGCAAACGTTTTTCGTTGGGCACAGCTCATTTCCAGACCTAGTGAGGCCACTGTATTAACAACTGGATAACAGTTCCGCCTAAAAATAAAAAAACACAACCCAACAAACACCAGACCATTTTCTACTACTGCATACAAATACGCAAAATATCACAAAACACAAGACCATATCCCAAACTATTGCATACCAACACGCATGCAAAACATCACAAAACTCAAGACCATATTCTTAACTATTGCATCCCAACACACGTGTAAAATATCAAAAGACACAAGACCATATCCCAAAATATTGCATACCAACACACATGCAAAATATCACAAAACAAAAAACCATATCCCTAACTATTGCATACCAACACACGTAAAATGTCACAAAACACAAGACCATATCCCTAACTATTGCATACCAACACACATGCAAAATATCACAAAACACAAGACCATATCCCAAACTATTGCATACCAACACACATGCAAAATATCACAAAACACAAGACCATATCCCTGACTATTGCATACCAACACACATGCAAAATATCACAAAACAAAAGACCATATCCCAAACTATTGCATACCAACACACGTGTAAAATATCAAAAGACACAAGACCATATCCCTAACTATTGCATACCAACACAAATGAAACATTTCACAAAACGCAAGACCATATTCTTAACTACAGCATGGAAAGAAAGAAAAAAGAAAATACCAGACTACTTCCACAACTACTGTCTGAAAAATAAAACAAAACTTGAAATGACAACTTGGTAAATCATGGCAAAAAACAACGCTCAGACCACAGTCTCAAATACTTTGTATATAAAAGGGAAAAACAACACTGCATTCGACATTACGGATAAAAGAAACCAATGAACCAAACAACCTTCGCAACTTCTATGTGAAAAACAAAAGCACCACAAAACCACTTAATACAATGCTGCATAAATCAAAAATAAACGAGACCATTTCTTTAAACATTTGCGTTTAGAGAATTTTCTGCAGAAGGTTAGAATGTGGCTTGGTGCTTTATTGGTTTTTGTTTTCATGCAGTGGTTGAGAATGTGATCCAGGTTGGATTTTTTTTTATTATTACTACTTGGTGCTTTTGATGCAGCAGCTGAAAAGGTGATTTTGTGTTGTTATTGTTAATTTTGATTGTTTTGTTGGTGCTTTTATGCAGGGTCTGAAAAAATGACATCTTTTTCTCCTTTGTCTTTTTTTTTTGCTTGGTTGGGGGTGTGTGCACTGTGCACTGTTTGCGAAAGTAATCTGGAGAATCCACAAACGGCAATTTATAATAGCATCGTCACTCAACGGCTAAAGTAATAGATCGTCAACAGTTCAGTTCTATTTATAATGCTTCTTTCTTCTTGGTCTCACGCAATTCCCCATTTTAGTAGATGCTATGAACAAGTATATTTTTGCATAAAAGGGTAATATTTTGATGTAATAACATGATACAATTAAGTTACATATTTCCTTTCGACAGTATACTCCTTTCTCGATAAAGTTAAATTGTCCCGTATGAAAGGACGGCTATATCTCAGATGACGTTTCTTCCTCATGGTTTGAGATTCTGGATGAGAGAAATGTAATATCTGTAATTTTATGTATGCATATTTTCTTTTGTCTGTGCATATTTTTAGTTTTTAGCGATAGACTCGATTTAGTATAAGATGGGTCGTTTTTATAGGAGCATTAAGGTGCCACTGAAATATAAATATTTACAGAATTAAGAAAATAAACAAGACTATTTGTCAATGACTTAAAATTTAGCTTATTCCTTTTTATGTTTTCCCCATATACCTTGTAGCCTAATTAAGGGTAAATAGTGAATAAGGTATTTGTCTGTTTACACTGCATAGAGAACGAAAAGGTAAAGAGTTTCCCCATTTTGTTTACACTGCATAGAGAATGAAAAGGTAAATAGTTTACCCATTTTGTTTATATTGCACAAAGAATGAAAAGGTAAAGAGTTTCCTCAATAATTGTTACAATGCATAAAATGAAAAGGTAAAAAGATTCCCCATTTTGTTTACACTGCGAAGAGAATAAAAAGGTACAGAGTTTCCCCATTTTGTTTACACTGCATAGAGAATGAAACGGTAAAGTGTTTCACCATTTTGTTTACAATATTTAGAGAATGCATAGTGAAGGTCCCCACACTTTGTGTTTACACCGCAACGAGAATGCAAAAGTAAAGTGTTTCCGAACTTTGTATTCAAAGTGCTAAGACAATACAAAGAGAAGGTCCCAACCTTTTGTTTATACTGCAAATGGAATGCAAAGGTAAAGCATCTCCCCACTTTGCATTTACACTGCATATACAATGCAAAGGTAAGGTCTTGAGCTTCCACTTGGTGCTTTGAGACGTAAGGTTCTCAGACTAATGAATGTATTTCAAAGATAATTGATAGTTTTTGTATCTTTGTTTTTCATTAAGGTTATTTCATTCTTCAAAATTGGATCACAGCCACAAAAAAGACTTATGTTTGCTCATAAGGTCATAAAAGTAAGCGTACCACAATAACATCGCAACCAATGTACGCATATAATCAGTATATCGTATTTCTACAAACCTAGAATATTTTGTAGTTATTGTTTCTCTCTTAAAATGCATATTACTACTCTCTTGAACAGCCTAACTTTAATCGGGACAATATATCATATGTCCAACAATACTTTTCGATATTAAATTTATTCATGACAGCTGGACGATATTCCTAACCATCTCGTGGCCAACAAAGATGTCACACTTTCCAGTATTCATAATGATTAATCATTAAAGGAAAACCAGTCTTGTTAGAACATATAGAGTCAATACAACATGGTGACATATGAGCCAATATATCTTATTTTGCATTTAAAATTATAAGCGGAAATAAGTCATTACCGAAGCAACCAGAGTGCAGAGATGAGGAGATACGTCAAGAGTTGTGAGAACACGTAAACGAAACGCGAAAAATGTATAAGCCTCCATAGATACAGGGAAAATAATGCAAGAAAGAGCCACAAGGAGAATAATAAGGGTATATGACAGTAATATGTAATCTCATCAGAGAATATATTAACCACTATAAATAGAACACTAAAGATACAGGAATCCGTTTCAAGAACAACATTAGGAAAAGTTGATTATTACAAATCGTCTCGAAAATTGGCGAACCTTAAAAATAGCAACATAAATTTCCTCAAATAGGTAACATGTACAGTATACAATCTAAAGGGGATAACTGACCAACTCCAACATTTTCTTGCGTTAATAGGAAGGTATTTATGTACAGATCAATGCATGCGTACATTTTCCGCATAGGTTTGAGTCTCGGGCCCGGCCAATGTAAGTGAGAAAGCTTGTCAATAGCTTCCTGCGGGTCGGTGGTTCTTACCGGCGTTTCTACAGGTTCTTCCTCCACCAATCATACTGGCTGACACGTGTAGCGTATCTCTTGCTGAGAAATTGCATTAAACATGAAACAGAAAAAAAAAAGCCATAAAAAACATCTGAATTTGTTGGGTGATTTTAATCTTACAAAAGATTAAAAACAAAGTATAAATCAAGAACAAAGTTGAGATATAAAGTACAATTATGCCACATCAGTTCTAGCATCAAATTCAATCAGAATATCCAGTATACTGGTTTTTTTCAATCATTTTATTTTTTTCACTATCTTGTGTTCATCATGAAATATAGGAATCAAAAGAAGGCAAGACATAACAAAACAAAATGATCAATGTTGAAATCTATCAAATCGATAAATCGTATTGTATTTTCCACTCATGTTCTGATAGGGAAATACATATGTACAATACTGCTCAGAAACCTTAATCCGTGATTATGGCAAAAAATGGATTGAAATACAATTCCAACATACATCTGATTTTGTTAGGGATCACAGATTAATTGTAGGGATGATATTAAACTGTGATGGCTTACAGGCTGATTGTGGGATGAGACAGTTGATCTGCAGCTCACTTCTCTGTATTTTAACCTTCCCATACCCGACCATACTGAGGGCAATGTTGTTATAATTAAAAGAGGACACCGCCTATGCACATAACTGATATAATAATTTTTAACGATTTCAAAGCTCGTTTTAGTCAGACCGATTTTTTGTGGCAATGTTCTGAGAAAACCGCTATTATTGGATCCAAGATAGAATTTCAGGGCTTTTCTCTGCTTGCAATTAGATTTCTCTCTGATCACAAATTGTTGTGAGCACAAATAAGCATTGTATATAATTATAACATGGTTTTCGTTTATCCTCAAAAACCCAAAAGTAATGTTCCAATTAAGAATATAATTTTTGTAATTTGGCAAACTAGTTTTAATAATATTAGGAATTGTGTTGGTTTTTTAAAGAAGCTTTTACCTAACTGAGTTTAATATTAGAAACCCAGGGGCATACTCTAGCAAAAAAATATACTGATTCATTGAAATCAACGTCTAGTTTTCGAAATTTAGTTTTAATATGTTAAAAATCTCACTTGTATCCACGACCATTTTCTATATTTCTTTTACAGTATGAAATGTGCAATTCGTGGGACACCTGGATTACGCACGTCAAAAAATACTTATATTTCCTGTCTGCAAAACGTGTTGATAACTTAAATAAAAGATTATGAAGAATAGAATAGATAATTAAAGATATAATTGTATCGACGTGTTTAGTTTACCGGATTGGAAGTTACAAACTTTGCATATTGGGTCAGAGTACCATAACATATTTACAAGTGAAAATAATGCCACAATAATAAGAAGTCAAAACTCATTTGTCTGATGTTTTGTCTGTGTATGAATATTTGGCTGTTAAACATCATTTGTCTTAGGCTGATGCCATGTCTTTTGAGTCTTTAATATAATTAGGTTGCCGCAAACAATTGGTCTTAAGTTGATATAATATGTTTTGACTGATTATGACTAATAAGCAATAAAAATACCATTGATCTTAAGTTGATGTCATGTCTTTTGGTTGTATATAAATAAAAAGTATTATCGCAAACGATATCGTCTTAAGTTGATGTCGTGTCTTTTGCCTGTATATAAATAATAAGCATTACCACAAACAATTGGTCTTGGGTTGATGCAATGTCTTTCGGCTGATTATGAATAATAAGCATTAAAACATGATTGGTCTTAAGCTGATGTGATGTCTTTTGACTGTCTATGAAAATATAGCAGTAAAAAGTTATTGGTCTTATGTTGATACAATGTCTTTAGACTGTTTGTGAATAATTAGCATTAAATCAAATGATTGCCTTAAATTCAGTATCAAGATGTTTGTATGAATTCTAACTCCGAAAAATTATTTACATTAACTCGGACTTGTGGGAAGCCAAAGTTCAGTTACCTATTCACTACGAAATCTCCAAAAGAAAATGGGGTGGATCTGATATATACTAATCCCTTAATAAAACCACTTTCACTAGAAGAAGACAAATCCAAAGTACCTAATAACACAAGACTGTGAAGATCATGTGTCCGTTAATATTTTAATAGTGATAGACTTGGCAGAATCACCAATAAGTGATATAGAACCTTCTGGCATTAATGAACCACGAATAAGTCATCAAATTAGAATCAGACAATCATACAATTAAAAAAAACCGTGACCTTGACCACTTTCAGATAAAAGCATTTGGTAAAGCTGTCTTTTTTATTGCTTATTTTTAACCTGTAGCAATCAGAAATGAGCCCCCTTTCTTGTTAAAATAGGAGCACGTAGCAAGATATTTCAGTTGTTTATTTTGCAGCCTTTAGCAACCAGAATTGACGTGCTCTTTGTTGTTACAGTAAGTGTACATCACAAAAGATAAGGACTCCTTATCAGATGATTGATTTCTAAACGTTGTGTTCGATTAAGATTTGGAAGCACTAGCAAAAGACTGCGATGATATTTTACCAAAACAAACTATAAGAAAAAAGTCAATGATAGTCAGCTGCAAGAACAGCATTTTCTGATGTTTCCACTTTCAGTTAATGAAGATAAGTTTTTACATCAATATGGATGCAATTATTTAACTCTTTAATTTACATGAACTGTCTAATGTTAGCGTAAACTTTATCAACCTTCTGGAATGAGCTCTACCAGTCAAATGATTGTTCTTTGTATCTTACACATTCGACACGGGTCTGTCTACTTTCGTTTCTGCAGTTTCTAAACATGTATCGATATGCCTCAGGTACCAAAGCATAACCCTTCAAGATACATTCCTTAAACACGTTATAACTAGCACTTTGTTGTACTGACAGTAGAGTGTAGGCTTCATGAGCTTTCCCAATATGTGCACTTAGAACAAAGTCTAACTTATTTTTGGCCAATTCAAGTTTCCGGCAAATTTCTTAAGGCGATGAAATCTTACTTGTACTTATTTGTCTTGAAAACGGGTTACCAAACTAATATTTTTTGTGACATCAAAACCTAAACATGTATGTGGCAGGGTGGGAGTGTGAGTGTTCATCCTGACATTCTCTTTCTCTCTCACCATTTGATTTTCCTAGCGCTCTCTCTGAACTAATAGTTCTCTCTATCTCTCTCACTGTATATGCAATGTTGTCTCATTTTCTTCATTCTGAATTTAGTATTTTCCTGACAAATACGGAATCAAAATATTCTTGATCTCCTTCTTTTGAAAAGGTACTTTCGCTTCAGAAAGATCATAATGTCTGGCAAGCTCAAGCAACTCGTCCATTTTGATAGACTCTAAGCCATCTTGGGTAGGACACGAAACAATGTTCACTATATTAGATGACATTGTGAAATAGTTCTATTTGCACTAAAAGCTTCTCCATGTGTGAAATTAAAATCTTTATGAGGGACAACGAAACATTGTGAGGAAAAGTCAATATAAATTTTAAAGACAATATTTATATCTCTGAAATATTTTAAAGAAATTCAGATCCCAGACGAGCCCACAATTTGTGTTACGACCTAGGTCTTAAGTACGTAGCAGAAAGAATGGAAGAGAACAAGTTATGTGCAATCAACAAATAGTATATGTGTAAGTTCCAAAGTGAAAATTGAAGAAACACTTAGAGTTTTATGAATTAAATCCCAAATAGTTATAAAAGTTCTATCACAAGTTCAAACGTATAGAATGTTCCAAATGAATTTTAAACATTCTATTAAATATGTTACGTTGTAGGCTTTGGAACAGTATTTTCTCCACTGGAATAGATGTGACAGTTATTTTCATTTTTATGACTGTTTAATTTACATTGTGTATTAGACTTTTCTCCGTGATTGGTGGTTGTGGACAGTTTTGTTAATCTAAGTTTTCTCATGATTGTGAATGAGGTTTAAAAATTGGAGACTGAATTCTCTTCAGTATGTCTACCTATCACACAGAGGCTAATTTTACGGATATAATAAACAATGTGATCTCTCTCGACTGAATAAGGGTAACGTCTTGATCCGGAACTTCACTTTAACATTATCAATCAGTCGTGTACATACATGAAAGGCATGTCAATTTTTTTAAATTGCACAGTGTATAAATATAACGATCTCCTCAATACGATTAATTTTAACTCTGTATGTCTGTCTGTCTCTGTCTCTCTGTCTCTCTCTTTCTCTCTCTCTCTCTCTCTCTCTCTCTCTCTCTCTTACGCAAACATATACATACACACAGAAACAGACACAAGCAAATCGAATGGTTTAATTGCTCTGCAGTGGGTTTGGTTGTTGTTTTGATATCCTGTGTTCAACATGTGCTGTAAATAGTACTCGCCGTTACTTAAAGTTCATCTAAAGTAGAATACACTGTACTCTACCCTCGATACTGTAAATAAATATTAATTGCAACTATAGTATGTAGCAACAATCAATTCGGGTGCAACGTTTTGAATTTAGTTATTGATTTATGTCGATATAAATGGCAGATTGCATATTTGCTTCGAGATTCTTTTACATTTCATATTATCAATACAATACGAAAATGAGTGTGCGCAGGGAGGTGAACAACCTGAATTAATAGTTGGCATATTACTGAAGGTACCACTACATTACAAAATATACGAATGATAAAGGGAAACGTTTCAAATAATAAATTAGCCGCATTAGAGGAAATATCAATATTTAGTATGCACATGATTATATTATTTTGCCCAAAATAAGAGAACACCCCTTTTCCGTCAAGTAATAGCTTTCTTGTTTTAATTGGGGAACGTTAACATAGTGTTAATCAATCATGACTCGCGATCTGGTATAAGTAACATAAAAACTCTAACATTTAGTCTTGGATTAGGCTTACACTATCAGCCAATTTAAAACTGGTTTCAGAAAGTAATGATGTGTGTTATTGGTCAAAACAGTCTCTCAAAGTGAAGAGATTTATGATTTCCAGAGCAGAAAGTGGCGGGTTAAATTCCTTGACCGACCCGATCAAGTCAGCCAACATTTTGTGTCTCTAGGCAAAACACTTTACTCCGATTTTCCTAGCAGGATATAAAAGTGTATGTATTGATCTTTATTTAAGTCAGTTAAAACCAACTCCAAATTTCTTAAAATAAAGTATCTTCGTATCCTACAATAAATGTATAGCCGGACAAGAATGACCTGGCTCTTTACATGTATGTATGTATGTATGTATGTATGTATGTATGTATGTATGTATGTATGTATGTATGTATACGAGTGGTATATCAATGATACAGCGTACATACTATACATATATTTTATTTATACCACATCAAAGTTTTCATTTTATATGGGAGATAAAACTGACGGCCACAAACAGCGCACTTTAGGGGAGTGAACTCTTCACAACCCCTCGCATGTATGTACGCTCAAAAAGAAGTTCTGTAGTTATTCATAATTTCCTGTACACTTCATTCTTATTAATTTATATATGTTTCCTTTAGCAATATTAATGAAATGAAAACACAAGGCTGATAGTTAACATTGAAAATATTTTTTAATAATGTGCCTGCAAACATTGAATTTGCAGCGTTCGTTGTCATGAACAGTAATAGTGCGGCCATTTGCATCGATAGCAACTGTACGATTCGAGCTTGAAATGTCAAAATAATGAAGGAACAATAGGTAATTAAACAATTTAACCTTAACCACATTTCATTGATATCGTTTATGTCCATATTTCGCTATTCCTACTGCCTGTCAGTGTCACTTTCAATAATTATCCTACGTTTCCGCTGTGTGGGTACTGTTTGAAAATTCGCCGGTTGAAAGTTGACCCAGTTAGGGATCTCGTTCATGTTTTCCGTTAGGTTCATAACAAACATATTTTGTACGGTGATGTTTGATCCGTAGAATGGGTTGCTGATAAACTTATTCTGCTGAATATTACACGTTTGGGAACTTGATATACTGCAGCTGTGCAGCTGGAAATTTCTTTGTTGTCGGGGTGGGGGTTAACATCATCATTACTTGGTTGGCCGGTGTTGCTCAGGTAATTGGAGTAAGTCTGTTGTTGTTTTTCACTAATGTTTGAGTAGCTGTTTATAGACTGCACGTTTTTGTGGCCAGAAATTTGCATGATATCAGTTTGGGGGGGGGGATGTTTTTGTCTCTTAACTTCTGAATTAAGTACTTGCGGCTACTTGTGTTTGTTAATTTCTTTCTTTCTACAATATTTGCCTTCTCTTTCATTTTTTTCATGATGCATCCAAGTTTGTTAATTCCAACGACTTGTTTCCTAAACCATTTTGGGTTTGTCGCTGAGATTGGAATAGTGTTGGGCGCAATATAGAAAGGATCTTCATGTTGACAAAAGTCTGCTGGTCTTAGATCAGCATACCGTTTGTAGATAGCAAGTGGATCTCTCTCTTTGTTGTTTTTGTTTTCATACATCTTAGGATTAATATCCCTGATGTCCTTGACATTGTCTCCTGTTCTTGTTTTTGTCTGCCTTTCACTGAGTTCAAGATATGTGAGGCCATTCACATCTTTCTTTAGTGTAACATCCCCCCATTTCAGATTGTAATGTTCAGTCACTCCCCTCAAACCAAAATGTACAGAGTTGTTAAACCACAATGTGTTAACAATGGCTTCAGGTGTTTCCATCCCCGTTAGTTGTTTTACTATACAAGGCATTTATTTCTTCATCTGTGATCGGTTGACTCCGATTGGGTTTATTTCCTTTTCCTTTAGATTTTAAATCTTTTTGCTTAGCCCGAAGAGCTTCCCTTGTTAATGCAAAATTTGTGTCTGTTCGTCTCATGATTGTACTTGCATATTTCTTGATTGATTTTAAGGTGGCGATCAATGGAGCTGATGATGTTTCTTAAGCTGTTCGGTTCAAACTCAGATCCATCTTTTCTTTTAACACTGAGTATAAAACAAGCCAGGTGCTGATCCAATTCAGATGGGTTTATCTTGTCTAACTTTCTGAATTCATTTTTTGACTGCAAGAATTCTGTCACTAGCCTTACATCAAAAAGTGTCTTTTTTAAAGTGTTTTCATTCTGCTTACTTTCTATAAATTTCAGTATATCATCAGGCTCTTGGTGTACAAATCTGTCTTCCCTAACACAATGATCATTTTCATTTACAAATGTCTCAGCCATGTTTCTATCAAACTCTCCAATTAACTCACAGTTTAGTAGATTAAATGTTGCTTCTTGATCTTGCTCCTTATCTGATGTCATTGTTTTCTTTTTTTCCACGAGTTGCAGTGTTTGATTTTTGCCAGAGGGAGAGACTTGAAACAGCAGTGTTGACAGAGATGACAGCAGACGACACAGGGTGGAGCTCAATAATATTTATTTTCTGAATTGAGTATTGTTGGGTTTTTTTTATATAAAAATGTTAGTTTTTATAAAATATTTTACAAGAAAACCATTATTTTGTTATTTGTTCCTTTTTAAATGTAATATTACAAGAAATTCATATCCATGTTTAGAGAGTATAATAGCTATAAAAACATCTTCAGTATGCGTATTCATACGCCATGGGCAAATCACAATTTGATATACCAATACTATTGGTATATCAAGTTGCTTTATACCAACACTTCAAAGGCCATGTTATTTTTAATGGATGTGGTATATATATATATATATATATATATATATATATATATATATATATATATATATATATATATATAATAAACGACACCAACACGTAGAATGTGTGACCGGTTTCGCTTTATTGCTTCATCAGACTGAATTCAAACTGAATTTAATATGTTGTTTCTAAGTGATCAATGAAATAAACAATATGACATAAACAAGATGACGTCATAGCTTACATTTTTAACGTAATTATCTTATATTTAACGAATAATTTACGTGGAGATGTGCATATACAGCAAAGATTAATGATACCTTAATACATAAAAATATATAAAACTGGATCTTAAAGATACATATATTTTACTGATAACTATATATAAAATTTATTAATAAATAGAGATAAACAGTTTTAGTAATATTTGTATTATGTATAATGCACACTTATTAGAGGCATAGAAAATAAATAAATAGAAAAGAGAAGAAAGAAAGAAAAAAAGAAAAATTAGAAAATAAAAAATATTAATAAAATAAAAATAAAATTAGAAAGATAAATATATAAAATATATATACTAATATAATCTTCACAAATGTTAAATATTGTTGTTGTTTGCTAGAATTAAAGTGGTGTGCGTCCAACTGGGGACATTTACCACTGGTTAATGCCACCACTGGTGGCTTTTTGATTACTCCTGGGGGGAGGAAAGGTGCCGCTTCCCCCAGGCTTTAATGTGTTCAGGGAACACTTATTAATTGGGCCGTCAGATCGAGGCATCATTTGTGCCTGTCGGTCTGAGTTAAAACTTAACAGCCCCAGGCACACAAAAGGCGACCTATGCAGACGCAGTAAAAAATGGGGCGAAGAAAACTACACAAGAATCCAACAGAACCGTTATGGCAACAATACAAAGTCTAATGGAAACCCTCAAGGATCTGTTGAAAACTACACAAACAGAGGAAAGAATAGGAGATTCATTAGAATACAAAACAAGAACAGATGGAGGAAAGAAAAGAAAAGAAAAAAGGAAATCGAAAGAGGAAAAGAAACTGTATTAAACCTTTCTAAACGAATTCTAACTAATAGTGATTACATTCTTCTAGGTAAGGGATTATCATATTGTCCGAGAACCAAAGTGCATGATAATATTAATTTAGCAGAAGCATTTTTCAAATACATAAGATCGATAAAATTAAAAGAATTTTTCTCACAATCATGTACATCTTCACAATATGAAAACAGTTTTCATCTACAAAATAAGCCCTTTTACAATAAAAAAGAATCAACATTTACACCTTCTAGTGGAGGAGGTATTTATCTCGATTTTTATACTGAAGCAACTAAACAAGAAATTTTAAATAGCAGTCCTAAAAGAAAACATTTTACAAATATATCTAAAGAAGAACTAAATTCTTTACGTAGCTTATCACAAGATGAATGTATTATTATTAAAAAAGCGGATAAGTCTAGCACCATAGTAATAATGAATAAGGAGGATTATATTAAAGAAGTAGAAAGACAATTAAATGATGAAGAATATTACACAAAACTTTCCTATAATCCTTCTGAAGAAACGAAAGAAAAAATAAGCCAGTGTATTAATCAAATCTCTGTACACAATTGTTCCATATATGATGAACTAGATATCTTCCCAAATAAAATACGCACACCTCAGTTTTATATTTTACCAAAAATACATAAAACGGTTGATAAGTCACTACCTTTAGGATATCCAGGTAGACCCATTATTTCTACATACAACTCAATTACAAATAATATATCACAATATATTGATCACATTTTACAACCACTAATGAAATCACTACCTTCATACGTCAAAGATACTTTTGATTTCATTACCAAATTGAAATCTTTACCGAAACTAATTGAAAATTCATTCCTTGTTACACTTGATGTGGTTTCACTCTACACGAATATACCACACAATGATGGAATGGAAAGCGTGTAAATATTATCTTGAAGAAAACGAATATACATATAAACTATCAAAAGAACATATTTGTGATTTGATAAAACTTGTGCTCGAAAATAACTTTTTTCAATTTGGTAATACAGACTATCTCCAAAAAATGGGAACAGCAATGGGTAGTCCTATGGCACCTGCTTATGCATCTTTATTTATGGGAAAATTAGAAAATGATTTTCTAAATAAATGCCTCTTAAAACCGGATGTATGGTTAAGGTTTTTAGACGATATCTTTATGATTTGGAGTTATTCATTAGAAGACCTTTATTACTTTATAGACAAAGAAGACCTTTATTACTTTAGAGACAATTTAAACAAATTACATCCAACAATAAAATTTACATTTAATGTCTCTAAAACTAAAGTTTCATTTTTGGACGTAGATGTCGTGAAAAATGAAAATAATGACATTACTACGATGGTTCATGTTAAAAACACGAATATTCATCAATATGTTGAATATTCTTCATGCCATCCTAAATCATGTAAAAATGGGATACCATATAGTCAAGCAAAAAGATATAGAAGAATCATTTCGGATGATGCTGTTTTTAAATCATCTTTGACAGAGCTAGGTCAGCATTTTTTAAATAGAAATTACCCTATTGACATCATTAATACTGCTTTCCAAAAAGTATCTTCTCTTACACAGCTTGAATCTTTACAATATAAAATCAAAAGTAGAAATGAAGATATCATTCCTTTTGTTATCGAATATAATCCAAGTTTGCCTAATATAGGTAAGATTATCAATAAATATTGGGAGTAGTGAAGGGGGACACTTTACGTACAATGGGAATTAGCATTAAAAACACCCTTGGGACACTTTACGTACAATGGAAATTTAACATGGAGAAAAATCGTGGGACACTTTACGTACAAGGGGAATTAACATGGAGAAAAATCGTGGGACACTTTACGTACAAGGGAATTTAACATGGGAATAAATCGTGGGATACTATACGTACAAGGGGAATTTAACATGGGATTTTTTTTTTTTAAAAAGTTTTTTTAAAATTTAAATTTAAATTTAAATTTAAAAAAGGGGTAGGCAATTCAAAGACTATCTCTTTTCGAGAAATATGGCTGGCCCTGAAAAGGGCCTTTGGGTTTTATGTTAATGTATTCATTAACATAAATGGCACCGCATTGGTCTTCTTCTTGTCCTTAGGCTGCGTCTTACTGTTGGTCCGTACATCAGCACTCTTTTCAGGCATCCTTGTCTTTCGACGTAGATCCTACGTATCCACAGGCTGGTGTTTGTCCTGTGGACAACGGTCCACTTGGATCGGACATACATGAGCAAGTCTGTCCGAAACATCATGGAAGACACAAGGGTGGATGACTCAACTGTAGTCCACATCTTGAAGCGACGAGAACAGGTGAATCAATGCATTGAACGGCGCTTATTTATAGGCGGAGGAAGGATTGAAACGGATTGAGTTCATTTACCAATCCGAACACGCGTTACAGAATTCAGTCAACTCGCATCCAATCCGAAGAGAGCAGTCTGTGACGTCACGTAGTCAATATAGATTCGCTAGCGCTTGTGTGCAGTCAGTCTATGCGACAGTGATTCAACATGACGGAAACTCAGAAAACGGTCCATTGGGGTGCACCAGCAGGGGAGACTGCCCAAGGGAACTCGGACTTACTTTCAGAAGAGGTGAGTTGGGATTTTGTGGATTTTCTCTCCTCGCAAGAATTTGTTCCGGAACCTTCGTTACTTTCTTCATTACCGCAAGTGGAGAATTTTAGACAGAGACAGAAAGAAGAATTGGAGAAATTTATACAACGACAAAAGGAAGCGGAACAGGCTTTTCTCCTACAGCAACAGCAACAAGAAGAAGAGGTAAGAAAAAAACAACAGCAAGAAGAAGTAGCAGCAAAGAAACAAGAGGGTGAAAATCAAACGGTCACGGTACTGTTGGACATTTTAGCGGAGTTAAGAAGTCTGAAACAAATGTATCAGACTTCTTTATCACGACCGAAGAGAATACGACCTTCCCGAGCCAAACATGTCAACCCTGTGACTAAGCCTACCGTACCACCCTTAGTGATTTCAACCCAATCATCATCATCATCAACATTACGCAGTCCAGAAGTAGGCCTTGGCCGTGGCAAAGGCTTAAGGCAGTTAAAATTGATTGCTTAAACTCACCCCTACACCATGAAGAAAAAAGGCCCTTTTCAGGGCCACCCACATTTCTCGAAAAGAAATACAATTTCAATTTGCCAATAACTCAAAAAAACTCACCCATGTTACCCTTATAGTACGTGTCTGTGTATGAGTGCGTGAGTGTAGCTTCTTATTTTAAAATCACAACTCAAAGACACTTACCTTATATCATTCATTTATTCTTTTCTCCATTTTTTTACAATCCAATTCACAATTTATAACACAACACTTTAATAATAAGTTCATTGATTTCTTCTTTTCTCCTTGTTTAGTCTCTCTGTTTTTTGAATTTCTTCACCGTCACACTCTTTTCCTCTTCTTCCTCCTCGCTTTCTTCCCTTCTTCTTTTTTTCTCCTGTTTCTTTTTCTTCACCTGTCTTCTTTCTTCCTCAGAAGAATCCCTCTCTTCCTCTGAAGAATCCCTCTCTTCTTCTGAAGAATTCCTCTTTTCTTCTGACTCCTCTTGTTTCTTTTTTGGGCAATCTGGAGACCAATGTCCTTTTTCTTGACAATAATAACAGGTATCTTCACTTTTGTCTCTTTTAGTCCCTGTTTTTTTTCTTTTTTGACGGTCTGGACACTCTGAAGACCAATGCCCTTTCTTCTGACAGATATAGCAAGTATCTTGACTTTTATCTCTAAAGGAAGGAGAGTAGTCCGTAGGCTGGTCTGAAGAGAATTTTCTAATGACCCCTCGCAAAGCTCTGACGAAACGTTCCATCTGGTCAGTCTCTTCCATCGTTGTGCTCGGCTTGAGAGTGAAATGAATAGTGAAAGGACAAGACACACACCCTTTTATATACGCTGGTCTGCCAGGACTATAAAGTAGTTTATGGTGTTTGAACTTGAGTCATTTGACTTTTTGCTTTCAAGATGAAACGATCCCATTCATTCGAGAAGAAAGAAGAAAGTAAGAGGCAGAAACGTGATCTATCGCCTCGTACCAGGGCTGAAATCTTGGCACAAATTCATGCCAGTGATTTTGAAGAGGACATGAGTGAACCAGAATCCAAACCCTCTAAACCAAGTTCACCACCCTTTGTCAACCCTGAAAAGTACTATTCCATTCGAGAGACGGAAAAGCGCTCCTCTAGAAAATTTAGAACCACGGCTTACAAATACACGGTGAAGTTTAAAGATTTCAAGTCCGAAGTACCGTTAGAGAAAGCAGAAGTGTTCATCACTGAGGTGTGGGATTCTTTGCTCACTGCACTCAAGCGACAATGTCAACCCAAAGAAGACGATCGTTTGAGACTTTCCATACAACACGACGGTTTGAAATCCCCTGTTTGGATCGAGTTTAGCACCCCTGCAGAATTAACTGCTTCCAAAGTCATGGACAAGATTCAACACGTACAACAATCTAATGATCAGTTTGACATCACCGATGGTAAAGCCACACTGGACATGACCCACGTCTCTCCTCCTCAAGGGACAGGACGCAAAAAGATGTTATTGGTGGACGACCTTCGCAACACCAAAAAGAGTCTCGTCCGAATTAACAACTCTCATGACCAGATGTGTTTAGCCCGTGCCATCGTGGTGGGACGAACCTATGCCGACAAGAACGACACGGTAGAATGGAAAAGAACCTGGAACACTATTCAACGTTCCCATCGAGCCAAGCAACTAAACGAAGCAGAACTCCTGTTGCAACAAGCTGGCCTGTCCAAAGACACACCCTGTGGCATTCCTGAGATGCAAAAATTGCAAGATGCCCTAGCTCCACGCTACACCTTGAAAGTGCACCCTCAAGAAGTGCGCGGATCTCTGTTGTTTCGAGGCCAAGACTTTAAGGACGGAAAATACATTCATGTCTATTATCACGATGAACATTTCGATACCATTACCAGTATCACCGGATTCCTGAAATACGGTTATTACTGTGAGAAATGTGACCATGGTTATAACAATCGAGAGCAACACAAGCATTGTGGATCGAAATGCACAGGATGTTTGGCCTCTTCACCCTGTCTGAGCGAAGAACCAGTGCCTTGTTCCACTTGTCTGCGCACGTTTGTCAGCCCTACCTGTTACCAACAACATCTGAAAACGCAAGGTTCACAGAAGAAATGCGCTTGTCAACTGCTGAGATTGTGCTCTACGTGTGAACAAGTCATACGTACCAATAATACCAAGGCACACGTATGTCGAGGAAAGAAAAAATGTCACATTTGTCACCACATCGTGGACTTGGAACACCAATGTTACGTGCAAAAATACCAACCCCCACCAGAGAAAGAGGACGGTCACAAGAAGAAAGGCAATTTCATCTTTTTCGATTTCGAATGCATGCAAGAAACTGGCATTCACATTCCTAATTTCTGCGTGGCTCATCGAGCGTGCGAGAAGTGCATTCAAGAACCTATCTTCAGTCATTGCCCTCACTGCAGCAAGATACCCGGAGGGCGTGAAAAAATCTTTCGGGGACCGAACACGTTAGCCGATTTTGCCCAATGGGCCTTAGACCCCGTCGACAAGACGTGGAGCCAAGAGGACATCGAACGTTACGGAGATTGTCATCGTCATGCCACGGTGATGGCTCACAATTTCTCCGGATACGATGGACAGTTTCTTCTCAGATATTATACGGAACAAGGCACCGAACGTCCTAAAGTGACTTTGAACGGAGCCAAAATCATTTTCATGCAAGTGGGACAAGTGCAGTTTAAAGATTCGATGAGTTACTTGGCCATGCCTTTGAGTCGAATGCCTAAAACGTTTGGAATGACAGAAATGGCTAAAGGGTACTTTCCACACTTTTTCAATACGGAAGCCAATCAACACTCCGTTCTACCCCATTTGCCCGAGGCTCACTATTACGACCCCGACAACATGCGTACCGAACAACGAGAAGCTTTCTACGCTTGGTACCAGGCTCACGCCTCGGACCCTTTCGACTTTCAGGAAGAAATGCTAAAGTATTGTCGTTCCGACGTGGACATTTTACGGCGTTGCTGTGGAAAATTTCGAGAACTGTTCATGGAACACGGAGGGGTCGATCCTTTGAAAGAAGCTTGCACCATTGCCAAAGCGTGTTCCTTAGTGTATCGACAACGATTCATGCCTGAAAAGACCGTGGCTGTCATCAGTCCTCAAACGACCCACTTTGTCAAACGTCAATACTCGGTCAAAGCCCTACGTTGGTTACATTACTTGTGCGACAAGGAAGACAAGTGGATTCAGCATGCCCGCAACGGAGGGGGCGAAAAGACCATCGGAACGTATTCGGTCGATGGCTGGGACTTAGAAAACCCCAAGATCGTGTACGAGTTTAACGGTTGCTTATTTCACGGATGTCCCGTCTGTTACCCTGACCGTGGCACTAAAAATCAGTTTTTGCAACGAACCATGGAAGACTTGTACCAGGACACTTGTCAGCGGCGCCTAAAGTTGGAACAGCAAGGATACCAAGTGGTGGAAATGTGGGAACACGAGTACGATCACCGTATGAAAACCGATCCCGAGTTTAAACGCCTCGTGGAAAGTTACCAGTTCGTGGACCCGCTGAACCCGAGGGATAGTTTGTACGGAGGAAGGACCAATGCCACCTGTTTGCTGTACCAAGCCGACGAAGAGAAAGGAGAAGAAATCAAATACTTGGACGTGTGTTCGCTGTATCCCTACGTGTGCAAATATTGTCGTTTTCCCGTAGGGCACCCACAATTGCTGACGGAACACATCGACCTGAAAAACATTCGACAATACGAAGGCTTGATCAAGTGCAAAGTTTTGCCTCCCACGAACCTCTACCATCCCGTCTTACCTCACCATTGTCAAGGCAAATTGATGTTTCCCTTGTGCCGTACTTGTGCCGAAACGTGCAACCAAGACCAACCTTGTCAGCACAGCCAGGAAGAACGGGCCTTGACGGGAACCTGGGTCAGCGTAGAATTGTTCAAAGCTATGGACATGGGATACCAACTGTTAGAAGTGTACGAAATTTGCCACTTTCCCAAGACACAACAATACCACAAGGGTGACCCTACTCAGAAAGGCATTTTCGCCGACTACGTGGATGCCTTTTTGAAACTGAAGCAAGAAGCCAGCGGCTATCCTTCCTGGTGTCACACTCCCGAAGACCAAATACAATTCAAAGAGAAATACTACGAACAAGAAGGCATCTCTTTAGACCACATCGAGAAAAACGAAGGCAGGAGATCGTTTGCCAAAGTGATGTTAAATTGCTTGTGGGGTAAAATGGCACAACGACCGTGTTTACCCAAGACGGAATATTTGACAGAACCTTCCCGCTACTTCCAGATGATTCACGACAAAACCAAATACATGAAACACGTGGACGTCGTTCGAGAGAATTTGATCTTGGTCAATTACGAAGAAGATCTGGACTTTGTACAAGACGACCCTTTTGGAAATGTCATCATTGCGGCTTACGTGACAGCCCATGCTCGCTTAAAATTGTACGAAGCTTTAGAACTGTTAGAAGAACGCGTCCTGTACTTTGACACGGACAGTTGCAATTACATCCATCACCCGATTCAACATCACCCTAACATCGAAGGAGACCGTTTAGGAGCCTGGACAGACGAGCATCCCGACGACAAGATTCTAAGTTTCGTCAGTGGCGGTCCCAAAAATTACGGCTACGAATACCGGGACAAACAAGGAGAAGTGCACACGACGTGCAAAGTGAAAGGACTGACTCTGAATTATCGTACCAGTCGAGTGGTCAACTTTGGGGTATTGAAAGAAGCCTTGCAATCGGGAGAGGATGGAAACTTTAAAGTGACCACCTATCAACCGAACAAGATTGCACGTTTACCTACTCACCACATCGTCAGTCGACCCTTGGAAAAAGTCTATCAAATTGTATACCAGAAGCGAGTGCGACTTCCCAATCATTTCACCTTACCGTATGGACACGTTGGTATAAAACATTGGTTGTAAGAGGATAGTTACGAGAAAGATGACTTCGCCACAGCAAGAATCGAGTGAGAAACCCGATGAGAACTCCAAGTTCAAACCCTACCATTTTCCAGTCTTCTTACCTGACTATTGTGATTGTGCCCGTCGATTGGACACGTTTCAGAAATGGCCTACGGATAGGGAAGGATTACCTTCTTCGCATGTTTTAGCTAGAACAGGATTTGTCTACTTGGGACCTGAGTCAGGATTGGGATACGAGGTACAGTGTTTCGCTTGCGGACTGAAGTTACGAATGGATCTATGTATCTATAAAGATTCAGCTATTCTGGAACATACTCGATGGTCTCCGCACTGCCCTTACCTTTCTATGGCCTTTCCACCCATTACACTACGGTACAATGTTGACGGTACCTTAGAGACGGTACCTTCCGAAACAAGACATAAAAAACGTAAAAAAGGAAAGATGTACAAGCTGGAGACTGCATTGCGACTAGTATAAAAAGGGGGCTATGGTCAAGATCGATAGTTCATTGTGACTACCAAGACCGAGCGAACAAGATGAATACTTTGAAAAAGACATCGTTCCAGTTTGGGGATTGTAAAAAAGTTGTATCTTCCTCTAGTGTGACTAATATTGGATGGATAAGACCCATGCATTGCGACGGAAAATGTCCGGAAGGAAACTGCGATTGTCCATGTGGTTACCATTGTAATTGCGTAACGGAGTTTGCAGACGAGTGCGATTGTGAGCCTTGCGATGGGACCGATGCTGTACCTTGTGACCTGAGCGATGCCGTAAAGCATCATGGGAACTTTAGTACCCCTACCCCTGTCATGGAAAGTGATGCTGTGCGTGTCAAACCTGTGGGATGCGAAAGCGATGCTGCTCGTCCTCTTGGACATTTTACTGGGTTTCGTTTTAAAGGGGAATGTCGACCTTCACGTTTACCTCCCTACGGATGTCATCCAGCCCTGAGCAAACTCCTACCCATTTCACTCAACCCTCATCGAAACGAACCTGTGAAAAACGAATATTCGTTTCCTGTGCGTTTGTCGGAATACTGCGACTTTGAAAATCGTCTTCAATCGTTCAAAGGAAAATGGCCAAAGTATCTGGGAGGACCGACCCCCGAAGAATTAGCCAGAGCCGGATTTTTCTACTTGGGCGAAGGAGATAAAGTCAAGTGCTTCAGTTGCGGTGTGTCACTTCACCACTGGGAACCGCAAGATTCGGCCTTCGTTGAACATGCTCGATGGTCACCGAATTGTCATTACTTACCCTTAGTGGGACCGAGACATTGAAGTAACTTTTTACCATAATCATCTGTTCATGGATACTTTACAAGAGAACATTCGTGCTTTGCCTGTGGAGTTGAGAGAACGCATTTACCGAGAGCTGGTCAAAATACAAGTGAAACGTAAAGAACAATTGCATCCGATACGTCACCGGTGTTTGAACCACTGGTACCTGAAGGCTATACAAGGACTGATTCAATTGAAAGTGTTCCATTGGACAGACATTGATCAACGACCTTCTGGTTATAAAAAGGAATGGTTTGGTATGGACGATTGTAGTTACTACATTGTAAACGTACTGCATCGAATTCCAGAGGAAGAGTTAACGAATTACCAACATCTTGAACACAATGTCAACTTGGTGAAAGAGGAAACTTCTGAACGAATTGTAATGTGTAGATTAGTGACTCAACGATTTAAATTCGACACTGAAGTGAAACCATGTTTGTGCAAAGAGTACATTTCTTGTGTCAGACCAAAGAGGATTTAGTATGACCTATTCATGGATACTTTACAAGAGAACATTCGTGCTTTGCCTGTGGAGTTGAGAGAACGCATTTACCGAGAGCTGGTCAAAATACAAGTGAAACGTAAAGAACAATTGCATCCGATACGTCACCAGATCTTTAACCACTGGTACCTGAATGGTATAAGAGAACTGATTCGTCAGAAATTCTTTCAATGGTCAGACATTGTTCAACACTTTGAGGTCGCTAATGATCGACATGTTCATGATTATGGTTACTTCGAGATTCACCTAGTGCAATGCATTGAGGAAGACAAGTTAAAGGATTACCAACATATTTTACGTGGAATCTACTTAGAGGAAGAGGAAACACCTAAACGAACTCTGACGTTTCGGTTACAGTATGCAAGATTTAGATTCCCTACTGGAGAACGAAGATCTCTGGCTAGAAAGTACGTCTATTGCATCCGAAAAAAAGAGAATATAAAAACAGGCTGCCATGCCACGGTTTATGTCACATGTCATCCAACAGATTCCGTGGAAGGAACTCAATGACCATATTCAAACCGTGGATCATTACCATCGATTATTACAAGAACTGTATCCATTCAATTTTGGACGACAAGTGGTGTGTGTCTTAGTGACTTGTTTTCTGGGATTTCGTTTACCAGCCGATTCCTTGTGGACTCTTTACGATCAGTACTCACCACCTCCATGGCCTTAAATGGTCACGAAAAACTCCTTTTGTTCAAAGCCTTGCGTTTTCATCTGGATACTTCTCGACCTCAACAGGAAAAAAAGATTCGTCAACTTTTAGCGACCCAAGACGTGTATGACGATGTGTGTGTAGCTTGTGACTTACACCCTCATTGGACAGATGTTCGTGATTGGAAAAAGGGGGGTTTTGAGGTTTGGACCCAAGAAGTGGCCCAGTATGCACAAGAGTTGTTCAAGGAAAAAAGTTACTTTTCAACCCGTGTTAGTGACGGTGCCAGAAGAACCCGTCACCGAGAACAACCACTCGCTTCAGGACAGGACTGTCATGGACATGCCTGAAAGGTCATTCCGGGAGGACACTTGTGTGACAATACCTCATGTAGAGACTGTAAGAACATTACACACTGTCCCTAGGACATCTTGGTTAACCAAAACATGTTGTACAGACACTTGTTTATATTTCACTTTGATCGCTTTGCTGTGTTTTATATTCCTGTACATCACTATTTGGGTTGTATGTATTTTTGTCTTTCGTGTTCATATTTGAAAAAAACATTCAATAAACGTGTTCTGAAAAAGTATATAAACTCTTGTCTTGTTTGTTTTTTCGTGTCACAAGTGACATTTCTCATACCATGGCTACCTCTGCTGTCTCTACTCCCTCTTCCTCTACTGTCAAAGTCATCGACGAACACTTAGATCGTGCCAGTTGGGAGGCTTTGTATCTTCGCCATCCCTTTAACATGCTCATTGCTGGACCTAGCGGTTCAGGCAAAACCGAATTCGTCAAACGTTTGATCGAACATAAACATCATTTGATCGATCGGCCACCTCAACGGATCGTGTGGTGTTACAAAGAGTGGCAATCGGCGTACAGCCTCTTGCGTGAAAGTCAAGGCGATTCCATCGTGTTTGTGGAAGGCATTCCTAAAGAAGACGATGGCATCGTCTCTGACTCCCGTCTAACCCATTTGGTCATTTTCGACGACATGTTAGGAGAAGACGAAGAAGAAATTAAATTGTGGTTCACGCGCAAAGGGCATCACCGTAATGCCAGTGTCGTTTACATCACCCAAAATTTGTTTCAACAAAGTAAAGCCCATCGCACCATCAGTCTCAATGCGCATTACGTGGTCTTGTTTAAAAGCCCTCGAGATAAATCGCAAGTGCAAGTCTTAGCCAAACAGTTAGGAACGCCTTGGCTGACTCAGGCGTACGACGATGCCACTCAAACTCCACACGCCTATTTACTCGTCGATTTGAAACCTACGACCCCCGAGGATTTGCGATTTCGTACCCACTTGTTTCACCACTGGTGCCAAGACGGAGGGCCTGTCCTGTACACGTCTCCGTCCTCGACTTCATTTCACTCCCCATGAAAAAAATCTATAAAAACCTCAGACCCTTTTTCGTCTGTCTCACACAGTGTGAACATGACGTCCCTTCAGTCTCATCTTCCCGTCAAATTGATTCGTGCCTTGTATGGCATCAGTCGAGAAAAAGATCCACAAACACGAGCCAGTGTCTTAGAAGCTAGTCTCAAAGAAGTCTTACGATGGTTCACGGTGACGGCACGTCAATTACTCCAAGGAATCATTCAGATTCCTCATCAAACCCAACGCTTTTTCGATCGAAACAAAGTCGCTTTGGTCCAACTGGCCGATCCCCGCATCGACACTCAAACCAAAAAACAAATCATTTTGAAACCTGGAGGGAGCGGTACTCTAGGAGGGGTCATCATTCGCTCACTCTTAAGATGGGATCCTAATGCCCCCAAAGTTATCCCCAAGACAAAAGTCCAACGAAGCCCCAAGAAGAAAAAGAAAAAGACCAAGTCCCCAAGAAGAATAACTTCTCCAGTGGCAGGACCCTCCTCTTACCAGACACCACCACCATCACCCCGGAAAAAGAAAAGAAGCCCCAAGAAAAAGAAACAGAGAAAAAGTCCTCAAAAAAAGAAAAGTCCACAGAAGAAAACTAGTCGCAAGAGAGGCACTTCAGCCAGGACGCAACCTTACACTCGCAAGCCACGACCTGCCACAACGTCTCCGGCAGCCTCACGTTTGTCCACTTCTCCGTTGATGTCACCAGGAACTGAAGAGTACTTGGAGACGTTGATCACACCAAGAACTTCTCCGTTGATGACCCCCAAAAGAGCTTCCCCAGTGGCAGGACCTTCCCATTTAGCAGCAGTGGCTGCTGCTCACAAAGTACCTTCTCCCAAAATCAAAGTTCAAGAAAGATTGGGCATGTTACAAAGTTTACTGGATTTGTCCAAGCAAGAACTGGCTCGATTTAGTCCGTTACGTACCCCTGCACGACGTGTCATGCCTGTCCTCAAACTGATAAAACGTAAAGACAATCAGTGGCGACGCGTTCCAGTATAAAAAAGGCCTGTGACCGAGTAGGGTATCAGTGTTTTTAGGTGCTCCCAAAGACTCAAAGATGTCACCCTCCAGAAAACCCCAAGGAAAGAAAAGGAAAGGACTACCACCACGTTTAGCCAAACATGGGGACCTGTTATCTGTCCTGTCCAAAGCTTCTCCACCCCTACGAAAAAAACTCATTCAAACGGCCTCCAAAGAGGTCATCGATACCGTGTGCGAATGTTGTTTGAACGTTTTGAAAGGCACGATCCCTTTGTCCAAACACCAGAAACAATGCTTAGGCAAACATCGTCACGTTCTTCGAAAAATGGTTCAAAAGAAAGTTCCCATTCGTCAGAAAAAGAAGATGTTGGTCCAACGTGGAGGCATTTTACCTCTCTTGTTAGGCCCCATACTGAAAGGAGTCTTGGGAACCATGTTGGGAGGACTGATGGGAGCAAGATAAAAAGGCCTTCGGAAGTCCCAAGATCTCAGAATTCACCCCTGACAACCCCATGGAAGGACGAAAACTAGCTTTAGTGCCTTACAAACGATGGATGGAATACCATCGGTGGCAAGAACAACGCACCCCGCATTTACCTGCCAATCCCAATTTGAGCGAGATGTCCCAGTTACAACACGAATTGCAATCCTTGCTGGATCGCCAAGATTTGTCCGAAACAGAAAAATCGCAAAAGTACGGTCAACTCTTACAAAGACTGCAACTCTTTCACCAGAAAGCTTTAGACGAAACAGCTCTACCCACTTTGAAAGATTTTAAGACCTTGATGAAAAGTCCAGCACCATCACCAGTACCAGTACCAGTACCAGTGGTCAAGACAGAAAAAGGAAAAGAAGAAGAAGAAGAAGGGTTTCAAACTCCACCAGAAAAAGTACGCAAGTTAACAACACCACCTACCTCCAGAATTGGATGGATTAAAAAGATGATGGCCACCCCTTCTTCCTCACAAGAGAAAAAGAAAGTGAAGACAGAAGTGAAGACAGAAGTGAAACAAGAACCGATATCCCCCGCTCAGACATCCTCCTCCTCTTCGACACCTATTGCCGGTCGCACACGAAAAGCCTTGCAATCCAAGAAAATACCCCAAGAGAAAAAGAGTAGCCTCTTCCAAGAGTGGGTGCCTTATTAAGACACCAATCAACACAAAAAAATGGAAAAAGTCTTAGCTAGCATTTACTACGATCCCTCGCATCCTGCAGGTTACGCAGGAGTTCAAAAATTGTATCGTGCTGCCAAAACGCGACTGAAAAGTCTCCGTTTACCTCAAGTGCAACGATGGTTACAAGAACAAGCTACCTACACTTTACACAAACCCATTCGACGCAAGTTTGCCAGAAGTCGCACCCGAGTGGAAGGTATCGATCATCAATGGCAAGCCGATTTAGCCGATGTCTCTCATTTGGCCAGCTACAATCGTGGTTACAAATATTTGTTTTGTGTCATGGACGTCTTTTCCAAATTTGCCTGGGTCGTACCCTTGACTTCCAAATCCAGCAGCGAGTTAGTGCGAGCCCTGCAACGAGTGTTGAAACAAAGCGGTCGTCACCCTCTTCGATGGCAAACGGACAAAGGCACCGAATTTCTGAACCAAACTTTCCAAAAAGAATTAAAGAAACGTGACATTCATTTTTTTACCACCGAGAATCCCGAAACCAAAGCCAGCATCGTGGAACGTTTTCAACGCACTTTGAAAGAACGCATGTGGAAATATTTTACGCATCACCACACTCTGAAGTACATCGACATCTTACCGCACCTGGTGCAAGCGTACAACCAATCTTACCATCGAAGCATCGGACGTGCCCCGCAAGACGTGACTCCCGACAACGAAGTGCTGGTGTTCGAGCGCCTGTTCGGTACGTCCCCGACGAGGGCTGTCCCCAAGAAAAGTGGAGAGTTGACCGTAGGAGATTGGGTGCGCATTGGCAAAACCAAACGCACTTTCGACAAAGGTTACTTACCTAACTGGACGACCGAACTGTTTCGCGTCACTGGACGAGTACATGGCCGTCATCCTGCCGTCTATAAATTGGAAGACATGAACGGAGAAGTACTCAAAGGAACGTTTTATTTGCCCGAGTTACAACGTGTCACCAAAAAAGAAGACGACGTGTACGACATCGAAAGCATTCTCGAACGCAGAACCCGTAAAGTGGGCAAACGACGTGTCAAAGAAGTCAAAGTACGTTGGAAAGGATATCCACCCAGTTTCGATTCTTGGATCGACGCTTCGCAAGTCATCGACTATAAAAAGAAGAAGTGACCATCATGCCCTTTCACACATCAGACGCAGCTACGTCGACCACTCCTTCTTCCCCTAGTTCTTCTGTGCAAGATTTACAAAAACAACCCTTGTGGGTGTGGTGTGGAGAACGTGTGCCTAAAACGCAAATCGTCTTTTTCTGCCAAATCTTCGTGGTGTATTGTGTCATCAGGGCAGCCATCGCCAATTTGAGTTTGCAACAAGGAGACAAACAATTGTGGACCATTTTATTGAGCAGTTGCATCGGTTACCTGCTTCCCAATCCCTCCCTGAAATTCTCCTCGAACGGGAACGTTGTGTCCAGTGCCAGTGCCAGTCACCACTCCAACATCCACAACCAAAACCCCATTTTGGGCGGAGACACGCCTCTGACATCCACTAACCCCTCGGACAGCCACAGAACTCTGGAATTATGAGTCACCAAAACCAATTTTACTTAACCTTACCCAGTGACAGTTCCATGGAGGTGTTTCCCAACAACACGTTGTGCTGTTACACGGCCAAATTACCTCAGGCCATCCCCTTAGATCACGAAGCCCATTGGGAAGTGGCTTTGGTAGAAATGATTCACCCAACCCAAGTCCTCAATGTCATTGACAATCAAAGTAAATTGACGGTGGAAGTTTATGACGAACCATTGCAAAAGTGGATGAATGAGAATAACAAATATCCCCATAAAACAAAAAACAAAGTCAATCCAAATTGGATGGACTATGAGTTGTTCATTCCCTCAGGCTATTATTTTAGTGGTCAACATTTGGTCAGCGCCATAGTCTCCAAGTTTAATGGCGTGTTTGGGGAAGCTTTTAAGACTTTCAAGTCCAAAGCTGTCACCCTGGAATACCACAAAACAGCTCGTTGCTTCCTGATGAAATTTCCTGATGAAAAAATCATAGGTTTCTATTTTAATGATGAAATGTTTGACATGTTGGGTGGTGACATAAAGATGAGGAAGAAAATAGAACTAACACTAAAACAAAAAACTGTCATTTACGACAACGATACTTTTGTCAAGTATTTTCGTACCCCGGTAGAACTGAACCAAGGACTGAATTTGATCTTTGTGTATTCCGATGTGGTGGAATACAACGTGGTGGGACACACCTCCGTGCCGTTACTGCGTGTCATTCCTTTCAAAGTGGATTCTGCCACAATCGCTGACGAGGAAGGTGGAAACACTTACCACGTCCACCGCGAATTTGTCCATCCTCACTATTTGTCCGTCAGCAAGTCGTATTTGGACACGGTCAACATTACTATAAAAGGAGATTTGGGACAAGATATTCCATTCACCAAAGGAAAAGTCACGGTGAAACTCCATTTTCGAAAACGGTTCTCTCACGAATCGTAAGTAAGTCAGTCATGTATCCAGTGTACCGAGGGGTTGCTCGACAGCGAGGACACGGTTTAGGAGACATGTTAAAATCGGCCTTTCGTTCGGTGGCTCCAGTCTTGAAACCGATGGTGACACGAGGATTGCACGCCTTGAAAGATGCGGCACTGACGCAAGGCAAAGAATTTCTCCAAAATGTCATCATCGACAAACAAAACCCTAAAGAAGCCTTCATGAGGGCAGGCAAAAATGTCTTGCTGCAAACGGGCAAAGACATTTTAGGCCGACGAGACACACCTATAAATGCCCTGCACGCTACCGAGTCAAGCATTCAGCAAGGACAAGGCAGAAAGAGACGACGAAGAAGAAAACACCCTTTCACCAGACTTCAAGCGAGAAAGGCCAAAAAAAGAAGAACCGTTCGAGACTTAGACGTTTTCGATTATTGAGACACAGCAACAACAAAAAATGATGCACCGAGAGTCTTGCGCCTGTTCCAAGACGGAACTGGATCTGTTTGCCATGCCCCCTACCATGATGACGATGCAAGAATCCCAATGGGTGGAATTTCATCCCGTCTCCTCATTGGCAGCCTCAGCTCCCATCGAGTTTGAAATCAAAGGACAGCCCGAAGATTACATCGATCTGAATAGCAGTTACTTGTACTTGAAAGTCCAAGTTCTAGATAAGGATGATGGTGCAGTAGAAGACACTGAGATTATAGCTCCCGTCAACAATTTCATGCATTCCTTGTTCAGCTCAGTGGACTTGTACTTGAACAACAAACTGGTTAGCAGCAGCATGGATACTTACCCTTACCGTGCCTACCTGGAAAATCTCTTGACGTACGGACCAGATGCCAAGACAAGTCATCTCAATGCCTGTGTGCTGTGGGTAGATGACGAAGCGGGCAAGTTTAAGATAGCTGACAATGACGGCTTTGTGGCAAGACGAAACAGAATCACAGGCAAAAAGAGTTTAGAACTGATGGATCGTTTGCATTTGGACATGTGGTTGCAAGAGAAATATTTGCTGAACGGGGTCAATGTGCGCCTAAGACTGAATCGCAGCAGTGCCGCTTTCCATTTGTTGGCTGATGAAACTGCTACTAAGGGTGGCAATCCTAAAAGCACAATCCTACAAGCCAGACTCTACGTACGGCGCGTGGAAGTGTTACCTAAAGTGGGAAATGACATCAGTCAGACGTTGAGCAGAACGACCGCCAAGTATCCCATACGACGTGTGGAAGTGAAAACGTTCACCATTTCTGCTGGACAGCATTCCATGATCGAAGATCATCTGTTTCAAGGACAGTTACCCAAACGTTTAATCCTTGGTATGGTCTCGAATGCAGCCTTCAACGGAGCCTTCGCTGAAAATCCTTTCAACTTTCATCACTTCAACGTAAAGAAAATCGAAGTCAGTCGTGATGGCAAGACCTTGTGTACCCGACCTTTCGAACCTAGCTTTGATCCCACACAGATGAATTACTTGAGATCGTACTTGTCCCTGTACGAAGCCACCGGTCAGTTAGGAACCAACACCAGTCACAGCATTGAGTATGAGGATTATGCAGGAGGCTATGCTTTGTGGGCTTTCGATTTCACTCCAGACCAAGGCAGCGACGAGGGACATTTCCACCCTATAAAATCCGGCCAGATTCGTGTGGAACTTCAGTTTGCAGAACAACTGAAACAGACAGTGAACGTCATCCTGTATGCAGAATTCGATAATACCATAGAAATCAACAGTTTGAGAGAAGTCATTCTAGATTATTAGAAAGCCATGGAAGACTGTTATCCCTCTTTACCTAGTGGAGAAACTTTGGAGATGGAATGTAAGGAGACCGTGGAAGGAGAAGAATCTCAAGACAAAGACGAAGAAGTGATCATGATGAAGTCGAGATGGCCAGAACAAGAAGCCCATTTAGTCTCCTGTTTTGCCAAACACTTGGTCGACAAAATAACGGAATTGATCAAGAAAAATTGTTATGGATGTCAAAACGATCATCCCAGTCAAATTCAACACGATAAATGCCTGATGTTAAGTCAAGAAGAAAAATTGGACGAGTATCTGGACGAAGCTTGGAGTCTCATCTCGAACAAAGACGTGTTGCACCAGTGGTATAAAGACTTGCGTGAACATTCTTGTCCACCATTAACCACACAAGAGATCCATCGCATCGAAGCTCTCCTGAAACAGAGTGAGGAAACAGAACGAATAACCGTTTATTCGTCAGACATTTTCAAGCAAAAAGTCAGGATCGAATTGACGACTTATTATTACCTGTGAAGAAAACAAACACAAAACAATGGATACCTGGGAACTTTATTACCTTTTGAACCACAGTTCGTATACGTCTTCTTGGAATCCTGTCGTCTGTGCTAAAGATGAACTCCCTCATCGCAAACCTAAAGACCATCAAGCTTACGTGATCAACACGGACGACAGTCATCTCCCAGGAACCCACTGGGTAGCCGTCTACTTTCCTCAAGAAGGCTGTGTGGAATATTTCGATTCGTACGGATTGCCCCCTTTGGAAGACGATATCATCGACTTTATGAGAAGAAATGCTCAGACCACCCGATTCAATAATGTGAAATTACAAGGCACAGATTCCTTGGTGTGTGGACAGTACTGTGTGTATTTTCTGCATCATCGCAGCCTGGGCTATTCCTTAGAACATTTAGTGACTCATTTCGATCCTCGTTCTTCTGCTAGAAACGATGTGAAAGTAGATCGATGGTTTTGTGACCATTATGCTTATCTTTTGTCTCAAGCTAGGAAACGTAGTGTCCATCAATGGCCTAATGATTTCCAACAGTGGAAATCACAATTTCATTCACAACGTTGTCAGCCTTGTTTAAAGTAGATTGTATTTGAAAAAATGTTTGGTATTTGAAAAAAAAATGTTTGATGTTATAGTGTTGGATTATTGTTAAAAATGTTGTTGTTTAGTGTTAAGTGATTTTTGAATAAAAATGTTGTGTTTTGAAAAAAATGACTTTGTGGTTTGTTTAGCTAGAAGAATGTTGGATTGATGCTCTTTCATTTCTTACTATCCCTCTCATGAACGTTGTGGCTCGAAAACCGTGTGGGGGATGTTTTCCTTCACGTCCGCGCTTTAACTTTAAGAACCGGGTTGTTCCCAGTCTAGCCATCCATTGTCGACTCATCCTCCTAAGAAGATGTGCTCCAAACTAGCTAAGCTCAACGAAGCCTACGTGAATCTGCATAGGGTCAGACACAGTCTGATACCGAAACCAGAAGAAATAGAGAATGTGAGAATGTTAAAAATCACTGAAGACCTGATAGAAGAGCTCTTCAGAGAAGAAATGAACAGGGAGAAAGAAGAATGGACAGAGAAGTACAGACTTCAGAGACAGCAGCAACAACAGCAACAGCAGCAGCAGCAACCTGAAGCTGACAGAGGCTTTGTCGATTGTCGTATCGACACCAAAGAATTCTTCTTCTCTTTCCGAAGAAGCAGACCTATCGCCAGAAAGTCTATCCTCAGAGGACATCGCATTCTTAGAAACTAAAAAAAGAATGCCATAGCAAAACAAAAAAACAGCCCTTTTCAGGGCTACCCAATACTCTAGAAAAGAAATAACGATCGATTTGCCAATGTGTGTAGGTAGAGTAGTGTGAAAATAAACACTAACTCTTTCTTAAAAAATGTGAGGGCATGTGTTTGTGTGTTTGTAAGAGCTAAAGTAAGTTGGTGAGGATAGTAGATTAAAATTAAGTCTTTTTGGTGTTTGAGGTGTATATTTGGGGTTAGATTGGATTGCTTATGTGAATAGTCTATTAAAGTGATTTATAAAAAATTTTACAATAGTGATGGGTAGCATAAAAAAGTGAGCGAGTGTTTCTTTTAGGTCCGCGCGTTGTTGTTGTTTTTTTGGTCATGATCTAGGTAAGATCAATTTTATATTAGGGGGATGTTTTCCATCACGTCCGCGCTTTCACTATAAATTGAAACTCGTTCGGCAGTCCAGCTACCCTTGTTGATTGATCAACACCAAAAATGAACACGAGACTGGAGAAACTGTTGGAACTTCATGTGCATCTGGAATATGCCAGGCGCATATTAAATGAACTGGCCGCGGAAGCCATTGTCGAGGAGGGAAGGATAAGAGAGGAGGAAAGAAGAAACAAAGAAGAAGAAGAAAGAAGATATAAAGAGGAAAGAAGAAGCAAAGAAGAGGAGGAGGAAAAGGAGAGAAGAAATTTCAAAATCCCAGAGAGTGAAAATTGGGATTCTGAAGCAACATATCCTGCCTCTGCTCTCTCCCCCCAAAAGGTAAAAAGTAACTGGGGGATAAGATGTGTATGTGGCGCCAGGCCTGGAAGGTGCCACCATTAACCAGGTGCCCATGAAGTTCCAAACAAAACAGCCCTTTTCAGGGCTACCCAATACTCTAGAAAAGAAATAACTATTAATTTGCCAATGTGTGTAGGTAGAGTAGTGTGAATATAAACACTAACTCTTTATTAATAGTGGAAGTGTGTGTTTGTGTGTTTGTAAGAGCTCAGGTATGTTGGTGTGAATAGTAAATTATGGGTTTCTTAGCGTATGTGAAGAGTATAGTTAGGGTTATATTATATGAAATGAAAAAGTAGGGGGATGTTTTCCTTCACGTACGCGCGATGTTGGGTCATCATCTAGGTAAGATCCATTTTATGTTTTAGGGGGATGTTTTCCTTCACGTTCGCGCTTTTCGTATAAGAACCCACAGTATTCGTTGTTCAAACCATTCTGCAAAGAATACAAAGAAGATGGCGTCAAACCACCTTAACAAAATGGAAAAATTGCAAAACGTTATGGACAATTTAGGAATGTTTGAGCAAATGTTGGTTAACCTAAACGAGGATCACTACTCATATAGTCCCCATAGAGTGAAGATGGAGATAAACAATTTACGAAAAATGAAGGTAATCATTAGTGATCTGTTGAAAGAAATAAAGGAGGAAAAGGAGGATGAAGAGGAAAGGATAAGGATGAGAGAATGGAATGAAAAAATTGAAAAAGAAGAAGAAAATGAAAAGAGGAAGAAAGAAGAGGAGGAAGAGAAGAAGAAAGAAGAGGAGAAGAAAAAAAAGAAAGAGAAGAAGAGTGTAGGAGATAAAATAAGAACTTGGTGGAGGAAAAGAAGAAATTAGAAGAAAACCCAAAGGCCCTTTTCAGGGCCAGCCATATTTCTCGAAAAGAGATAGTCTTTGAATTGCCTACCCCTTTTTTAAATTTAAATTTAAATTTAAATTTTAAAAAAACTTTTTAAAAAAAAAAAAATCCCATGTTAAATTCCCCTTGTACGTATAGTATCCCACGATTTATTCCCATGTTAAATTCCCTTGTACGTAAAGTGTCCCACGATTTTTCTCCATGTTAATTCCCCTTGTACGTAAAGTGTCCCACGATTTTTCTCCATGTTAAATTTCCATTGTACGTAAAGTGTCCCAAGGGTGTTTTTAATGCTAATTCCCATTGTACGTAAAGTGTCCCCCTTCACTACTATTGGGATTTATTAAACTTATCATGTAAAGCAAGTGTTAAATCGCTACACGAAAGCAAACCCACACTTGCTTATAAAAGGACTAAAAATCTTAAAGATTTCCTGACTAATTCCAAATTAGAAATACCATCATATAAAATAGGATCATCAACTAAATGTAATAGACCTAGATGTTCACACTGTTCATTTATTAATGAAAATACTTCTTTCAATAGTAATAATACGAAAGAAACTTTGAATATGTGTTGTGATATTAATTGTGCAACATCAATTGTTATTTATTTGATAACATGCAAAAAATGTGGCATCCAATATGTTGGACAAACCAGTCAACAAATATCTAAACGTATGAACCAACATAGATCAGATATAAAAAAATTATATCGATCATTCATTTTCATCTCATGTTGCCGCACATTTTAACAAAAATTCCCATACATTGCAAGATTTCTCTTTCCAACCTATTGTTAAAGCTGATTCTAAAATGGAACGTCTACTAAAGGAAACCTATTGGATTCACCGCCTTAATACGGTATATCCAAAAGGTCTAAATTCAAAAACACTATATGGCATTTAGTAATTTTTTTATTTTTCTGAATTATGTTCCCTGTTTACAATTAGATAAGAATATTTCATATTATTTTACTTTGCAGAAAATCTTAATTGGTAAAAGTATAATCTAATAACATAAAAATAAGTTTACTAATATTTTCAAAATGAAATTGAATTTGCAAATATTTTCCATATAATATGATTAATTATTTATAAAATACTTGATAGTAAGCGTTATGCACATCATATTTTTTATTATATAAACTGAGTTCTGATAGTCTATTTAACAGGCTTAGGTAAAAAACTATAAAGGTTGGAACCTACTAGGGACAAATCCGGATTAAGAGTCCTTGACTTCTCCAAAGCTCAATGGAGAACCGAGTAATCGACAAGGACAATCAACCCGGACAAATACAATCAATAAATAGAAACCTGTAGGGCGCAAAAGTAGGAAAAGATAATTTACTAATTAATAGGAGTAAACCAAGGTAGACCAATAATAAAAACACGCCAAAATTAGGGAAATTTAGGAAACACTAACCAGAACAAAAACCGGAAAAAAGACCTTGTTTTCTCCTAGCACTACGGGGAATCGAGTAATCGACAAGGACAACTAAACCGGGAACAAACAATCAAATTAATAACAACCCATAGGACATTAGCGTAGAAAGAGACAAATATCCAATTCAAACTTCACCCTAACTCAAAGGACTTTAGCGTAGAAAGAGACAAAATATCCATTAAAACACGCAAATTAAGCTGATAAATTTAGAACTTGGGGGATTAAAAAAAAAAATTTTTTCACTCTACTCACCTACCCAGCCCTATTCCCTCCTTAATCATAACACTCCTAACAACATCCAACCACTAACAATGTCTGATAACCAACTCCACTACCTAAGAATCGGCCTCATAATAACTATAGTCAGGACCCAAAATTAGATTATATAAGGTAGTCTCCAGACCCAAAGACTATCAGGCCTGGCAGCACAAGGCTGCAATAAACAACTCGAATTAGGCCATAGGACTCCAAAATCTAGAACATATAAGGTAGTCTCAAAACCCAAAGACTATCAGGTCCAACAGCACAATGCTGTACCAAACCTTAACCTAAACAAAAATGACCCCAAATTAACTACATATAAGGTAGTCTAAAAACCCAAAGACTATCAGGGCCGACAGCACAAGGATGCCAATAAAAACACCAGTTAGGAACTAGAACTCCAACCCACCAATCAACATCAACCACTATGCTCCTATGAGCAAAGTGAATTAAGGACCCAGCACCTAATGGGTCTGCCCCAACATAAGGCAACTATCATAACCATCTAAACTCTTAACACCCTCTTTAACCAAGCTCTGTAATAACAACAGCACAGAGTTATTCTTTATTCCAAATTCAAGAGACGGTTTTAGACCACGGATACCTGGATGTCGAAAGCACTACAGACCAGCGCTACCTCCGATCGAACCCAAACCCCACCTCGTTCGCCACGGCCAGAAACCAAACCTAAACGTGCAGTGCACGAAACATAAGGCGACCTTAATATAACCGCTATCATTGCAACTGAAAACCGAGTGTGTACTGGGTCCAATCCCACTCAATTAGGCCCTACACTCAGACCGACAGGCACAAATGATGCCTCGATCTGACGGCCCAATTAATAAGTGTTCCCTGAACACATTAAAGCCTGGGGGAAGCGGCACATTTCCTCCCCCCAGGAGTAATCAAAAAGCAACCGGTGGTGGCATTAACCAGTGGTAAATGTCCCCAGTTGGACGCACACCACTTTAATTCTAGCAAACAACAACAATATTTAACAGTTGTGAAGATTATATTAGTATATCTATTTTATATATTTATCTTTATATTTTTATTTTTTATTTTATTAATATTTTTTCTTTCTTTCTTCTCTTTTCTATTTATTTATTTTCTATACCTCTAATAAGTGTGCATTATACATAATACAAATATTACTAAAACTGTTTATCTCTATTGTAATACCTAACTCAGCACACCAAAATGTTATTAAAAACTACATCCCTTCTTCCGTTCCTGAGCGCATGCCACCCACCCAACATTGTTTAAACCGCCATCTGCATCTCTTGTAAATGTGTCCTCTGTGTTTTATACTAAATGTGAGTATAAGACCTTTATATGGTCCTCGGAATGTCACGCTGTTGTCATGAGTATTAATGAATTCGTCAAGAAATTCACTTAAAGGCCTCAACAGTTCTACAAGCCATGGGATATCAACATTAAGTGGAAAGAAGTTTGCATAATAGTAGTCATTGTGCCATATTCATTTTTATGTAGGACCATGTGTGTATCGTGCTGCAATCTCACATAAATGGTTCAGGAAATGAATTATCTTACCTTCCATGATTTTTGGAATATCAAAGCCAGAAATATGATGCTAGTCCATAAATTAGAGACTTAACCATCCGGAGGAGTTTCATTGCCGGAACAGCGGACATGCAGGATAGCGATGGAATCAATGTGCCCAGCCAAAGAATCACAATTGTCAGACTTTTGTTGAACAATGAGTTAGAACTAATGTTACTGTTCATTATTGTAAGTTCTTGGTTATGTAAAATTTGTTATTTTACTTTAATGTGCGAAATAATATGCATTTGATAGGGACTATTTCTAACCGTATTACGACTCATTGCATCAGCAGTACATTGTACTCTAGCTCGATTTGCATCGAAATTCACTTGTCCATTTCGTTGTTCTACTTAATCATAGGTATGAATATATAAATAAGATTAAAAGTAAAAATGCACACCACGGACATTGAGAGGACAACTTACTTCTGTCTAAATTTTGTGTGCAGAGGGATTTTTCCATGCAGTTTGAACAGTTGACTCGGTTACCGCCATGGCTAACACTGAGAAGGATTGATTGGCTAACTAAGGTCATGTGACCTAAATAGGAGTCTATAAATAGGAGTGCAGACAGTACAGTGGCAGATAACTGTCAGAGCGGCCAAGTATGAACATCAAAGTAGAAAAGAATTTCGGCAAACCATCACTTATATATATTATATATATTTTTACACAACCGATATTAACTTTGGCACTTTGAAATCCCAGAACTGAATCAAATTGTTATGAGAAGTTTTAAAAAGATTTATTACAGGATTGCCATTGAATTTAAATGCTAAAGAATTACTATATAATTCTTTATAAAGCCGCTGCTATCTCCCACCACACTGCTCAATTACACTAGTAAATTATAGTTTTTATTGAAATCACACTACCATGTCAGAATGTATAATAGTAAATCCAATATTTAACTGTTAATATACACAGGAATTTAATAACAGAATTAATTTTACCATAATCTGGTGTATTATTTTCGTTTAGCATTTAGACAATTAAGTCTGATTTATATTATCAAAAGCCGATAGTGTTGTGATGAACACTGTGTTTATGTAAAATCACTATGCCATATTGAGAAGCATACTCTATATCACCTTTATTATTTACTAAAAAGCATTTTTAGTCTTGAACTCTGGTCTTTTCGATATATAACACACGGGGTGTTACACTATTTATTAATAAATTATATATATATATATATATATATATATAATTAAAACTGATGTGTGTTTGTGTGTGTAAACCTCATATAATGTCATAGGCTTAAAAACGTCCGCGTGGACATGCGAAGAATTTAAACTGCGCAAGCTGCATGACTATCATCATGATGACGAAGAGACTTGCTAACAAGCGCTTGAGCAGCTCACTTACAGGATTTTATAAAGAGGCGGGACGGCAACAGTAGGTCAGAGAGGTATATGTTGCACGTGTGCTTTCCCAGTCCTTCATAAATATAATAATATTATTAATAGTCGACTGATTATTTTATGGCGATCTCTTACACTAAATTTAAGTCGACACGTGCTTGGTATGCGCATGTGATGAACACGTTTTATCAGACACTGTGAATTTGATGTTTTTTCTAAATAGTATAATGGTCATGAAAACTGTCTCTGGCAGGAATTCTCACTTGTTAAATTAATAATTATATCTTTATATTCAATGAAATAAATAAGTGTCCTGACGTATTATGAAAATAATACATTGTCTCGTACCTGCAAAATTAGGCGTCTGACACAGGTGACACGGGTGAAAAGAGCTGTTAACTCTGTCAACATACACAATCTCACTGTGAAAGAATCCAGTTACATCACCGATTTGTGTAGAGCTATACAAATGTTATGTGGTAGATATGTTTCCACGGAGAATTTTATCTTAGGTATCATTTGCTCGTGATTTTCCTACCTTACACGTGGACAAGAAGTCTCTCTCTCCCTCACTCCATCCCTCTCTCTCTTTATCTGTCTCTCTCTCTCCATCTCTCTCTCTCTCTCTATCTCTTTCCATCTCTCTCTCTGTCTCTCCCTATCTCTATCTCCATCTCTCTCTCTATCGCTCTATATATCTCTCTCTCTATTTCTCTCTATCTCTCTTTCTTTCTCTCTCTTTCCCTTTATATCTCTATCCATCCCTCTCTCTGTCTCCATCTCTATCTCTCTCTCTTGCTCTCTATATCTCTCTCTATCTCTCTCTCTCTCTCTCTCTCTCTCTCTCTATATATATATATATATATATATATATATATATATATATATATATATATATATATATATCTCACTCTGTCTCTCTCTAACTCTCTCTCTTTCTCTTTATCTCTATCTCTCTCTCTCTTGATATCTCTGTCTCTATCGCTCTCTCTCTCTCTATTTCTCTCTCTCTCTCTCTCTCTCTCTCTCTCTCGTATGCGTGTTACATAGAGTTTTCGAAGGAGATTTTTTCAAGAGGAGCCTTCGTTTCAACATTTTTGTTTCTTATGAATTCAGATCAAGCATTTCGTAAATACCCGCCCCTCCCCCACGTCCATTTGACACATAGAAGATAAATTTAATAATTTTGTGTTTTGATATCATCTTGTTGCATCGTTTCCAATCTTTTTTAAATACGAACAAAGTCTCAAAATTTTAAAGATATTTTGATACAAATAAGAGCACATGCGAAAATTTATTCACACCATCGTAGTTATCTTTTCAAATCATAGAGGTATAGGCCGCCTACAAAAGATCGCCAGAGGCTTCTCTCCTGTACCATCCCTTCAAGCTGACTCCATGTGTGACCCATCTTGGTGATGTCCGCCTCAAGGTCGCGTCGCCAGGTGCTTCTTGGTCGTCCCCTTCCCCGCTTGCCTTGAGGTTTCATTTCAATGCCTGTCTGGTAATGTTGGTTGGCGGCTTACGTAGGGTGTGTCCTATCCAACCCCACCTTCTCTTCTTGATCTTGTCCTCTACCGGAAGCTGGGTGGTTCTCTGCCACAGGTTGGTGTTGCTGATGTTGTCTGGCCAGCGGATCTGGAGAATTCTTCATAGGCAGCTGTTTATGAAGGTCTGAACTCTCTTTACGGTCGACTTGGTGGTTCGCCAGGTCTCTGCTCCGTACAGTAGGACTGACTTCACGTTGGAGTTGAACAGTCTGATCTTGGTAGTTAAGGAAATTTCTTTGGAGCTCCAGATGTTCTTGAGCTGTATGAGAGCTGCTCTCGCCTTTCTGACCCTTGCTTTGACATCTGCTTCTGTGCCACCCTGCTGGTTGATAATGCTGCCCAGGCTCTGAAGGACTCCACCTCTTCCAGGGGACTTCCCTGCAGTGTGACTGGGTTGTTACTGGCATAATTGATCTTGAGGATCTTGGTGTTGTCTTTGTGGATGTTGAGGCCAACTTGTGCTGATGTGGCTGCCAGTACGTCGGTCTTGTCCTGCATTTGCTGCTGTCTATGGGACAAGAGTACTAGGTCATCGGCAAAGTCCAGGTCCTCACGTTGACTCCACAATGTCCACTGTATCCCATTTCTCCGCCCATTGGTGGACGTCTTCATAATCCAGTCGATGGCGAGAAGGAAGAGAAACGGCGACAGCAAGCAGTCTTGCCTCACGCCAGTCTGCACTAGGAAGCTGTCTGCGTGCTGTCCTGCATGAATGACTCTGCAGGACATTCCGTTGTAAGAGTACTTGATCAGGTTCACCAGCTTGGTTGGGATGCCGTAGTGGCGAAGAAGTTTCCAGGGTGTCTCTCGGTCCACGCTGTCGAATGCCTTCTCATAATCGACAAAGTTGATGTAGAGTGCAGAATTCCACTCCAACGATTGCTCGACTATGATGTAAAGAGTAGCTATTTGGTCCGTACACGATCTGTTCTGCCGGAAGCCCGCTTGCTCATCTCGTAACTGTGGGTCAACGGCCTCCTTCATCCTCTCCAAGATGACCCGGTTGAATACTTTCCCTGGTACTGATAAAAATGTGATTCTTCTGTAGTTGTCGTAGTTGCTGAGGTAGCCTTTCTTTGGGATCTTAATGAGGTGTCCCTCCTTCCAGTCAATCGGTATTTCTTCTTGCTCCCAGATCTTCTCAAAGAGGTGGTATAGCATTTCCACTGAAGCATCTAAGTCTGCATTGAGAGCATCTGCTGGGATGATATCAGGTCCAGCTGCCAAGCCGTTCTTCAGCTTGGTGATGCTTTTCCTGATCTCGTCTCTGGTGGGATTGTCACAGCTTATGGGGAGATCGCGTTGGCTGGGTGGATTTCTGGGGGATTTAGTGGGGCTAGCCTGTTCAACAGTTCTTCAAAATGTTCTGCCCATCTCTTAATTTGGTGTTCTGTACATGCTATGATCTTTCCCTGCTTGTCCTTTACGGGTCTCTCAATTTTGCTGTACTTGCCGGACAGCTTCTTGGTGATCTCATACAGCGTCTTCATGTTTCCACTTCTTGTCGCTTCTTCTGCCTCTGCTGCCATTTCTTCAACATAGTTTCTCTTGTCTATTTTGATGTTTCTTTTCACTTCTCTGTGGGCTACAGTACCTTTCAGTACCTTCACTTTTTTAGTTCTTGTCCTACTGGTATTTACTGCTGATTTTTTCTGTTTACGCTTCCGGATTTTGCGCAATGTTTCGGCTGAAATCCATTTTTTCTGTTGGTGCTTCATGGGGCCTAGTACTTCTTGGCATGTTGATTTTATTGCCTCTTTAACTTTCTGCCATCTGTTGTTCGAATTGTCTTCATCATCTTCAAGAAGCTCTTGTAGCACTTGGTACTTGTTGTTAAGCGTCAGTCTGTATTCTTCTTTGGTTTTTGCATCTTTCAACAGGCTGATGCTATACTTTCTTTTCTTCTCTTTTGTGCCCATCTAGTTCTTCTTCAGCTTAAGTTTCAGCCTTGCGACAACTAAGTGATGATCAGATGCCACATCTGCTCCCGTCTTCACCCTCACATCTTGTAGGGATCTTCTGAACTTCTTGGCTATGCAGATGTGGTCAATCTGATTTTCTTTCACATGGTCTGGTCATATCCATGTGTTCTTGTGGATTCTCTTGTGGGGAAAGATGGTACCCCCAATGACCAGGTGGTTCAGTGCACAGAGGTCTGCGAATCTCTCCATTTTCATTCATCTCGCCCAGGGCGTGGATCCCCATGGCTTGTTCATACCCTCTGTTGTCTGACCCAACTTTGGCATTGAAGTCACCCATGAGGATGTTGATGTCTTTGTCTGGGAAGTTCTCTACTATATTCTGTAGTCTGCTGTAAAACTGGTCCTTATCTTTTTCTTCACCATCATTTACAGGAGCGTAGCACTGTATGACGTTCATCTTTATTTTCTCCTTCTTGGTCCTAAACGTTGCTGTGAGGATTCTGGGCCCATGTGGTTTCCATCCTATCAGTGCATTATATGCTTGCTTTGACAGCAAGAGCCCCACCCCCTGTGTATGAGGCGCATTATCTTCCTCATGTCCTGAATACAGTAGCATCTCTCCTGTTATAAGTCTTCTTTGTCCAGATTGAGTCCATCTTGTCTCACTAATGCCCAGTAAGGATATGTTTTAGTTCCTCATCTCTGCTGCTTCCTATGCTGTTTTTCCTGCCTCATACATTGTCCTCACATTCCATGTTGCGATGTTAATTCTCCTGTTTGATAGAAGGGTGGTCTGCTTTATGGCTTCTGCGGGCTCGCGGCTTTAATCACATAGCATCATAAATCTTCCTGAAGAAGACCCTTCCTCCCTCATGCTTTCAATTTCTGGTTTTTCTTCTGTTGGCGTTTTTGTATCAAGTTGGGTTTTACGGGGTCCGGTTGCTAGCCCCACGCCCAAACCCTCCTCCTTTTACACCCGGGCTTGGGACCGGCAATGGCGGAGTTAATGAGTGATATGCCCACTTTTACAATTAATTCAGCCTTAAATATAAATTTACTGGACCGATATAAATAACTATCTTACAATATTTCGTCAATTGTTTCATGTTGTTTTGGAAACTAAAACCAAATGCTTCTTCTAGTGACTGCCATTAATACGTTCTTGCGTATAATTAACATAAGGTGATCTAAGAACTTCAATTAGTTTTAATTAACTACAATGTGGGGTTCTGCCAATCGGACATATAAACTTTAATTGGAAATTTACCTTTACTGAGATAGTCTACAAACTATTTGAAAAGAACTGATAGTCAAAATATATGGTTTCTACAGTTCTGATTTTAAATCATATGGTCAAATAACATGGTGTGCTGATCAAAATGGACTTAATGTCATATGGCCAATATGAAATGATGTGATGATCCAAATGGACTTAAGGTCAAATGGCCAATATGAACGATATGATGATCAAAACGGGCTTTAAGTGAATGACCGAAATGAATGATGTTGATGATCAAAAATGGCTTTATGTCATATGGCCAAAACGCATGATGTGATGCCCAAAACGGGCTATAAGTAATATGGCCAAAATGTATGATGTGATGACCAAACCGGGCTGTGACTCATAGGGCCAAAACTCATGATGAAATGCCCAAAACTGGCTTTTAGTCGTATAGCATGGACAAAATGCATGATGTGATGCCCCAAAACAGGCTTTATGTGATATGGCCAAAATGCACGATGTGATGCCCAAAACAGATTTTATGTCATATGGCCAAAATGCTTGATGTGATGCCCAAAACAGGTTTTATGTCATGTGGCCAAAATGCTTGATGTAATGTTCAGAACAGGCTTTATGTCATATGGCCACAATGCATGATGTGATGACCAAAACGGGATGTAACTCACAGGGACAAAATGCATGATGTAATGCCCCAAACGGGCTTTTAGTCATATAGCATGGCCAAATGCATGATGTGATGACCAAAACGGGCTTTATGTCATATTGCCAAAATGCATGATGTGATGACTAAAACGGGCTTTATTTCATATTGCCAAAATGCATGATGTGATGACCAAAACGGGTTTTATGTCATTTGGCCAAAATGCATGATGTAATGTTCCAAACAGGCTTTATGTCATATGGCCAAACTGCAAGATGTGATGACCAAAAACGGGCTGTACATCACAGGGACAAAATGCATGATGTGATGCCCCAAACGGGCTTTTAGTCATTTAGCATGGCCAAAATGCATGATGTGATGCCAAAAACGGGCTTTATGTCATATGGCCAAAATGCATGATGTGATGCCCAAAACGGGCTGTAAATCACAGGGCCAAAATGCATGATGTAATGCCCCAAACGGGCTTTTAGTCATTTAGCATGGCCAAAATGCATGATGTGATGCCCAAAACGGGCTTTATGTCATATGGCCAAAATGCATGATGTGATGATCAAAACGGGCTTTATGTCATATGGCCAAAATGCAAGATGTGATGACCAAAACGGGCTGTAAATCACAGGGCCAAAATGCGTGATGCGATGACCAAAACGGGCTGTAACTCATATGGCCAAAATGCATGATGCAATGCCCCAAAACGGGCTTTATGTCATATGGCCAAAATGCGTGATGCGATGACCAAAACGGGCTGTAACTCATATGGCCAAAATGCATGATGCAATGCCCCAGAACGGGCTTTATGTCATATGGACAAAATGCATGACGTGATGACCAAAACGGGCTGTAACTCACAGGGACAAAATGCATGATGTAATGCCCCAAACGGGCTTTTAGTCATATAGCATGGACAAAATGCATGATGTGATGCCCAAAACGGGCTTAATGTCATATTGCCAAAATGCATGATGTGATGCCCAGAACGGGCTTTATGTCATATGGACAAAATGCATGACGTGATGACCAAAACGGGCTGTAACTCACAGGGACAAAATGCATGATGTAATGCCCCAAACGGGCTTTTAGTCATATAGCATGGACAAAATGCATGATGTGATGCCCAAAACGGGCTTAATGTCATATTGCCAAAATGCATGATGTGATGCCCAGAACGGGCTTTATGTCATATGGACAAAATGCATGACGTGATGACCAAAACGGGCTGTAACTCACAGGGACAAAATGCATGATGTAATGCCCCAAACGGGCTTTTAGTCATATAGCATGGACAAAATGCATGATGTGATGCCCAAAACGGGCTTTATGTCATATGGCCAAAATGCATGATGTGATGACCAAAACGGGCTTTATGTCATATGGCCAAAATGCAAGATGTGATGACCAAAACGGGCTGTAAATCACAGGGCCAAAATGCGTGATGCGATGACCAAAACGGGCTGTAACTCATATGGCCAAAATGCATGATGCAATGCCCCAAAACGGGTTTTATGTCATATGGCCAAAATGCATGATGTGATGACCAAAACGGGTTGTAAATCACAGGGCCAAAATGCGTGATGCGATGACAAAAACGGGCTGTAACTCATATGGTCAAATTGCATGATATGATCCCCAAAATGGGCTTTAACTCATATGGCCAAAATGCATGATTTGATGACCAAAACTGGCTGTAACTCATATGACCATAAATGCATGATTTTATGGCCAAAACGGCAGATGAGCCTTAATATACGTATAAATATTTCTGCAATTATAGAGATACTCATCACGAAAAAGATCTGAAGAGTTTCAATGACAATTTCAATGGGCATTTTTTCAAATCGTTCCACATAACTGAGATATAAAGAATAAAACAAATTGCTATTTTTCTATGGACCCTGGATTTTAAGTCCGACTTTTTTATCAAAATGAGTTACCGCAGTTACCCTGCATCTACTTGAGAAATGTAAGTGCCTTCATATATAATTAGAATATACAGAATTTTTAATTTCAAGGTAAACAAAATCGATTTCTCAAAGATAAATTTGCACTGACCATTCCTATGTGTAATGTATAATTAGGTTATTAGCAGGTTAAATATTAACGACTATTAAAGCAATGTCAAGGAATAAGTTATGAGGACACGTGTCCTTTCCAAACAAAGGTTCAAAAGCCCGATTTCTGCTACTGCACTGAAACTAGAAATAAAGTAGGTCAAGGATTCTCAGTGGTCGTTTTTGCTGCACTCAGCACACCAATTTACGCAGGGATAAATTATTATATGTTCGGCAATGCTGTTTCCTAACAACACTGAACAACCCTGTTTATTCCGTCAGCTGGCATTTCAACAAGGGTCAAGAATGAAAAATGTAAATGTACGAAGAGAAAGAAAAGTAACAGTGCGCTTTTAGCTGTGAACAATGGTCAAGAATGAATAAGTAAAATGTATTAAGACATCAAAATGTATTATCTTATTTGCATTTCTGTAATTTTAACAACTTTATAGACGAGTTTAAAACTGACTTTACAATTCTTTGAATGACAAGACTACAAAAAAGCTGTGTTTTACAATACGAGCTAAAGTGGAAATTCAGTATTATCACGTTGTTTTCGTAATATGAGCAAAACAGTTGAGTTATAAATTCAAATTTTTATCTTCGTTATTTAATAAGTGTTAGCGAATTTGCTCTAGCATTGTCCTTGCTGCCACAATCAATATTGATATACATGTTGATTGTAATCAGAACTATTTAGAATAAAACATTGAAAGTGAGGAGAAAATTAAAATTGCTTAATTCATTCCAGCGGATTTGTTTTATTTACTGCATTCATTCACATTTTCCAAAGCGAATAGTAGAGATCTACCCCACATCACCCCACCGGGCAAGATCCATCCCCGCTCTCGCGCACCTGTACACCATTAATGGGGATTACAGGGAGAATCTTACGTATTAATCGACGTCGTAGAAAGAATATACAGTGGGATCCGTTGAAGGATTATGTCAGCAAGAAATAAGTAACACAAGATTAAATGATCAGAAAGTATTAACAATTAAAGTATTAAAAATTAACCACTTTTTGTGGTCTGGTTGAAGCTTACACTGTTGTCGGAGGCATCTCAATTTTGCGAATCAAACATAATGAATGAATGAATATAACTTAGTCCCATTTGTCTTCCCTTCTTCCAGTTACAGCACATATTGAACTTTTCTAGGTATTTTCTTACCACGAATTCTGAGGATAAACTGATTTTTATGTATATTGTTCACAAATACATTCTACAAAACACATTAGGCTTCATAATTACTTTTTCTCGCCTTTTTGCATCGACTGTTTTCATCTTTATTGCGTTTATCTGCTCATACTTTGAATATAGATGTCGTAGAAAGGTTTAATCTGTTCAAGGCATATATCGTAGAAAGGCCTAACCTGGTCAACACAGATATCGCAGAAGAGATAACCTGGTCAACATATGTATCGTACAAGGGCCTAAGCTAATCTGGTGATTTTGTCCCTGAATACTATTGTGCGTTATTAAACATCCGAGACCACTGTAACTTCAACAAGTGCGACCCGAGAGAACTGAATAAACAATCGACACACACTCATAAAATCAGCAATTAAGAAAATAGTATAGAATAAACAAAGTTATAATAAAAGGATAAGAAAATAATTCAATGTTGTAAAACTATGTTGCAAGCAACGGCTAAAGAAAAGGAACACAGAACAAAGAAGAAGGATAAATATGAAATAATTTATGCTGAACGCAATAAGTCATCCGATAAAACGCGACTAAGAAAACCATACCATTGAGGTACAATAAAAACAATATACGAATCATGACATAAGAATCAATGGTGATACAGAAATTTGTACTGATTAGAAAGAGCAGCAGCACTCAAAGTGCTCCAACATCCCTAGCATGTTCTACAAACTCTTGTACATACTCATACTTCGCAAAACCATCAACATAAATAACGAAGTAGATACTTGGAAAAAACACGCAGTAGCTGGTCAAAGAAAACGGAACCATACCCACAGATCGATAAAACGAGAAAAAGAAGAAAAATATTTAAACATAGGGAACAATATTCGAGAAGAAAAAATGCCATCCGCTGTCTTTCTCATAGCTTTAAATTGGTTCAGCTATACAGTTTGCGTGTGTACGTGTGTCGAAAGATCAGAACATTTTTACATGGCTTCATATCACCTTTCTTATTGCTAGATAAACAGCATTGTTGGACGCAAAACTATCAATTTCTGTTACCACGGCTCTCCCAAATTATATCTAAATGGTCACAATTATGTTAGCGATCAAAAATAGGTTGAGACATGATTGATATGGAAGTCATCTAAGAGGGAAATGTATTGAAGATCTAGTTGACGTGCAAATCCACATCAGCACTTACACATCTAATCACCAATGATTATTAGAAGAACTGTCAGCACGGATGTGCATATTTGAGGTCGAAATGTGGAAGTTTTCCAATGTCACGAGTCCATGCTCTTAAAATAAGTAACAGAAATGAGAGAAAATCAACAACCTTAGTAAAATTCAACAAATAATTTATTTCTATAGATTACTAATCGAAAATGAAAACGGAACTTATCGTACTGCGTGTTGAATCCAAAATAATGTTAGAATTACAGGCACAAATCCTAATAATAAATGTTTTGAATAAACTTCTGTGGAAATTCAACTTAACGTCAACGCTGAAGGTGTTGATATGGCTGTGACGCCAGTAAAGTACTGTTGTACCAACAGGTTTTGTTTAAACACAGTAATATAATTCCATAGAATTCACTATAAAACCAGTGAATGTCTCTTTCCAAGAGTATTATTTTATTGAGAATTCTGTATTTCCAGGGACAACAATCAATCAATTAAATAATTTGAATAATAAATTCCAGCCCAAATGTACTTCTGGCTACAACAATAATATAAAATCTATTCTGCTTGATCTGCACGAATGAATAATCTTTCCAGTGACAAGGTCATATGGTCCTCTCCTTGACCTTGGGTCTTTATTAACATTTTCCTTTTTTTTTAAATAGATTACATAAAGGAAACAAATCTAATCGAAATTATTAATGTTTGCAAAAAACATGTTAGCTATAATTATCAACTATGTTACTAAAATCATAATATGTAACCTAGAGTGTCTCGGGTACGTCAGGTAAATTGTAGAATAATTTCATTATCCTTGATCCAGACACAAATAAACATGTTTACTTCTATTAATAATGATCCTGATATTAAACCTATAAACATAGAGAATATTTTAGCTATGTATTAATTATTTATAGAATATAATAAAACAGTCAATGCTTCCGATCAATTAGAAAATAAACTTGATTTAGGTAAAGGTTAAGTCCAACATACAATGTTACATTACAAAATTATTGAAAACTAACAAACAATGCAGATTTTTTTTTAAAAAAACCATAACAACACAACCTGGACTAAAATATAGGAAACATAACTCATTTTCCTGTCAGTTGTTTAATTACACTTGTGAAATTCGCGTCGTTGATAATATTGGATAGATTTTATTACATAAACGAGATTGAGAGGATCTTTAACGCAGACGTTGGTTTAGAATAAGGAGACACATTGTTGTATCATCAATTTTTATTACTCAGTGTTTTCTTTGTCTCATGCGAACACTGTGAATGTCAAAAGTGACTTACCACCCCCATACAAAAATGGTGGATCAAACATATGCACGCAATATAGCTACATATAGCTAGCATTGCAATGACATACTGTAGATTTATTAAATGCTTTCTGCCTAATAAACACCATTTCATCTTTCTTATCCATAACCAAAAATAAAACAACAACAAATATAAGCTTCAATATGTGTGTAGACAATACCCTTAAACAGTAAACGTAACTAACATGTCACAGCATGTCTTAATGCAGTAAAATCCTATATCTTTATAAGCAATACCCTTAAAAAAGTATACTAAATCTAACATGTCGTAGCCTGTCTTAATGCAGGAAAATCCTATATGTTTATAAGCATCACCCTTAAAAAGTATACTAAATCTAACATGTCGCAGCCTGTCTTAATGCAGGAAAATCCTATATGTTTATAAGCAATACCCTTAAAAATATACTAAATCTAACATGTAGCAGCCTGTGTTAATGCAGTAAAATCATATATGTTTATAAGCAACACCCTTAAAAAAGTATACTAGATCTAACATGTCGCAGCCTGTCTTAATGCAGTAAACTCATATATGTTTATAGGCAACACCCTTTAAAAGCAAACGTAATTAACATGTATCAGCCTGTCTGTCTTTTTGCATTGAGTTTCTGTATGTATACACGCAACTCTCTTAAAAAGTAAACGTAGATGATATGTCTTGGTCTATCGCAAAACAATAAGATCATGTGTATTTGTAGGCAATTCCTTTGAACAGCAAAGTGTGTTTGATTTTAATATGAATGCATGTGTGATGGGTGTAACTTGCTTGTTTATTTGATAAAGTGATAAGATTGAATAATTTACTCTTTGTCATTGGAGATGGGATACCATTAAAAAACTTTGTTTCCTTTGTTATATCAGCACTGTTGGGATGGTTCTCCCATTAAAATCATTGTTGGCCCACAGTAAAGACTATTAGTTGAAACAAACTTTGCGAGATAAGCAACGCTTAACTTTTAATGATTTTAAAAAATGTTTCAATTTTAGTTATGAATGAAAAAGAGGGAATTGAATTTATTGGGCAGACAGCATTTAGTTAAGCTAAGGCATGTCATTGCAACGATGGCCACATATATACTGTGTGCACTTCTTTCACTCCTGATGTTATGGGGGGGGGGGGCGGTAAATCAATTCTGACATCCACAACCTTAATAAAACATTGCGTTACCAAAATAGACCAATGGCAAAAATGTCTCTAGATTTTAACCCGATGTTTGCATTTAATGATTATGTAGCTCTCGTGCAATGGACACGTTTCTTAGCTCCCCCCCCCCCCCCGCCACTCTAGTTCAAATAAGAAAATCTCACCTACCGTGTGAAAGACAACATGTTTTATCATGTTTCCTGTATTTTAGTCAAGTCTGAGTGAGCACTTGATACACACACACGCACGCACGCACGCACGCACATACACTGTACGAATGATAACAATTTGCATGCTATGCATCATACTGCTTGAGGCTTTGATACTGTTCGACTAATGACACCTTCGTTCCCTGTCTATCTTTTAAAAGATTTTTGTTCCCTCGAAATTAATACCTGAATGATATCATCGCTTGTTTTAAAGTATTTTATTAGTAAATGTTTTTTTTTTCTTTCTACAACGTCTATAGCGTCAGTGTCAATTATTCACACACACACATCCATCATCCTTCCACGCCGCAACGCCCTACGAATTAGTCGGAATATAGTCCTGTATAAATAGTCCAGGGAACGGTTTCCTCAATCGCGTTTTCGACGAATACAATTTTAAACTGGTTTTAATATTGATAATTTCATCGATATCTTTAAAATATAAGGACACTATTTATGTTGTTGCTGTTGTTGTTGTAGGGTTTAACGCCATTTTTCAGCACACGATAGGCTATACATGGTGGCCAGCATTAATGGTGGAGGAAGAACCCGGGAAAACCACGGAAAGAACCACCGACCCACGAGAAGCTACTGGCAAGCTTTCTCAAATATCTACATTAGCCGAATCCGAGACTCGAACCCACGCTGACAGAGGTGAGATGGCAGTGATCCGTAACGAAGAGCGCTTTAGACCACTCGGCCACTCAGGGCTCCGACTCTGTTTCTAATAAAGTTCTAGAATCAAAACCTGATAACATCCAACTTTCCATTAGTGAAATGGAACGATGGTCGTTACGAAATGAATTTATAGAAAGTGTATAATGGCCGACTCCTCTTGAAATTATGTCTCTTAGACAACTCCAGGTCACACACACACACACACACACACACCAGAACGAAAGAGAACTTCTTCAAATCCGTGAGTAAGGTGTGCAAACTTCAAGCATAAAAACATCAAGGTCAAATTCTCAGAGAAAACATATAAATAAGTTAAATTTTGCGGTCCTATCACAATTTTTGCATTTTATTTATGTCACCAGAGCATGGACTAGTCAGACGAAATGGCTAACAGCTTTTATGACTTGTGTCAAATGCCTATATCTGCAGGTAAAAGACAATAAATTATATCAATATATACGTCGATATACATATTTGTTACATTGTTTATGAAATTATATGTATTTATTTAACAGGTGAGAATTCCTCAAATAATTTTTCAGGATGATTCCCATTTGTTTATAACTAAATTAAATTCATCGTGTTGACAAAGAGTTGTTTATCTCATCAGTGTACACCTGTACCAAGCACGTGTCGACATACATGTCGTGTAGGAAAGCATCATACAACAATCAAGTGATGATTAATTATATTATTATAGCCATGAAGGACTGGGAAAGCACATGTGCAATATAAACCTGTCTCGACTATTGTTGCCGTCCCGCCTCTATATAAAGTCTTGTTGAAAGGGTGCTGCTAAAGTGGTCATTGGCCAGACTCCTCGTCATGATGTTGATGGTCATACGACTTCTGCAGCTCTTGCTTCTTTGTAAGTCTTCATTGACTTTTTAAATCTGATAGATAGCCGGAAAACGTAAGCTTTCCAATGTGCAAACAAAAACTACATATGAGAGTATCAATTATTATATTTTTCATTTGATTATATGCTCTCTCCCTCTCTCTCTCTCTCTCTCTCTCTCTCTCTCTCTCTCAATAATGACAGAAGCACGCGAAAGGGAAATCATTTTCATTTCTGATATATTTTACTTCTGCAAAGGTCTTGATGGGGCTACACTCACACTGAAAATAAAGATACATGAAGAAAAGCGGAGTGTCAAGTTTTAAAAAAGTTATTATCCCCCAAAAAATGTATTTTCATCGCCTGTGAGAAGTTCACCGTGATTAAAACGTATGGTAATATCTAATTATCTTGCTTTCAGAAGGCGTTAAAAAGCCTCTGTGTCTCTCATGCAAATAACTACGCGATATTAAATATACAGTTCATATCTAATGTTGATATCTGCATGATTGATATGAAATATGCCGTTCATATCTCATGCTGATATCTGCGTGACATGAAATATACAGTTTATATCTCATGCTAACATCTGCGTGATATGAAATATACGGTTCATATCTCATGTTGATATCTGCGTGATATGAAATATGCAGTTCATATATAATGCTGATATATGCGTGACATGAAATATACAGTTCATATCTCATGCTGATATTGCGTGATATGAAATATACAGTTCATGAATCATGCTGATATCTACGACTGTGGCCATAATAGTTGGGCGCTTTTAATCTTTGATGTCACAGTTTTTCAACTTAGTTCATGTACAACAAACCTCATCGAAATATGTAGTGAGTTTTGAACAACGCTCTTAATCCTTGTTGAAGCGCATTTGTTGGCATTCTACAGCATTGTATTTTCATCCGTCTTATATGTGTCACATGTACGCGGTAGATGAGAGACCTCACCAGGTATACGTGTCAAGGACATGTTCAAAAACACTGCTGCTTGTGTGTTTTCAATTATTCCACTGACATGGAGGAAAATGTAAGCTTCGCCATTTTTGTCAAGTTGCTTTTATGTTGCCATGGTTGTTACCTTTGCTATGTCTGTATATCTTAAAATATTCATCACCGTCTTGCCACTTGAATTTGATGTTTCTTGTAGGTAATTTGATGTTTATATATGTATTATGTTTGTTACCTAACACTGTTTATCCATGCGCATTAGGGATTTAACGCTATTTCCATATATGCAACACATTTGCATTACGGGACATCAGAAGCCTCGTCTTCAAATTATAGCCTTCTACCCATGTTGATTTACATGAATATGTCCGTGGCTCCGTCGAAATTTTCCCCATATCATTATCTTATTATTGATTTAAAATTTATTTTCATGCCAATATTTATCTGAATTCTCTTCTCATTTTTAGCGCCAGAGGCGGAATCGTCCCAGTTTCATAACCCAAACTGTGCTGATGGCCGCCATACCATTACTCATCTGTTTGAGTGGAAGTGGTCAGACATCGCTCAGGAGTGTGAAAGATTTCTCGGTCCGTATGGATACTGCGGTGTACAGGTTGGTCACTTTAAACACTCAACAAAAGGGTGCAAAGAAGTGCAGTATTAGAAAACTAAAAGTACAGACACCTTGAGACAGAGATTCTGAGATTCGTTAACGTAGTGTCATGGTGGTATGGTCCATTACGAACAGGATACCTTAATGGATGTACAGTATGGTGCCTGTTATAATTAAAATGGATTTGTTTTCTTCTTATTTGTTCACAAGGTGGTACCTGCAAAGCAGACGAATCAATATCTCGTTTCAGAACGTTCATATGCAAGGAGGTTTTAGAAGAAAAATATGCATTAGAATTTCATAATACACGATAAATTTAAAATATACACACAAAAGAAACAAAGGTTTAATATATTACCAGAAAATAACTCGATTTGAAACTAAGCAGCGCAAAGAGTACGATCGTATGTTTTCTCGAATTTCAAGAAATTAAAATCATCATGCTACTTCTCTCTCGTAAATAACTGAGTTTATCTTGCAGGTATCCCCTCCAAATGAAAATCGTGTGGTGACCAGCCCCAACCGACCTTGGTGGGAGAGATACCAGCCTGTTAGCTATAAGTTAGTGACCCGAAGTGGAAACGATGAACAGTTCCGAGACATGGTGGATCGATGCAACAGGAAAAATATCAGGTTTAGATCTCTAGTTAGCTTCATCTCCACTGTTCTGTATAGTCATGAACAGGCACGAGAATCATTCTGTCTAACCATGAACATGCGCGAGAATCATTCTTGTTCTTCTTTCCAGTGTTATGTCCTTATTTCCAGAAGTTAAGCAAATGTCAATAACAGTTGCATATTGTAACGTAATGCGTACGTACTTGTATTAGTCAAATTCACATTACGGTCGTACGAGTTACTTCCATTATCGCTGTTGTGCTCTCCTTTTGAAAACATAAAATGGTGCAACAGTTGATAGAGCTTAGTGATTAGGGACACACGGCACTAATTATATGGAAGGACTGTGAACCAGTCTAGATAACAATAGAGCATATACGGGTTTGGTGGCCCATAATTGGTTAATAATGAAAAGTGAAATTTTAGTACAAATATCTTTTGAGACCTTATCCTATCTGTATTTTTTTAAAAATACAGAAAAAAATTATATTGATGCAATTTTAGTATTTGTACAGACTTGACTTAGGAGCACTCAATAATGAAAGTAGCAACCGATTCATTGGTGCAGAATTGATAACACGTGTTTCATGCACATGTAGATGGAGGGGGGGGGAATGACGCTGGTCATATGGTGTTCTCCACACAGAAGCTTGCACCAAGGATAGTTGTGCATGGAGAAATATAGGTCTGCTCATCAGCGCCCAGAAATGTTAAGTTATTTAATTTTGAATATGATGGTGTTTCCATGCCTTTACTATGGGAGATAAATTAGTACCGTGAGTCCTAAATATGTTGAGTACAGCCCTGTCTTATGAATTGAATTTGTCCATAAAGATGTTACACATATGAAGTTAAACATACATAAATATTAACTCCTTATGCTTATGTAATATGAATGTTATGTCCATATTGACTCTCTCTCTTTATATATATATATATATATATATATATATATATATATATATATATATATATATATATATATATATATATATATATATATATATATATATATACCTATCATATAATCATTTTATATTGTTAAGCATGTACACATATTAAATTCCTATATTAAATCAGTATAAACTTGTCTACACTTTATATAAATGTTAATACCAACTCCTTGTGATAAACACATACAGATATTAATTCCAAATATTAAGTCATTAAGTCAAAACTTGTGTTCCGCGTCACTCTGGACTGTACATAAAAATGTTGGTGATGTGTTCTACTCGCATCATAAGTAGTTTCTTTGTTATGGCACTTTTTAGAAAAGATCCTAGAAGGTGTTTGCCTTTCATAAATCTCATCTTTGTCATGTGACAAAGTTATGATTTCTTTAAATTTGGCTTGCGTTTCCTACAGTTCGACAACTGACACGATTTCTATTCATTAAAGATCAAAGTAAACCAGCGAGATATGTGAACACTTTCCGGATTCCTGACCTACCTTTCATATTCGTAGGAAACGAAAATTGCTTTTCAAATTAAAAGAAAATTCGACATGGAAGAAGTGTAATAAGAAGTATAAAAAGTATTTCATAACTAGTTGTGTTTACTTTCAGCATTTTCTCCACTCTATCTTTTCTCCACAGAATATACGTTGATGTCATCATGAATCACATGACTGGGTCGGGAGGTTCGGGGCAAGGTACGGGGGGATCCCAGTGGGACGGGAACAGTCTGAGCTTTCCTGGCGTTCCTTTTTCCAGCTGGGACTTTAATGATGCGTCCACGTGTTCCACATCGGACCTCAATATCCATAACTACCAGAACGTGCAGGAGGTTCGGAACTGTCGCTTGGTCAGTCTATTAGATCTCAGACTGAGTAAGGACTATGTCCGTAACAAAGTGGCTGAGTACTTGAACTATCTGATTGACATCGGAGTGGCCGGGTTTCGGTTTGATGCTGCCAAACACATGTGGCCCGCCGATATACATGCTATAACTGGACAGCTAAAGGACCTGAATACCAAATACTTTCCATCAGGATCCAAACCTTTTATCTACCAGGTAATCGTAAGGTGTATCTGTACACGCTTCCAATTCATCTGTTTGTATAGGAAGTGCATATGGCCAATGGCTTGAAACCTTTCACTTTACAAGTCATCTCTACCACCTGATAGACATTGAGGTGGCGGAGTTTTATTTAGTGGAGCATATTCGACCTGGAGATAAACATGTGTTTGAAATTAGGCGGAAGAATGTAAATACAAGATATTTTCCGGACATTTTTAATTACTCGGCCAATATGAATAAAATCAACAAGTCTTCCTAGACATGTGACTTATAAGCATTTTTAAAAAAAATTGAGTAGAATGTATTGATTTAAATCACCAGATGTTCAATAAAATGCAACATCGAAGAACGTACTTTACTTAACATCTTTTATACATATTATCAAAACAGTATGAATAATATCTTGGCTATATTTGGCTATACGCGCATCATTCGGATTTTCTCCACGTTACATGTAACTATAATCGCATCATTCGGATTTCCTCCTGGTTACGTGTAACTATAATCGCATCATTCGGATTTCCTCCTGGTTACATGTAACTATAATCGCATCGTTCTGATCATCTTTTTACATTTGGCTATGCTCCAACATTCGGATCATCTCGTAATTACATACAGCTATACTCGAATAATTCACTTTTCATGCTTCGTTTTAAATGTGACTTTCGATGGTTGTTTCAAGTGACAACTATGTTCTAGCATGGACTGTCACGTTCTTGAAAAGTGCGTTGATAAAGTTATTTATTCGTGGCGTCCATGAGATATCCTTTATTATTTCCCTATATGTCTTATGTTATATTCTTCAATATTCCCCAATATTTGTCACACTGTATTCATTAATGGTTCCGACTGTTACATTAGTTTATGTATGTTCTGTACAGGTCCTCATGTATATTTTCTTTAGTCGTATGGAGGTATGTAATTTAGTAAGATGGTTGGTGGTAATAAAGATACAAATATTGCCTTTACAAATCTGTATAAGGAAGTAGAAAATGTTTCTATTTGATATGGTTTCTATTATTTTAAAATCGATGAAACTGTGCTTGCCCATTGTTTAAAATATAGCATTTATTTGTCCAATGGATACAAATGTACGTTTTGATAATTCTAAAATTAGAATAATTACAAAGGCTTTACTTTTTGTTACAGTTGTAATTGATTTTTTGTAGATTCGTGATCATTACACCACATTCATCATATATTGTAGGAGGTAATTGACATGGGAAACGAGCCAATTAAAATGTCTGAATATTTTGGGACTGGGCGAGTAACCAACTTTGTATATGGTGCCAAGCTTTCGCCTGTGTTCCGTAATCAGAATCAAGCGAAGTGGTTGGTAAACTGGGGAGAAGGATGGGGCATGCCGAGTTCCACAGACGTCATCGTTTTCATCGATAATCATGACAACCAACGAGGTCATGGGGCCGGAGGTAAATACACTGTACTGTCTATCCAAAAGAAATATGACAGAATGCTTCCTTTTATTTTAATTGCCATTAAATATTTAGATAATAATTCAATTTTTCACCAACAGATCTGAAGCTTAATCAAAACAGATTAAGCCTTGTGAATATGATAAAACCCGTTCTAAGTTTTTCACTTAGTAAAATAAAAAGTTAATATTCCTTTATCGCAGCTTTTATCGTAGTCATACATGATTGTAACTCAAACTAATACCTTTAGCTTTGGCTTGACAAAACTGCATCTTTGTCTATTTAATTTCTCGAGGATAAACCATAAGAACATAAGAACTTCACACTTGTAATCCATGCACTGCCATTAATATTTATTTATAGGTGCCGTGCTGACCTTCAGAGATTCCCGCAGATACAAAATGGCCACAGCCTTCATGTTGGCCCATCCTTATGGATTTACCCGCGTTATGAGCAGTTACTACTGGGACGTGTAAGTTAGTTTACCCCTTGTATGCAAGGTTCATATGAATTGCATTCCTGCAAATTTACCATATGCAGTGGCAGGAGAACACCCAGTTTGAAAGTTGTACAATGCAATGTTGGATCATTTGCTTATGCAGCTACTTTGTTTCTTTGACTTACATTTACTTTTACCTACCTACGTATCCACCTACCGATACTATATTACAATGACTAACCTTGTCTTTTACATGCCTATATATCCACCGACCGATACTGTGTTCCTTTCACTTACATTTCTTCTTATAGAACTTGTTAACCGCACACCGACCTTGTATTACTTCGCCTTATACTTCTTTATGCGTATCAACAGATCCAACTACCGATACTGTACCCGTCTCTCAATATTTCTCCATTTTAAATCTGTGCACAAATTTGTTTGCGTTTAGGGTATCCGTGTATGAATCAACTGATGCTAATATGAATGGAAATACCAAATAGAAATTCATACCGGTAAATATTATATTGAAATGGCAGATATTAATTTAATGTAATTTTTCAAAATGATAAACGCAAATGTAATAAGTCCATCAAAATATTAAACGATTGAAATTTGAACCGCCTGCTTGAATTACTATTGTGGTTTTAGTTAGATTGTTTCTCTTTGATATTCAAATGTGTTGCTAAGAAGGAAATGAATAAATAAAAGCCGAATAACAAGTAATGCACGTTTATTCCATTTAATTCAACAGTATCTGCCTCAAACGAATTTTCTGTTTTCGGTCTGAATATCGTGATTCTCGTTTTAAACAATACACGGCTGTCAAATGTTTTCTGTCCTATTGTAAAGTAACACTATTAAGAATTACTTCAGAGAATAAAAGTGTTCATGTTGCTTTTTCTTTATTGAAAGGAACTATGTAAACGGAAACGACGCGAACGACTGGATTGGACCTCCAACTAACGGGGACATGAGTATTAAAGATGTTATTGTTAACAGCGACCTGTCCTGCGGAAATGGATGGGTATGTGTAAAAATATTGTTAGCAATGACCTGTCTTCGGAAACGGATGGTATGTGTAAAAATGTTGTTTACAGCGACCTGTCTTGCGGAAATGGATGGGTATGTGTAAAAATACTGCTAGGAATGACCTGTCTTACGGAAATAGATGCGTTTGTGTAAAAAGAAAAATCATATTCACTTGGTGTAAGCATCTTTTTACAATATGCAAAACTCAGCTCAGTCGGTCAGGAATGTTACAAAGAAATATTGGCACAATAACCGATTATTACAAGACAAATGAAAAGACTACTGAACGGTGCCCGTCTGTTCAAACGGAGAAATTGAAATGCTTCAGAACTTATATAAACGAAAACAGCTATATTACGCGTAATAGGCCGGCTATGTACATGACGGTATAGCTTCTATCTCTAGCTTAACAATGTCTCATAACAGTTCAACGGTGGAAATTGCAAAGCAGCTCCTGTGCTAAGGAGAATAGTATATGCTCATTTTTTTTTTCTCTGTTACCTTTACGTTGTCAGAATTGTACAGTATGTTTCCATATTTTTTCATACAGAACGGCACTTGTCTAAAAATAGTATAGTCTATTCGGGACTACTTTTGTAAACAATGTACTCTCATTTCCTACCCGGTTTAACTTTTGGTTTGTGACATTTGTTTGGGGATGAACTTACGTTGTGACGTCCATTTGAATGTAGAGATGATAAAGTTAACGATGTGGACGAGTAAACAGAGTCACAAATTAAACTTTAAAAGAATCAAACCAATGAACCTGATATTTGCAATGTCAGCAACAAAAATGTGAGAGACGCAGTAATAGAAAATACCATTATAATCATTTAAACAGTGGAAGCTATGAAATATTACGTTCATTTCATTCTGAGTGCGGTAGGGAAAATACAATTTCGGTTGGAAATAGAGTCTAATTTACAAGTTTACGGTGTGTATCAAGTTCCGTAGTCCATGACATAGATGGAGAACAAAGAAAGTAGATTTTGAGAAATTTCAACATGCAAAAATGTAAGTATATATTGTTGCTAGTTTTATTACCAGATAAAGAAGACATATGTTTATGTCCTGTCACTTACATACTCTTTGATTGAGGTGCCCTAGTTATGTACATAACCCGTAGCCTAACATTGTATCAAAAATGCTAAACGAGGAAAATTGCAACAGTCCAGTTATCCAGCGGAAATAAGACTTCTTCGTCTTGGCATTTTGGATCTGAGGCTCTTAGTTTTCTACTAATACCTTCAGTTGCTTTATTTCTCGAGTTTATATTTTTGACTAACTTGTAAAATGGTACATATTAGATAGATATGCCATAGCCGTTGGCCTCAATATAGTTTTTTATTTTATGCTAAGCAGTGAATTACTTGAATTAACTAATTAAAATAATATTGATATTTCACTGTGGTGAAAAAATAACGATATTTTTTCACTACAGGAACTACTTTTTTGGTCAGAACATACTTACGTCCCTTTGATTTTCTGTCGGTGAATTACTTATACATTGATGAATTACTAGTGGTTGTTTTCTTATTAATTATCCATGTCTGTTATCCTTGAAACTTGTAGTTTGTTATTCTGGAAATAACAGTTAATTTTTGTCAATCTGATGTGGAACTAATTTTGTGCGCAGGTACACATAGCACAGCAGAACATGTACGATAAACAGCTGACATTACCGTAAGAAATCTGCTGATTCACTGTGTCACAAACTTTAGGTAGCCAACGTATGTGAGCATAAAAGAAAAAGAATATTTGCTTGAAACCAGTGAATAACGGATACATTTCATCTCGTGTGTGAAAAACTCTAGTATTTTCACTAGTCGCTTCGCCACAATTGAAAATACTGATTTTTCATCCACTCGAGAAATATATCCGTTATTTACTCGTTTCAAGCAAATATCCTCTATATATTAAACCACCAAAATGGTATTTTCAATACTGCGTCTCACGCGTTTCTTCAGGGCATTGCGAATATCACATTCTTTTGTTTCCTTGGTTGAAATTTTCTTTTCTAATTCGGTGAACTTAATCTACATCGTTAACTTTATCATGTCTAATTTTAAATGGAAGAAACAGCTTGTCTAGTTCATTCACAAACAAATCTAATAAACCGAAAGCTAAAACATCTGTGTCATGTGCGTACACTATTTGTTTACAATCAAAGTAGTTCGTAATACACGATACTAAATTTAAACACACATGTCGTGCAACATAATTCCGTGCGGTATGGAAAATTGCTTTACAATTTTGAAAATGTAAAGTTAATGCAGAAAAAAAAAACATATAACAAGAAAATATACTGAAGACGTGGTGTGTACTATATGTATAAATACTAATGACGTGGTGTGTACTTTATGTAGAATTATTATATGCTCATTTTTTCCCCCGTTAACTTTACATTGTCGGAATCGTTCAGTATTCCCCGATACTGAATGCGCGCGACAATACACATATAGCATTCACGTGAATAAAGGAACTACTTTCTATTGTAAAAAAAGCAAAGACGCAGACACCAGCACTTTTGATTTGTAAACAAATCATATACACTCGCGTAAGAGGCTCTTTACGTTGTGGTTATTTAAATTTGTTTCTGAATGAACTAAAACATGTTTCGTAGACTGTACACACATAAAAAACCCAGCTGTTTTTACACATTCCGCGTTGATACAATGTTACGGATTTAGGCTAGCTACATTATATAAAAGACGGACGATCATGTCCTTACAAATAACATACAACTGACAAGGAATATACTGTATTCTTTATCTGGTGATAAGAATGGCAAAATAAAATATACTTACAGTTTTACATCCTGAATTTCCTCAAAATGTTTTTTCTTAATTCTGAAAATCGGAATTACTTGAGCCACGTCATAGGTTTTCAATCTGGATTACACATTTCAAAAGTGTGCTGTAATTTCTTTAAGTGCAATTGCATCCTCCTTACTGCACTCAAAATGAAATACACATTAAATTCCATAGCGTTCTTTTGAAAATTGCAATTGAAAGACTTCATATTTTCCCACATTATGATTTCAAACATTCAATGACAGAAACAGAAACACATTTGCAGACGTAAATACGCTTTTCCCGCGCCACTTCAATCTGATGAATTTCATGTATAATTTGCACAGATGAATCCAGTCCAAAATCACAAACTTTATCGAATCGAAACAAAATACCAAAAATACATTCACTCCAGATCAAATGGAAAAGTCGTTGCAATGCGCATTCATTCACAATATGACTGCAAATTTCAATTTTAACTAGACACGCCATTTTCTTTCGAAAGTTATGTCGACCGCGCGACTAAGTTCAAATTTATCTGGGCGGAGCTATGTGCGCATTAATAATGATGTCATTTTGTAATGTCAAATCTGCGCTTGTGTATTTAATTTGGAATACGGTATTCATTCATTTACGTTGTTTCTTGTTGTGTATTTTGTTTATATAATTTAACCTTAGGTTGAATAAAAAAAATGAGCATATAATAAAAAGGTTACTGCATTTGTATGGGAAAATAGGAACTCGTTTTGTCGGAAGGATATACTGCACTCACAAGTTCGTGCAGTATTTATTCCGAAAACTCGCTCCTATTTTCCCATACAAATGCAGTAACCTATAAATACTAATGACGTGGTGTGTTCTATATGTATAAATGCTAATTACGCGGTGTGTACTATATGCAGAAATACCAATGACGCAGTGTGTACTTAGGTGGAAGATTACTGTCTCAACTGTGGTTTGATCTTTTACATCTCCAAATTCCATATCCTTCACTCAGGTATTTGTACCACCATGGTTTAATTAAAAAATTCTAATTGCATTTGCTAACCTAAGCCAATTTTCTAATGTCTTCAGCTTTAATTGCACATTTCAACCGTGTTTATCTAAACCAGCAAATAAATAAAGTCACATAACGAAATGATTGCCTTGACATAGGTACATTGAGTTGATTAAATGAGGAAAATCTGTGACGCCTTCAGTTAAATAATGTGGCATATTTTAAATTTATGTTACACAGGACAATGCTGTTAAAAACACATTTGAGATTCAGTGGAGACATAATAAGATTAAATTCACGGTGTCCACCCAATGTGGAGTCAATTTGGGACTGTATCTAAAATGCTTTGACCTATTATGTTATTCTGGGTCACATTCAACATGTCACAGTGACATCATTTGAACAACATCCGAATAATAATAATAATAATAATAAACAAAAATATTAAAACAACAAAGATGATAATCATCTTTATCTTCATCTTTATCGTCATCATCATTTGGGGATGACATATTTTGCAGAGATAATATTCCAGATGGCGTTCTTAACAGTTAATTATTTTGAATGCAATTGTTTCAAAGATGAATACCTTAATGTAGAATGTAATTAATTTACCCTAACTATAACCAATTTATAATATATTGTTAATAAAACCCTACGATAAATGATAATATCATGACAACTTTTACTGTACCCGAATAAAAGTGAATAATCTAAACTGTAACACATTTCTCTGGAAATATTAATTTGGGTAGGAACCTGTTGAGCACAACATAATGACCTTCCAAAAGAATGTGGATGTACAAGGATCACAATAAGGTGAATAACTGTCATTTATAGATGTCTAGGTTCAAATTCTAAAATTAGCACCAGTTAATGAAATAATCGGTATTGAGCGCATACATGACCTGTATGACTCTTACTATAAGTAAAATATTTGGAGAAATGACAGTATTTATGTCTTAAACATTATGCAACAAATTGAATAGGAAACACGGGGTTAATCAAAGCATTTACAAGAAAATGTCCAACATATTTTATTCCAAATAGATTTTAGTAGAACTGAATATTCCTAATGATGAACCATTTTGTTTAGATATGTGAACATCGCTGGCGCCAGATCTACAACATGGTCGCCTTTAGGAATGTTGTTTTTGGAACCTCCTTGGTAAATTGGTGGGATAATGGGAACTACCAGATTGCTTTCTCCCGTGGTAACAAGGGTTTTATTGTCTTTAACCTTGAATCATATACCCTGAATACCCGTCTGCAGACAGGCCTTCCAGCCGGGCAATACTGTGACGTTATTTCCGGAAATTATGAAAACGGAGCATGCACCGGTTCATCTGTAACTGTCAGTAGTGACGGGACAGCAAATTTCTACATCCCAGCCAGTGCGGAAGATCCCATGATCGCAATACATATAGGTTTGTATGGAATAATGCTGTCATGTATTTCTCACCGTCTGCTTTAAAACTTAGAGATAGTTGACTGATAAGGATTCTAACAGTTCCAATACTTTAAAAAAGAGGGTAAATTATAAAATTATATATATCAGTCGTTCTGAAATCCATTTCGAAGATTAGGATCTGGTAAGGATCGTTCAATAGATGATTCAATTATTTACAATTTTGGTTTACAATTGAGTTTATTAAACCTTCCTGATAAAAATGACAGTCCACGTCTATTAGATATTACCAAGATAGAACAGGCATATATATATATATATATATATATAGAGAGAGAGAGAGAGAGAGAGAGAGAGAGAGAGAGAGAGAGAGATTACCTCTCAATACGATTCAATCTGTGTGTGACTTGCAGGAGCTAAAGTTGGTGAACCAAAGAAAGTTACAACATAGAGACCGCTGCCAGACTGGTGTACAGTACAGGCATAATTACTTTTTCCAGAAATGTCTCCTCTGTAATGCACCGTTTGATTGTTGTTAATAAAAAAAATGTCTCCAAACTGCCTCGTATTTTCTGTGTCCATATTTCCGGAAGTCGAAACGTGTAGGAAAGTCCCACGTGATGATAGAAGTCATATGATGAAATTGACGAAGCTGGTCATATCGGAATGCAGTCTATGTGGTAACGTATCTGAAAACAACTGACCCTCTCCGTCTTTCCATCATTCCGCTAACCCACGTGATGAGTCCCATTACATCTGACCATCTCCATCTTTCTCCACGTGAGTTAACTCACACAGACAAAAATACGTACATATCACATGTAAACAATGGGTTATCACGATGAATGTGTAATTAGTCGACTAAGCTAATGTGTGCGATGAGATTGGACAAAAGACCAACATTCTAACCATGCACAACAGTGAATATTGAGGGAGGAGCTAGTATCATTCTACCCACGCACGACAGTGAATATTTAACGAAGAGCGATTATCTTTCTCAAGGTGTATGACACAGCAAACATTTAACGAGGAGCGAGTACCATTTTTAATAGTATGATACCATTAAACTTAGGGCCAAACTAGTCTCATTATAAATATATGTGATACAGTCAACAATTAGGGAGAAGCTAGTCACGTTCTAACATGTATAAGAAATTCAATAATTAGGAGATGAGAGTACAATTCCAAATGTATTTAATAAAATCAATTATTTTGGAGAAGCTCACGATATTCCTTTAATCGTTTTCTGGGTTCATAAATGATCTATCGATACTACTGCCAAGAGAATATATTCCCAATGATATGTTTATCGATGCTACTGCCAAGAGAATCTATTCCACACGATAGGTGGTCTATCGACACTACTGTCAAAAGAATATATTCCCCGTGACAGGTCTGTCGATATTATTACAAGGAGAACATATTCCCCATGATAGGTTGAACGATGCTACTGAAAAGAAAATATATTCCTTATGACAAGTCTAACGATACTATTGCTCAGAGAATATATTCGCAATGATATGTATATTGATACTACTGCCAAGAAAATATATTTACCACGATAAATCTACTGATAATTACTGTAAAGAGAATGTGTTCCCCAAGATAAGTCTATCGATAATACTGCCAAGAGAACCTATTCATTATGACGAGTCTATCGATAATACTGCCATGAGAACCTATTCAGTATGACAAGTATATCGATAATATTGCCAATAGAACCTATTCAGTATGATAAGTCTATCGATAATACTGCCAAGAGAACCTATTCATTATGACAAGTCTATCGATAATACTGCCAAGAGAACCTATTCATTATGACAAGTCTATCGATAATACTGCCAATAGAACCTATTCAGTATGATAAGTCTATCGATAATACTGCCAAGAGAACCTATTCATTATGACAATTCTATCGATAATACTGCCAAGAGAACCTATTCATTATGACAAGTCTATCGATAATACTGCCAAGAGAACCTATTCATTATGACAAGTCTATCGATAATACTGCCAATAGAACCTATTCAGTATGATAAGTCTATCGATAATACTGCCAAAAGAACCTATTCAGTATGACAAGTCTATCGATAATACTACCAAGAGAACCTATTCATTATGACAAGTCTATCAATAATACTGCCAAGAGAACCTATTCATTATGACAAGTCTATCGATAATACTGCCAAGAGAACCTATTCATTATGACAAGTCTATCGATGCTATTCGATTCTAAATAAAAACGGGATTCTTGTGATCATTAATATTACTCTTTCTCCGTCTGTACAATGACCAATTTATAGTTACGTAGTTGTATTACACTTTGAATTATATTCCTTCCAAAGTTTGGTAACACCATTATTTACTGGCTTTGGAGATATGTGGTCTTCGTTTTTCTTTCTTTGAACTTTTTTCCTTTAATTACCGTATTTGTTTTATTTGTTGGAGTTTTTGTTTATTTTATGCAGCTTGTTATGTTTTGTTTCATTGTACCACTACATTTGTTTGGGGAAGGACTTTTCTAATGTTGTGAGAACTTATAACCTGACACCATCAGCAAAATTAAGGAAAAAGTGTTTTTTTTTAAACTAAACTGGTACGAATAAAATATATTCATCATGCTAGGTCTAAAGATACTATAGCGATAAGAATATATTTACAACCCACGAGAAGTCTGTCTTCTATTGCTAAGAGAATATATTCCCTAGGATAGGTCTGTTTATACTATTAGCAATAGAATATATCCTCATGATAGATCCATCGATAATCTTACCAAGATTATATATTCTCTCTCTCTCTCTCTCTCTCTCTCTCTCTCTCTCTCTCTCTCTATATATATATATATATATATATATATATGCAATAAACTGACAACGTTAAGTACAAAACTAGTATCTAACTAGCCAAAGCGTTTTCGACTCTTAATGAGTCTTTTCAAAGGAAAATATAAACAAATAGACAAGACAAACAAAAATAACTGAAAAGCTACACAAAAGGATCAACTTTCGTAGATCTGATGAACGACAAAAAAGCTTCACAGAAGCCCTGTCGCAGAACACTTCTCAAACCCTGGCCACACTTTCAGTGATATAACACTTATTGCAGTTGCCCATAACCGCAACTGGAGTTCTAAAACCAGGAAAGAAAAGGAATCGTACTGGTTACGCCACCTTAGAACAATGAAACCAAGCAGTTTAAACCAAGAAGACTATAAAAAAAAGACAGCCATGCACAAATAAAATTATCTTTTGCAGCCGACACATTTTCTTTTAAATAATTCCCTAAAAAGTGAATAGCCTATAATTACTACTATAACAATGAAATAGTCGGGATATAATTTGTACTTACATAAATTAACATAAAACAACAGAAGTCGTTATGGCTCATCTCATTTCTAGGTCAATACAAATAATGTCCAGCATCCTCAACAAGTTAAAATAAACTAGTTGAAACATAATACGTTTAACGGTTTAATTCCTGTAGAAACATCCATGTAAAGTTTTGCAAACACAGCCGTGTGTTTGTTTTATTTGTTTGTCTTGTCGATGTTTTGTATTTGACTTTGATAAGACTCATTAAGAGTCGAAAGCGTGTAGGTTAGTTAGATACCAGTTTTGCACTATTCGTTGTCAGTTTAGTGCATATATATATATATATATATATATATATATATATATATATATATATATATATATATATATATATATAATTTCCATCAAAATCTATTCACACGCCGTTATTGGTCTATCGATGCTGTTGAGAGAATCTGGTAAATTATCACCAAGAAAATCAATTCCCAGTGATTGATCTATCGATGCTGTTACAAAGAGAAGAATTTTACACTGTCGTATATTTACTGATAATATTTCCAACAAAAACCATTCAAAACCCATAAATGGTCTATCATTATTTTCATGTTGATTTATTCCCCATGAGAGGTCTATCGATATTATTACCAAAGTCTGTCAATAATATTACTAAGAGAATCTATTCACCATGATATGACTGTTGATACTATTTACTAAAGAATTTATTCCCCATGATAGATATGTCGATATTACTACCTAGACAATATATTCCCCACGATAGGTCTGTCGATACTATTACCAAAGAATCTATTCCACATGATAGGTTTTTCGATACTATTACCTAGAGAATCTATTCCCCACGATAGGTCTGTCGATATGGTTACCTAGAGAATATATTCCCCATGATAGGTCTGTCGATACTATTACCTAGAGAATCTATTCCCAATGATAGGTTTTTCGATACTATTACCTAGAGAATCTATTCCCCACGATAGGTCTGTCGATATGGTTACCTAGAGAATATATTCCCCATGATAGGTCTGTCGATACTATTACCTAGAGAATCTATTCCAATGATATGTCTGTCGATATTATTAACTAACGAAATTTATTCCCCACGATCAACGTTCCCTTGTAAGCCAGGGGTGTCAAACTCAATCGCTCAGCGGGCCAAAACTCAAATCACACGTAAGGTTGCGGGCCGAACAGGATAAACATTCAATAAGCGGAAAATTAAACCTTTTTTAAACATTAATATAAATTAAAACAGAAAAAAGTTTTAATAATAAAAATCATTTGCATACCCATTTTCGCTCTTATGCCAATTTGTCAGAGCTGGATGTTTGGCAAGGCTGCTAATTAGGGAATTTGATTTGCACTTTATATCGCAGGGCCATTAAAAAATATTTTTGCCTAAAATTCTCTCTCGGGCCGGATATAATTGTACGCCGGGCCTGATGTGGCCCGCGGGCCTTGAGTTTGACACAGGTGCTCTAAGCGAATGGCAGATTTGTGCGCCATGATCGCTGCATTGTGCAAACATTACGGTGACTTGAGCAAAATCTTTAGATCTTCGTCAATTGCGATTTTCGCGAATGTTTGAGCAGCTGCGCCGCCGCGCGCGCAGCTTAGAGGAAACGTTGGCCACGATAAGTCTATCGATAATCTTACCAAGGGAATCTATTCCCCTTGATAGGTCGGCTGATAATGTTACCAAAAGAATGTATTCCCCATGATAAGTCGATGATAATGTCGCCGAAAGAATGTATTCCCCATGTTAGGTCTATTGATGCTACTGAAAGCCAGGAGAAACTCTTCACATCTACAAATGTTTTGTCTCTTGTAATGGTCTTAAACTGTGCGGTTTTCTATTGCTTTATTCACGGCTCAATCATGTTACACTTAACCCACGTTTTATTTTGCGTAACTTTAGTATGATCACTAAGAACTCGTCAATAGATGGTACAATTTTGGAAATAGGCTATGTACTCGCCCATAGATCGTATAATTTGGATAGATGGCTACGTACTCACCAATATATGATGCATTTTCTTTTATACACGTGTTCCATTTTTAAAAAAATAGGAAGGTTTAATTTTTAATTTTTATCATATTGTAAGTTGCATTGGTTTGTATTGTGAAGGGCGTATGAAGTTTAGCTTCCAGCCTTCTGCATGATGTCGATAATGTTTCCTGGATAGATTCGAAATGACGTAAAATCCTCTACGTACTGAAAACGTTGAAAATTATGCGAGGAAACGCTTTGAAAATGGCTGCGTGGGATAACTAAAATGTACTGGAATGGCTTTGCTGAACTTCCCAAACAAGTCATGAAACTGTTCTACTGAGCCCTGGACCAAATTTGTTTAAATGCACAGTATTTTTTAAAAAGTTATTAAGAGAAAACGACCCTTACCCGCGACGTATGGACGCGGGTCATAGATAGAGATGGGGCCATACAAGTATGCCTTGTACCATACTCCTCACGTTGGGTTGCCTTCATCAGGTAGAATATAATAGCACCGCCCCAGAGATGTAGATAATAAGGTAAAATGCACACCGTTAAAAACCGTATGCTTTAATAACTGCATCACTCAACTCAGATTGCATTTGGCACAGTATGTTAATGCAGCACGGGAAGATTTTGCGAAATATCGTAGAAAATTTCAGGATTTTGTTTAATCTGCAGTGAAGGAACGTAGGGTTAACGATGATACAAAAGTAACAAGCGGTTCGCGTCACCATACAAAAATCACACCAATAAACCGCTAAAATATGTATGTCACCCCACCCCCCGCGACTCTTTATTTGGTTGGATTACAATCGTGAAAATAATAAAATGTATGATCTAATCAACGTGTTCGTGTATTAACGCACAAGTAAGATGCGCTCAGGTTCAAATGGTCCCGAGATCAAACAGCCGTTTAGCAATTATATATTCTCAACCCTCACGAGCTGTGAGACAAAGGGAATGCACAACACAACGTTTTGTAAAAGCGAGAATATCGCCATCAAGGAACAAACAGCAAAAGTGTGCATCATATCAACATTTTATTGTGACTTTTACTTCACTTCCAGATTGGCAGAGAAAACATACAAACCACCAAATCGGTGAAAAATTCATATGTGACCTGGTGGTACCAGCTATTCGTAGTCACTGGCTGAAAGCAGAATTATCTATGGTCAAAAATGGCAATTGCACCAAAGTGTGTGTGTGTGTGTGTGTGTGTGTGCGTGCGTGTTGGAGAGGAAAATGTAAACAAGATTTAATAGTAATTTGCAGACTTCTTTGAAACTCGGAAGAAGACATGAATCCCCGTTACAGTTATCATAAATATTTCTATCAATCAAACATGAATTAAATTTAAAATCTAAATCAGACACTACCGAAATGTATGAAAATTACAAAATCACAATACACTTTATCTACGTGACGGTATTTCATTTTTCAATTTGTGGGGGTGGGGTATGGGTTACTATGATGCACAAACTCGTGCATTAAAAGCGAACTACACAGTGTGCCTTAATTCAAAATAGCTCTAAAAGGTCATAAACCTCAAGTTTGTCTTATTCTTATCCATACAAAGCATAGATCAAACGCAGCTTTCTGCAGCTTTTGTGACAAAGCCAAAATCAAAATGTCAGGGAATCCGAATTCTGGCCTATAATAGCTAACTCATCTGGCCTACGTTATGTGTATATGGCTTTATCAGTATTGTTGTTAGTGCTGGTGAAGGTGTGGAATACTTTTTATGAAGTCTTTTTATTTATCCATTAGTATTTTAACTACTATTTTTCCAAAGATACGTCTAAATATTATCAATGATGCCTGCCACTCGTAACCCTTGTAACCACGCTTCAGCCAATGAAAAACAAATTACATACATGAGGTAAGAATGAGCTTATTTTGGACCAATGAAACAGGTCTGCCATCATCTATGAATAACACATGTAGCAACAGAAGACTGCCATGACTAATGTACAAGATGAACCTGTGCACAGTGAAAGATTAAAGTAATAATATTATCATTATAATAATAATATAGATGAACAAAGTTATGTACAAAACAAGCTACATAGCAACTTAATTCTTCACAATAAATCTCAACAAAAATACTTCTTTAAAAAAAACTTGAACCATCACAAACGCAATAGCACTGGGAATATCCAATGCCAGCCACACAAAAATTCCTGATGAAAATTCCATTATCGTGTAATGGCATGAAAAGACACTATTTGTACAAGCACAGGGAATAGTGATGTTATGTACAAAATAAAAAGAGGTGATGCCTGATTTTCTGTTTTGTAAGCTCACTGATAGATACATACCCATTTGCTTCAAATATTGGTTATATTTTCTCTTAAACTTTTTAAATTTATAAATTCTACTTTCGGTAGCTAATGGAGGCTTAAATGAAGAAAAAACGTTTTAAAACTCAATCATTAACAGGCTAAGCATGGTACTGAAACATCTCGGCAGGCTGAAACAAAGTCTGTAAATTAATCAAGACATTCGTTAAAGAGATATTTTTGGAAAGTAACATTAAAATGGTCAGCAGGTTTAGCTAGAACATTTATAACTTGTCTTCAATCTGGTATTGCAATAAAAAAAAAAAACGCTGTCAAAAGTGTTTTCCTTGTTTTTTGTGCATGTGGGGAATTTAATATATTCTAACTTTACAAGTTATAACTTAGTTTCCAGTGGTATGTCTGAGACTGGTAGTCATCACACACTTTACTTGTCAAATGCAACTGTGAACAGCATACCTGACAGATAAAATTCAACACGATTAGCTGACACAGTTTTGTCCATTGGTTTTTAGGGCTTGGCAAGTCAGCAATCCCTATTAAATATGGTCATTTTAAAGGCTGAAATCCGCACATATTTTAATTTCGTTAAAACAAAAACTTCTGTTAAAAGACCAAAAGCATTTAAATAGCAATATAGAAGATACAGTAAATATGACACCAAGAAGAGAATTGCAAGCCTTAAAACATCTTTTACTAAATTAACAAAGTGCAGAACCTCTAACACAATGTCTAACAACTAAAAATGGATGCCCAAGAACTGACCTTGAGAAGATGCAAAATGCAACATGTAACAGATGTATGATGAATAAACAAGTGGAACAGTACATGTCCTTACCAGTCATCAAGGGACGTACAAACTTTAATGCACCACCCACCCCCATAAAATGTACATTTATGAAAAACAACTTTTCATCTTAACAAATTCATGAACAAAATCAAGAACAATTTTCAAAAAGTATGTATAGAATTTTATATATCTAGCCATTCTTTATTAAATTTATAAATCTAATAATTTTTATTTTTAACTTTCAAATTAATATGACAACAATAAACTCCGTTAATAGGTTGAAGATTATTTGCTTACCAATACTGTACTAAAGCTGTAAAAATGAGTAGAAATTAAAACAGGTTATACTAGCCGACATAATTGCTAGAACAAATATATGAAAGTATGGTTTACAATCAAATGATAAGAAATGTCAGAATAATTGAGCAACTTCATACAAATTCTGAAATAGATGTGCAATGAATACATATGTGTGATAAAAATAAGTTTCTTATCTATAATAACAATGAACAAGTTATGGTGAAAGAGTACTGGCACAGTCCCAAGTCAGTCATAATTTCTACCGACTATCTTACAAAAAGGCATACACTATATGACAATGTATTTGCAAGTTCTTAATGAATGTCTCTGGCTTTGGTTTCACTGAATCTCTAAAATATTCTTCCTCAAACTGAAATTTTCAAGATCCTGTTACTTTTGATGGCAGCAATGATTTTTATCCACAGAACATTCAGCAGATATCATGGCTTGACAAGAGCACCAAGACTGCACTGCCTATCTCGTGAACTTTTCTCATCAGATAACCTTAACTCTTGATCAAGAAACTTCATTGCTGTGTGATAAAGTGTGGACCCAAGTCAAGTTTGATAGAAATATTGGTATATGTTAAAAAGTTGCAGACTGGACAAAGTGAGCCACACATTGATAGTATCCCTTGTTTTGACCTCAGGGGCAAGATATGCCTGAATATGGAGAAGAAAAAAAAAACTATAATCAAAATTTATAACTAGTGAAAACTTCATTACAATAGCTTCACATGTTCTGAAGTTTTATGTGTACATTCATGAATATCAATGATTTATATTTTCCTCTGCCATGATCTTGACCCTGTGGCAAGGGTGCATATCTATGGCGTATGACAGTGTTTGGTCTTGATATATATATGAATCTCGTTTTACTAAATATCTTCAGTGGTTCACAGGTTATGATTGTCAGAAAGGGACATTTACCCTTTCTGTGACCTTAACATTGAGGAAAGGATAAGGCTATGATACACAATGCTGTCTATCTACGAGATATACTTCAACGATGTTTCACTAAAATATGTCAAATAATCATACTTCAGAAGGTTACAAGTTAGAGAATTTTATATATCCCCATGGGTGACCTTGACCTTGACGCAGGGGTCCTGCATAAAATGTACACTTGTTTCATCTGCAAGGAAATGTTAGGATTTCCTCAAAACTGAATATATGAATAAAGAGACTGCTTTATGTACATATCTAAAAATGAAGGGTTAGTTTTCATCAGTACTACTATTCTACATGGGACTCAAATAACAATGCAAGTAAAATGACAACCTGAATAAGAAAAAAAACTTTGAGAAATTGAATGAAACCAGTGCCTGCTGTCAAATGTACAGGCAAAATATTGTCTAAAATTGTAAATTAGAAGTTTTCCATACTTCTAGTTTTCATACACCATACAAAAAAATTTATAAAAATAATTCGTTTTTATTATCATCAAATGTTCAGTACTAAAACTTCATTTAATTCTGCAACTTTTAGTCACCCAAGAATATTTTTTGTACATTTGAGAAAATAATTATTGAAGCATATAAGAAATATTGCAAACACAAAGTACAGGCTTTGAGGGGGGCAAACGCAAATAAATCTACTGGCCAAAAATATATCAACCGCTACAGGTTTTATGCTGCTTGAGGATCACTTTAAAAGATCCAGTCTTTCAGAGATCACCAATAAGTTCATAATGGTTATATTGCTTGCATTCCATAATGTCAAACAGATCAACAACTTGTTGTCTGTCAAATTATGGTACCATTAAACATCAGACACAGTTGTTCACTTAAACTTTTCATGGAGGATTTCATTCTCATGAATCAAACAGTTTAAAAGAACTTGAACTGTTTTATCGATGACTATGTAAAATCGTAACTGAATGCTTCTTATCAATCTTCCACTAGATTGACTCATTTTCAGACCACCATTTGCAGCAAAGTGTTCAATTTTTACAGCTAAATATAACCAAAAGATTAGACTTGCAGTTTTTGCTGATCACTTATCACATTTTTATTCCAAGATCTGCTTATTTGTGAATTATAAATATTATAACCTCAACTTTACAGCAATTGTGTGAAAAGCAACTTTAAACTTTTTCAATCTGTTTCTATTTCTTGCGTAAAATCATTTCTTATTATAAGTTCATTGAGTATATTGCTTGTATGTGTTCTAAATAATTTAACAAATATCTGCTCATGTGAAACAAGATAACAAAATAGTAACTGTTGTCTTTATGCAAATATATGATGAAACATTCTACATGAACAAGCCCAGACTGTTTTTCCTTCCTTCTGAAAAGAGCTAAAATAGTTCATCAATAAATTCAGGAACAACATGCTCTTACTTATAAAACTAAACAGTGCGACAATTATTCAATATTATAATTGGTGTCAGGTGGGAGCATTCTTAACAAACATCTTCCAATTAATGAAATAAAGAGAATACAAAATTATCTTCTGTTTATCAATAAGAGCACACTAGAATACATCCATTATGACATGAAAACTGACACTGAACTCCTTGCTAACCAAAATCAACACAGGGGCTTTTAGCTTTCTGTAGGTCGGTGGTTCTTACCAGGGTTTCCCCAGGTTCTTCTGCCATGTACAGCCTATTGTGTGCTTAAAAAATGGTATTAAAGCCACAACAACAAAACCAACACATAGAACTGACACAAGAAACAAAGTCACAGTGACCAAGCTGGAGTACACACATGATATGAAACTTCAGAAGCTTCATCCTTATCATGTTACGTGAATTTGCGAACTTGTGTGCTTTCCCTGGCAACAGAAGTGTAAACCAAAACTACTCGTGTGTAAAACACTGTCACAGGGTCAAACCAGAACTACTCATATGTAAAACACTGTCACAGGGTCCATATTAGGTAGTGAAAATGTGCTATAATAACATGCATACTGAGCTTTTTCACCCTGTTTGGACTGTGACGCAGAACAGTAGTTTGGCAAAACAGATGAAAGACACTAAAGAAGCAAGCAATGCAGATCACTGAACTAAATAGAGCAATTAATGTTCCTACACCCTTTACCAAGTGTCATACCTGTGGCAAGGCTTGAAATGGAGAAGTATCTGACCTCATTTCATGACATAAAAAGCTTGTGCATTTTCACACCAGTAAAAGACTTGGTGATAGCCCCATGCAGATATGACTTTCCATTCTGGAGTAGTAGCAGTAACAAGACTTTAAAAATGTCTGTCGTGGAGGACACATATGATGTAAGCTGCCCCAATTTCATTCATGACTAACTTGACATCTAAAGGAGTCTTCCAGTGAAACCCTTGATATGAACAGCCATTCAGGAGAATTAGCGATGTCAAGGTTTTCAAGATTGCCACTGTGTCATCCCTGCTGAATATGTAAGCAGCACCATCTTCATCATGGACCAACTGGCATTACAATAAGTCTTCAGGTGAATGTCCCATGTCAGTAAGAATTTTCATTCATGAGTTGTATGATAACACGATTTTCAAGAAGGCTGCCATAACGGACTGGCACCAATTTCAACTAGACCATAAGAAGTCACTTAGTTAAAATCCCATGATGATGTTACCATCCACACAGGAGAAGTAGCAATAAGATTTCCAAGATGACTGATGATTTAGCCATATTGAATGTATGAACACCACCATTTTCATTTATGACCAACTTGACTTGGGGAAGAATGAGTTATGTTTATTTTCATGGATACCATTCAACTAGTTTATGAGAAGTAGTGACAACAAACTTGTGCTAACGGATGGACAGTCGTTGGAAGACAGATGCAAGACAAAGAATGACAGACAACAGGTCATCCCAGAAGCTCTTCTGGCCAAAAATCAACAGAGTTAAAATGTGTGAAGAAAAATCACAGATAAAATGAAATCTATCAGAACAAAGACAACAGTAACTTATAAAGTCCAAAAAATGAATACTGATACACAAATATGAGCATGAAACAGCTAACAATGAATGGAATCTGTGAGGACTCTGGACCATAAAATTCACTTCCCAAATTATTCATCTTATAATACCACATCAAAAGCATATACAGTTTCAATTAAAGCACTTAAAAATTAAGTAATGACCTACCTATTTACAATAGTATTAGGACCATCATTAATCTTCTTAATTTTATGGCAAGAGTTGTCTTGACAATAAGCCTACCCACCCCCATTATTACATAATTCTGGCAAATATTTACGATGGATTTCCTTGATAAAAGCAATTCCTTGATAAAAGCAATTAGGCTGGCACCTGGTCTCATCACAGAAACACTGTCTGATAATAAGCCTGTCCCTCCTTTTAGACATTTAGGTTGACCCCTGGTCTTGTCATAGGAGAAATAATTTCTGATAATAAGCCTTGTTAACACTATTTGACTGGCCCCCTATCCTCATCATTGAAATAATATATGATAAAAAGCTTGTTCCAACTATTAGACAATTAGGCTGGCCCCTGGCCTAGTCATATAAATAATGTCTTATAATAAGCCTGTTTCTACAGTTAGACTGGCCCCCCGTCATAGTCATTGAAAAAATGTCTGATAACATGCCTGTTTCAACTATTAGACAATTAGGCTGGCCCCTGGCCTCATCAGAGAAGTAATGTCTTATAACATGCCTGTTGCTGCAATTAGACAATTAGGCTGGTTCCCCTTTTAAGTCATGGAAGGAATTCAGGCTGGTTGTAAGTCCATCTTAGGATGGTGCCCTTTTCTTATTATAGTAAAAATACTGTACATATGTCAGGATTATGTTAATTACCACATTTAATTATGCAGCAGCAACAAGCAATGAATAGCATGGACTTGTCTCTGCCAACATTCTATAAGGGTCCATAATGTACACTTGAAATCATAATATAGATTTCACAGAATAATCTGGTTTGTCAGAAGATTAGTTTGGTTTGGTTTTGGAGTTTAATGCCTGCCCTTTTCAGCACATGGTTGGGTATACATGGCAGCCGTTATATTTGGCGAAAGGAGACCCCCCTCAAAAAGCCACTGATACACCAAACACTACTGGCAAGCCTTCTCACACTGATCAAGCCAGACTCAAACCCCTGTGGTCAGAGGCGAGATATGACAAATCAGCAAGCGCCTCAGACACTCAGCTACCTAAAGTCTCCTGGCAGTAGTCTCACTGGTCAATTGATTACTGTATTGCAAGAATATTTAGCAGTGAAAATTTGAGAAATTTAGTGGTCTCAGAGTTAGCTAATGAAATAAGTTCTACCAAAATGAACAGTCATTGATTTAAGTATTGTAACCTAACCTATCATGAACAACAAAGACTATAACAAGCCAAATTAAAATCCTGATTTTGAATAAAACTGCTGCATCAGCACACAAAAAACTGCTGTGCAGTATATCATGGCAGCTAAACGTTTATAATGACAGCATATCTGGCACAAATAATATATGAGAAACTGTGGCACCAATAAGCTTTTTCTTTTACTGTTAAATAACAACTCAAAAATTGAATCTGAAAGCAAAAATAACTAAATGATAAAAAGCTATAAATTTGCATGTTCCTTCTAAAAGTGGATATAGATCATCGATTTTCACATTAAAATTCTGACAAAATATCCAAATTTTATAACTAAAGCTACTTAAAAACAAACCCTTCAGGACTTCAGTGGTGCTAACTGGTCTCAGAATTTCCAGGACTTAAGTTTTAGCCTTGCAAATTACATGGTCTAAATGTGCAAAATGAAGTGTAATATCAAACGGGTCTTTGTTTAAGCAAAGAAACTGATCCGATAATCAAATGATTCTTAAAATATCTCTTCTACTTGGGATACAGTTTAGCTTCATAATGTGATGATATCTTTTGGATCGTTTTTATGATGAGAACTGTCGAGTTTCAAGAACAGTAAGTTTAAAAAAAAAACATGGGAACAGGCCTGAACTGATAACTGGCTTATACAGAACAGGTAGACCAACAAGTTACTTTCTGCAACTTGTATTATTTTGTGATATTTCTGGTTGTGGTATAAAACAAGTACATGCTGTAATTTGGTAGTGAATGGTTTGTTCAAATGAGTTCACCAAGTGTAACAGCCGAAGAATTAATAGGTGGTCAATTCAAAGTGGAATTGAAAACAGCAAGTTTTGGAAGATTCATTACCATTCATTCACCAACGAGGATATACAATCTTGGTACTACGTACAGTCCCTACTAAATTAATATTTTTCCAGCTCACCTTTTTCACATCTCTTTAATTTACAATTTCTAAGGAGTTGGTTGTCTACCAATGAATTAACAGTTGTAACATGTTCACCACCATATTCTGTAATGTCAGAAAATAATATAAAGTGGCATGGAGTGGCATGCTAGTCAAAGACAATGGGACAAGAAAAAGCAAACTACAATTTGACATGTTGGGAAGATCAGTACGGTCTCATGAGCTGGCCATCCAACATAAAAAGTGTGCCAAATTTAGATCTATTGAATATCATTGACACAAAATCTATTGACAATTATCTTTAACTTAGAAAATTGCTACCCGTCACTAATGGTACATCAGCACAGTGAAGGATGATCTGAAACTTATAAAGCTGCTCAGGTTCTTTGAGAAATTGTGGTCACTTTTGCTTAAAGTAAAACAAAGTCTACTTTTCATTTCTGTACTAACGAGAATACTGGGGGCCCCGAGTGGCCGAGTGGTCTAAAGCGTTCACCGTTACGGATCACTGCCATCTCACCTCTGTCTGCGTCGGTTCGAGTCTCGGATTCGGCTAATGTGGTTATGTGAGAAAGCTTGCCAGTAGCTTCTCGTGGGTTGGTGGTTCTTTCCGGGGGTTTTCCGGGTTCTTCCTCCACCATTAATACTGGCCGCCATGTATAGCCTATCTTGTGCTGAAAAATGGCGTTAAGCCCTACAACAACAACAACGACAACAACGAGAATACTAAGTAAATTTAAAGTTGTATCCAAGTTTTATTTCAAGATGCAGCCAAATCAAACCAACCTTTCATGTTTTTGACTTGACTAAAAGTGTCATCATTATGGATATAGCTGTGATGTCATTAAATCAAAGCCTGGCAATCTCTGCTATAGTTAATTACTGTTGCTATGAAATTTCTTTAGGAACTGCTGGAAACAAATATCACACATATCAATGTTGTTAACCTAGAAAGTAAGATGAATTCTGATTGTGGAGTTATTATGAACAAGAAATAAGGCTGTAAAATGTGTGCAACCTCAGAAATCCACTACTTTTCGCTATGGCAACCAAGTCATTATATAAACTCAAATTGAATTCAGATATTACAAGATGGTCCTGAGACATTTTTTTTTATGAATTCAAATTATTTTAAAACTTACTAAAATGTACTAAAACTTTTTAAGTCACTTCCAAGCAAATGAAAACATATCACAAAAGTGGAACATTCACAACTTCAAGGTTACAAAAATGGATCATATCTCGCATGTATGCTGTTAGCTGTTGTCTGGACCATTTAGGAAATTTATGAAATAAGGACCGACAAAGAATTTGTGAATGCATCCATTTTTTAAATTCACAAATTCTTGGTCAATCTTACCATTATTACAACCACAGAAACAGCCAAGGTGGTCCAAATAGATTCCTGTTCTCTTATTGTGAAGAGATTTCCAGTTAACATTGTGCATGATTTTTCTGCAAGTTTCCGTGCTGATGTACATCTAATTCATTTTTTTGTTTCACAAAAAAAGCCAATGTGTTCCGAATGATAAGCAGAAAATACTAAGCAGTGTCACAGTACAGACTAATGCTGCTTTGACAGGTGGAGAGCTTACAAATATGCCAAGTTACTATGCATCTGGGAAAAATCATCAACAGTGTAAATAAAAGTGAGAAACTATCCATTACAAAAAGACTAAGAGCAAAACAGACAGAATTTCTTATATTTTGCAGTAAATAAACTGTTCTGTCACCAGTAATTTGCTTTATTTCACTAGATAACAAAACTTTGAAATCGTGATGGTAGACGAGATGACCCGTCAACATCCATGTTGCCTAAATGGAACGATGGTCAAGTGTTTAAAATCCATGCAAAATGTGCTACAGCATGTCTACTTTGCTTAAAAAGATGTAACAATGAATCAAGATAGATGAAAATGAAGACTGGCTGTACAAAAATTGTGCACTTTGAGCGCTGTGAGACTGAAGTATTAAAAGATTTGCCTACCAGCATGAAACTGTTACTGCATCCACCTCAAACAAAACAACAATAATTGACTGATGCGATGCAAGATGATCCAATTCCCAAAAGTGCAAAAGGTTACATGCAAAACATTAGTTCTGTTTCCAAAAATATGTTTATATAGAAAGATGTATTTCTGAGTAACATGTGAGAATATGCATACTGCGACAGAGAATACACCTAAAAATTTCTGTATATACAAGGAATATATAATTATTTACACAAGTTTTATCAACTGTCTAAACCACGTTTTACAGACTGTCTTTAAAAAATACAACTTGTACAACAATGCTGTAATCTGTATATTTCCTCCTCATGTGGCAAAATGTTTTATTTCATAAGAAAATATTGACAAATATATATAGATATTTATTGATTATGATAGAATCCCATGCTGAAAATAACAATTCATATTAGCATTTATTTCATTTTATTTGGATCTGATTAATAAACGTAACTACAGTCCACATATTAATACCTTTTAGTTTTTTGTGAATCTTTAACAATGTATCATGACCTTGCTTCACTTACTTAAACAAGGCAGAAATGAAAACTCATAGCAAGAACTCACATCATTAACAGCCTATAATTCTTATTTCTAAACCTAACAAGTTCATGTTTAAAAAAATTAAATGAAATGGCATAAGGCATAGTGTACAAGACACTGATTTTGAAAGAGTTATCTCTCTTGGAACAAAGAGAGGAAAATGAAACAGATAAAAAGTGAGGAAAAAAACAACAGACAATCAGATGCAGAAACAGTAAAAGAAAAACCAGCAAGGACTTAGAAAAGAGAAAGGAGATTTATACCAAACTGAATATTTTTGTCTATTTTCTAAAAACCATTAAATGGATAAAAAAAAGCTGCCTCTAACATGCCTCATGAAAATATCAAAGCATGAGAAATCTTTTTCTCTCATTTCATGCTGTAAACTTAACGCCTTTGAGATTGATTTGATAACTGAACAAAACAATATTAATCACTGAATGAAGTGTTTTCCATGTAGTCTTGATTCTGTTTCTGATTTATACAAATCTGGAGTTGGCAAATCATGTGAATCTACATGAGTGTTAAATACACCTATCAACAATTTTATATAATCCTGCTATATGAAGCAAACTGTCTTTTCTTCATACAAGAACATCTTTTCTCTGAGCATGAACACCGATTTTATCGTCCTAGAATATCCCAATCCATCTTTTTCCGTGTTTCATCATTCCACATTCCTCAGACATGTACAGAAACAGCATCGCTTCCTTCAATTTGGAATCACACTTGAAAGTCACTAAATAAAACAACCTTCACTCCTTTACATTTAGACAGTGAACATGCATCCTTACCCTATCTGGTGGCGATTAAAACCAAATAACAAAACAAACAAACAGTAAACACTTTCTCTGCCAGCTTATACAACATAATTCCGTGATCTCTGCAATTAACTATCGGGTTCAATTTCCTTGAAGAAAGCAGAAACTGTAGACATATTTTATCAGTATCTTTTATACAGCTGTTCAGATACTGATTTATTAAGAGTAGATATCCATGAATCAACTCATTATTGATTGCAGAAAGAAGCAAAGTTAATGTAACTATAGTAATGCTACTACAACACGATTATCCAGACTAAGAACCCGTATAAGCTGTGTATAGTGCCCGTTAATACTCGTCATGAAATGAAATATATGCCATTTTTCAACATGTGAACTGGGACGACAAGAGGGGTGAATTGACATGTCAACAGTTATTTCAATGTCATAACCATAATAGGCACTTGGTACACGATAAACTTTTCAAGTAAATAATAGAAATTTATTCCCTGCCTTCAATAAAACACATCCCTTGTGAATCACAAAATGCCATCACTTTGGTGCACATGTCACAGTATTTCAGCATTTCTCTCACACAATCTCTTCGGGAATTTCTGTAAGATTCTTGTAATACTTAATTCACCAAAACCTGAGAAAGCCATGATTATGACCATGGTATGTTGTACATAAAAAAGAAATCCTATGGACGTGTACACAATATCTCCGCTGTGTTGACTGATTAAAATAAGATTTTGAGCACTGAAATTGTGTTCCTCCTTGAACACAAGCCACAATGGAAATCAACTAGTATCATTCCATCATTTTTCATAAAGTGTTCAATCACTCCTGGTACATACAAAATCCTTGAGGAGTCCCATTTTGACGTTGATACGGGAATCTTCTGTAAGAAACAGACATGGAAGAAGGTATCCAAACACTAGTCTGATGAACCCCTCCTTTCCATTATTGGTGGTCATTGAACATAAGTGATACGGACTAAATTAACAATTAAGTTCCACCCAAGTCATTCAGACAGGAGCTGCTGTAACAAACTGTTCTGTTGGTTGGCAGGCTTAATTTCATCAATCTGTTTCTGAAAAAAAAAATCAGAACTGAGTTTCTCTACATATATATTGTTCACTCATTATAAAACTGCACATGGGAGCCACAGAGTATATTGCCTTGTAGAAAAACCAAATTCTAATAAGCACATGATACATAAAAAGTACCCCCTCATTAAGCTGTCTGTGGCAGTCAAAGTATACTGCCTTAGAGTGAGACTACCTCATAATGAAGTACATAAATACAAACAGTACCCCTTTATATAATGATGTCCACTGAGACAACCTTATAAAGAAGTACACGATAACAGTACTCCTTCCTTATTATGCTATCTATGGAAGCCAGAGTATACAACTTAGACCAACCACTCTGGTGGCCTAAATGGTTATAGTATCCACCTCAGATGCAGGAGATTGTAGGTTCAAACCCCAGCTGAGTCATACCACAGACTTGTAAAAATGGCACCAGCAGCTGCCTTGCCTGGTGCTCAGCATCAAGATTATAGTGTTAGGACTGGTCAGCCTGGAGTCAGGATAATGCAACTGCGTGCGACACAATGTTACATGTCTGTGGCATTATGCCCCAGTGCAAGGTATCACTATACACCGACACACTACAGACATCAGAGCCACATGACCAAAACTGTTAAGGCTATGTTAAAATTCCGAACACACACACCCACTGACAGTGACACCATCTTATAATTAAGTACATATACAATACTCCCTCCTTATAATGCTGTGCATGAGGCTATAGAGTTTTAGTAGTTATAAATTAAACAAAAACAAAATGTATGGTAATAGCCTTATCTTAAAAGCATTCTACTTCTGTGAAACTGGTAAATCTGGCAAAAGTCAACCCAATGAAAATGTTATGAAAGAAAACTTGCAGGACCGATAGCTAAATATGTTCTACACTTACATCCAGAAATGACAATTTTAACTTATTAACACACAGCACACACATCAAATAATTTAAAAATAGTAAATAAATAGTTAAGTGTTCTGTGGAACCAGGTGGTTTTTAAAAAAATACATCCACAAGCATCTGTCCCTGAATTCCAAAAACATACACACAAGTATATGGGTTCCAAGAACTTACACACAAGCATCTGAATTCCTAGAACTTGTACATGAGTATCTGAATTCCAAGGACTTACAAGTATCTGAATTCCAAAAACTTACAAGTATCTGAGTTCCAAGAACTTACACACATGTATCTGAATTCCAAGAACTTACAAGTATCTGAATTCCAAGAACTTACACACAAGTATCTGAGTTCCAAGAACTTACAAGTATCTGAATTCCAAGAACTTACACACAAGTATCTGGGTTCCATGAACTTACACACAAGTATCTGATTTCCTAGAACTTGTACATGAGTATCTGAATTCCAAGGACTTACAAGTATCTGAATTCCAAGAACTTACACACATGTATCTGAATTCCAAAAACTTACAAGTATCTGAGTTCCAAGAACTTAAAAGTATCTGAGTTCCAAGAACTTACACATGTATCTGAATTCCAAGAACTTAAAAGTATCTGAATTTCGAGAACTTGCACACATGTATCTGCATTCCAAGAATTTACACACAAGTATCTGAATTCCAAGAACTTACACACAAGTATCTGAATTCAAAAAGTTACAAGTATCTGAATTTCAAGAACTTAAATACAAGTATCTGAATTCCAAGAACTTACATACAAGTATCTGAATTCAAAAACTTACATACAAGTATCTGAATTCCAAGATCTTACATACAAGTATCTAAATTCCAAGAACTTACACTTAAGTATCTCAATTCCAAGAACTTACATACAAGTATCTGAATTCAAAAACTTACATACAAGTATCTGAATTCCAAGAACTTACATACAAGTATCTGAATTCAAAAACTTACACACAAGTAACTGAATTCAAAAGCTTACATACAAGTATCTGAATTCCAAGAATGTACATACAAAAATACGAAATCCAAGAACATACATACAAGTATCTGAGATGGCAGTCAACGGTAAAGGCAAGCGCACTAGACCACTTGGCCACCCTGGGGTCCCAACTACACAAATTGATAGATTCATATCTCATCAGAACACAGCATTATGACGTAACATTTAAAGGCAAGACATGAAGTCCATATCTGGTTAAAAACTTTAGTCATTTAGTAAAATTGTATTGAAGTTATTTTCAACATTGCAATTGATGTAAAAAGAAATGTAACATTGCCTTTAAAGTAATAATCAAGTCTTTCCATTCTTAAAATGACTAGAACTAGTGTTCCATTGCACAATATGTATTGCCTATAACTGCAATATAATGTCAAATAATTTAAAATATCTGTTTCCTGTAACAGGCTTGAAAAAAATTTGGTAGGTAGGTAGGCTTCATTAAAGTAATTCTTCTTGATGCATAAATTGGAACATTCTTGATTAGTTCTGATTTTCAGGTTGAACAACTGCCAAGTATTCCAAGTGGTCAATCCTACCTATGTTTGTGTGTGTGTGATTAGGATTTTTAACATAGCTTTAACATTTTTTCAATCACTGCTATGATGTCTGCAGTGTGGCAGTTTATAGTGATGTCTAGCACTGGGGCATCAGGCTGCAGACATGTAGCATGATGTCCCACCCAGTCACATTTTACTGACATCAGGCTGACCAGTCCTAACACTAACCTCTTAATACTGAGCACCTAGCGAGGCAGCTGTTAGTACCATTTTCATAAGTGTTTGATATGACTTGGCTGGGGTTCGAACCCACAACCTCCTGCTTACAAGGTGGATGCTCTAACCACTAGGCCACCAGAACAGTCCTCAATCCTACCTACCTCCAAACATGGACCAAACAAATATGAACATTTTATGAGCAATGTTTGCTATAAAAAAAAACAATGTCAAGAAAAAATGTAGTTTGAAAGGATTTATCAAGTTACAGGAAGATTTTTTTTTTGTTTCTTGTCCTAAAACTTTCCAAACTTGAAAAGCAAAATTGTAATGCTCCCTATTTGCTAAAGCTGGTCTTACAAGAATACAGCTTTTTGAAAATATTACCCTAGGTTCCTTTTGTACTACATTGACCAATGAGGGTCGGGATCCAGATGGGCTTCTATCTCTTGCCACCGATATCAACGTGTTGCTATTTATAGACACACTATTCAGGTTGGTCATAAGTTGATTACGGAAGAGGTTGGTGGCTTTTTCTTCATGCTCTCCTAGAAAAAAGAATTGAAATTTGTTTGTAGAATATTCATCTGTTGGAGGATTGAAGTGATATTAATTTACAGAAGATCAGATGGAAGAACACAAATTCAGATATATTCATAGTGCTTTCTACCGTCATAATGCTGAACAAAGTCTCATAAATATTTTCCATTTTTTTATTGAGTCACAAGAGAATTTATATTAACATTTGCAACATCTGAGCAATTACGGCTGAACTATTGTAATTTCATGTTAAGAACATTTTTACTGTTTCAGGCACTATACACACTAGACCACCAATTAATTTACAGACAAAGAACCAGTCTGCTGGTTGGGTAGATGACAAAAATAGAGCACTAAATATATTACGATGCACCCACTGGCTGCAACTGAATTTAATTTCTTTCATTACATAGTTCAATCTATGTACTAGAATTGAAAACAAAATATTTACTTTTATTTTAATTTCTGTATTTAACTCCTACATACAAAATAATACATAGACCCTTGGAGAGAGAGGCTATGTTATTAGGTGCAGGCCTAGGAGTACTCTGTTTAGGGGGAAGCTCTATAGATATTATGTACTTCTGACAGAGTGACAGCTGTAGGGTAAAACTGTTTGCATTTGCAACATGCACAATAGTGAAAATGTTGCCATACCTATATGCTACTTTCATGTGCTGTGGCTGAAATGTTGTTGGACACTGTACTTGTGGGCATTGTACATGACATAAGCACACAGCTAATGAAAATGGCTCCTCCCATGTGCTCAAAAAATCAGCTCTGATCAGTCTAAAGTATACTATTGTTAGCAGTTACTAAACTAGGGAAAAAACCATTTTGCCATAGTCAACAATATCAGCTTCTGAAAGTGCAACGAATGAATTACAAAATATACAAAATGTGAATTTTTATTTTCTTAATTTTTATTTTTATTTTTTACAATTAACCTCTGAATTTCATGAAGTGATAATGACCAAGCACACCCATAAGGTTTTTGGTAAGTGCAAATAAGGCTAGGCTCCGTATTCTAGAACACGTTACACCCATCAATCATATACCAAATTAAAGGGAATTAAATGTTTTTTTTTAAAAAATACATAAGATATACAAGGTCTTTTTTTAAAGAGCCAGGACAATCAGTGAGAAAAACCTGAGAAATTCTTTCTCTTTAAAAATCTAACCCTGGGCAAAGTACAAAACTGTAGAGTACCACCTTAGCAGCAAGAGGCACATAAAAATGCTGAAATAAAATGTTTCTTTCCAAGCTGATTTTTTTCTTCTTCCAACTCTGATGACTGGAAGCATGTGGTTTATATGCCAATCAAATGAATCAGTGGCTTGATCCATACAAATGGAGGAACAATATTGAGAGAGAACTGCTATTGTGGTAAACATTCATCTTAATTTGAGTTGCCTCCCTTGACATATAAAGCTGTAGAGAAAAGTGCAATAGTGCAGCTTTTCTTTTAAACATAAAGTTTGTTACTTTTATTAGTAATAAATACTATATTCAGTTAAAATGAATGGACACAATGCTAATAAGCATGGTGAGATTAAAATTACTCAAAGCCAAAAAGTGAACAAGAAGATTCAAATGACTACATAAAACCCCATCACCGATGCCACCATTACTCAAAATTGACAACTGTTTCACCATTTGTTAACACAGGTAACAAATTTTTAATTGAACACATTAAAATTAACAGAAATGTCAGTCAACAGGACCAAAATGCCACCATCTTTTCTGTTTTTATTTGATCTTTTTTTGTTTTAAATTTTATATAAAGAAAAAGCTCAAGTATTTGTATCTTTAGCCAAACAAAATCAAAATACGACAAAAACATATATATTCAAGTTTTATTGTTATTCACTTACAGTGTTATTTATCTGCAGATTACAGGAGAAATTTTAAATGTCCGAGTTGTCAACCACCATGTATGGTACTTAGAGCTGCAGAATTCTGTTGAAAATAACAAATGCAAGAGTTCCAAGCAGATATCTGTTCTATTTTTTTAAACGCAAAAGCTAATGGTCAGAAACAAAATTTTTGTTATTAAGTAACAATTTAATCATAGATGTGGAATAAATCATACAAAACAGAACTCACCAACTTTCACTAAACTTTCAAACTGGTGGTATCTGTCTTTGGCCTCTTGACGCTTCTGTGTAACAACCTCTTCTTCCTTAAAGTCCTCCAATCCTGATAATGATGACCCCACTCCATGCTCCTGTGTCATTTCATTTACTGAAACAAGGACATGCAATTAAACAATTGTTGTTTTTTAACCTGGTACAAATACATTTATCTCTCAATAAAAAAAATGCCTCAATATATCAGTGCCACTGGTATAATATAAAGATGGTCCCTGATCTTGTCACAATGATCCAGTTTAATTTTTCTATCGGTACTTATCAAATAATTTCACTTCACTTCGAGGCTCATAAGAATCAATAATAATGTGATCTGAGACCATTAAAATCATTTTACTTTAATGCACTATAAGAACAGATCCTTGCTCGAACATTGTTCCGTAAAGGCTCCCTCCACGTACAATGCAGGTGATTTTATGGCTCCCATCAGCAGCATTTTAAAGCGTGATTATTGTACCATATTTATAAACATTATAAAGGTGGAATAGTGTACATATTTACTGCCATCATAAAGATGAAGCAGTGTACTGTATTTACCAGCATTATAATGATGGAGCAGTATACCATATAAACCATCATTATAAAGATGGAGCCGTGAACTGTATTTACCAGCATTATAAAAATGGAACAGTGTATTGTGTTTACCAGCATTATTAGGATGTAGGAGCAGTATACCATATTTACCAGCATTATAAAGATGGAACAGTGTACTGTATTTACCAGCATTATAATGACGGAGCAGTATACCATATAAACCATCATTATGAAGATGGAGTCGTGAACTGTATTTACAAGCATTATAAAGATGGAACAGTGTACTGTATTTATCAGCATTATAAAAATGGAGCGGTATACTGTATTTACCAGCATTATAAGGATGGAGCAGTATACTGCATTTACCAGCATTATAAGATGTAGGAGCAGTATACTGCATTTACTAGCATTATAAATACGGAAAAGTGTAATGTATTTACCATCATTATAAAGATGAACAGTGTACTGTATTTACCAGAATTATAAAAATGGAGCAGTGTACTGTATTTACCAGCATTATAAGGATGAAGTAGTATACTGCATTTACCATCATTATAAAGATGGAGCAGCGAACTGTATTAACCAGCATTATAAAGATGTAGCAGTGAACTGTATTTACCAGCATTATAGAGATGGAGTAGTGAACTGTATTCACCAACATTATAAAGATGGAGCAGTGAACTATATTTACCAGCATTACAGAGACGGAGCAGTGTACTGTACTTGACAGCATTATAGAGACAGAGCAGTGTACTGTAATTACCAGCATTATAGAGATGGAGTAGTGAACTGTATTTACCAGAATTATAAAGATGGAGCACTGAACTGTGTTTAACAGCATTATAAACATCGAGGTGTTCAGTATTACTGGTATACCAGTTTACCATGACATTTTTTCGGTGGTAGATACTATGATACCATTTTAGGTTTTTTCTCAAGGTTTCCCTGTCTTTTAGATCAACTGAGTAGCTAGTAAAATATAGTCTTCAGTGTTGACACTTCCTGTATTTATCAACAAGCTCTCTAATGTATTGTACTGGTTGTCAGCTATTGTTGATGCTTAATCATCCCACTTTAGTTAAAACTTTTAGATTACTTACACAACAATTAACATAGTAAATTCACGTACAATAAGGTACTGACAATTTCATTTATGTTTTGTCTGCGTAACTATGACTTTCTTTTCTGAGATATTTTCTTTTCTTTTATCTCAGTTTTTTTATCAAATAACACAATATTATTATCAAATAATATAATATATATGTTATTTTCATATATCAAAGGAAGAGTTTGTTTTCCAGCTAATGGCAGAATGTTTTAAAAAAAGGCCAGGTCAATCCCTTAAAACATCAGTGTATTTGTGGTATAACAGAAACACAATACACAAAATGTTTCATGGTATCTTCAGTGTACCATATTTACCTGCATTATAAAAGTAAAGAATTTTCCAAGATGATAACTAAATTCAGATTGAAGTGAAAAGTAACCCACTCCCTTTTACAGTGAAGACTGGGACTGTGCAAAATCAAATTTGCCGTGAATCCATCAACACAATGTTTTTTTTTAAAGTTCTCAACTTACTCTGTTCTAATATATCAAGTGGTAGTTCTGATTCTGTTTCCATTGGCTGGGATGTCTGCTGTGTTTGCTGAGGAGGTGGAGCTTGTGATGAGATGTGCATTGAGCCGTGGTGCTGCATCATTGAGCCATGGATTTGGTGCTTTTCTGACCGAGCGTTGCACATGTTCCGCAACTCTTGTTTCACATACTGAGATGTGGAGCCGCTATTCTTGTTGCTGAAATTTTGAATGCTACTTGTTACACGTATATTACCTAGTTCTTAAATTATCCATCACTAATTGCATGGCTGTTTCACGGTGTTCTTACTGGATATGGACAGTACATGTATGGTACAGTTGTACATACAACTGTTGAGCATATAAGCTTATATTCAAATTATCGAGAATGGTGCTAAAAACGAGATTTAACCCTTGCACTAATTGGTCAAGACAAACTTCCTGCTTATGCAAGTGTTCATAGAGGGATATCATACCTTTGCTCACATTTTAACATCCTGTACCCCAACATTGTGTGTGTGTGTGTGTGTGTGTGTGTATATATATATATATATATATATATATATAAAAAACTTCCTTAAAAATCTTGTATTCCCCAGACAGGACTCCCCAGTTCAGGAGAGGTTTGCTCTGACTGACAGGTATTTTGAGCAATCAGACACTGGTTATATAATATCCTGAATATCATTATATCATACTGCCTTTCATCTGTTTATCTATGAAACTCTAAAAAAAAACATGTTAAATAAGAAAAATTCAACAGCCACAATGTATGGTTTACAGATTTGTTTCTTTTCTGACAATCAAGGTGTCAATGACAGATTGTTACATGTCAACTGCCACTGCCAGTAGACTATACTGCAAACAGTTAACTGGTTGAATAGCGTTGAATTTGTTTGGGCATCATTTATTTTAGTGTGTATTGCCTTGAAGCTTTTACATACATCAAAACCTTCCCTAACATGCACCTTTATTTAGCAATCACCTGATCCCACCAACCATTCTCATTTCCCCCCATTTTCTTTGATTTATACAGGTCAGCTTACTATTTACACTGGTTGTAATCTGTGTCAGTATATGTACTATCAGTCTGTTGCTTACACTGGCCATGATCTGTCAGTATATGTATTGATCAGCCTACTGCTTACACTGACCATAATCAGTGTAAAGTATAAGTACTGATCAGCCCACTGCTTACACTGACCATAATCAATGTAAAGTATATGTACTGATCAGCCCACTGCTTACACTGACTATAATCAATGTAAAGTATATGTATAGATCAGCCTGTTGCTTACACTGGCCATAATCAGTGTAAAGAATATGTATTGATCAGCCCACTGCTTATAGTGACCATAATTAGTGTAAAGTATATGTATAGATCAGCCTGTTGCTTACACTGGCCATGATCTATGTCAGTGCATGTATTCATCAGCCTGTTGCTAACACTGGACATAATCTGTGTGCATGTCTCCAGCTTTGTTCAATTTCACACCTGGCATAAAGCTCTGTATATCAAGCTAAGTGTAAAGCTGAATTTATTCTAACTTCCATTACATTATAGTTTTTAAAAAATATTTTTAAATTTATTTTTCAGTAAAAGATTATTAAGAAATCATTGAAATTTAACAAAGGTCCAAAACAGAGGGGTTGCCCCAAATTGGCTAAGGGATGTCAAAAATTGGTTAAGCGAGGTACAAAAAGGCTCTTAACTGTAAGAGGTAATTAATAGGACACGGCTTTCAATACTATTTCTTTCATAATAAATATAAAAATTTCAGGCTTGAAAAATAAAACCATTATGTTATGAGGAAAACAATATCACATCAGGAATCTGGACTAAAATTCGATGATTTCATAGGAAATTAGGAATAATGAAATGAATATATTACATTTAAGATTTCCCAAATGTTCAGTTACATTAAAGAGATGTGGTACAAGCAAGTACAGAAAAGTTAAAAATATTAGTCTTGGTACAATAACTATTAAAGCAGAATTAAATGGAGGGATAACTTCATACATACCTATCCATAACCCCATAATGCATACCGACTTCGTTCATATCCTGGCTTCCCATTCCATGCATTGAGGATTGAACAAACCCTGGGGATGTCATTCCCTGATTCCCTAAGGGTGACATGGAGGACATAGGGACTATGTTGGCCCCCTGACTGAAGGGAGGGCTCACTTGAGGCCCTGAAGGGGGCTGCCTCAGGGATGCATTAGGAGACATTGCATGGGGTGACATTAATAGTGGATCAGGACTTGTTCCAAATGGACTCTGAGTGCTTCTAGGAGAACCACGTCCTGAAAGTAAGAGTAGAATGTGTTACGATCAGGTTCCATTTTGACGTCTTTTTTTCCATCTATCACTTTAGCATGACATCATCAATAGGAAGGATGAAAGTGATTTAACAATACGTGCATCTCTAAACGAAATATTTACCACGTTTCATGGCAAGCCATAAAACACTGCTGCACTTCTTTGCACAAGAGGACAATGTATCAATGAGCATGTGAGTTACTATTTACCTGAACATATGCAAATATAACTAGAACCTTTATAGCAAAACCGCTGACAATGAGAACATCGATGCTCTCACCACCAGAGATTTTGTCATTATTTTACGCACACAAAGGAAGAACAATTAAATTCACCTAAATCAAGATTCATAAACATACCCAGTATAGGTAAGGATATTTAACTGAAGTGATTACAGAAATCTGTCCGCATAAGTTACAATTAAACTTTATTTTTTCAACAAGTTTTTTTTTCTCCAGAATTTTTATGGTAAATGTTGCTGTCTGAATAAACAAGAGTAAGCTGTGTATTATTAGCTTTAAGATAGGTAACATTTGGGGTTTGTTTTCATTGTGTAACAGTGTGACCCAAACACAAGGTGTTGGCATGATTTTGTTTTGCATTGTATAACAGTGTGATCCAAATATTACATGTTGGCACAATTTTGTATTGGGTAACAGTGTGATGTAAATATTATGGCATGGAGTTTTGCACCGTGTAACACTGATTCAGATACCACAGTGTTGGCATAAATTTTTGTATGGTGTAATACTGTGATTCAAATATTGTGTGCTGGTGCAGTTTTTCATGGTGTGTGTGTGAGTGTGTGTGCACATGTGTATGTGTGTGATTTGGACTTTTTGTTTTTCATGGTGTAACATTATGAATCAAATAACAGAGTACAGGCATGATCTTTTTCATTGTGTAACACCGATTCAATCCACCAAGGAGCTGGCATGAATGTTTGCATGTTTTAACAATTTAATCTAAATTTTAGGTGCTGGCATGAATATCCATATTGTTTAACACTCTGATCCAAAATTAAGTACAAGTATCACAATCATGTCATCACAATACTCAAACAGCAGATATTTATTTTAACCCTTTACCTCATACAAGCGTCTTTGGACGCCTCTACTCCATTCGCATGGAAGCGCCTTTTGACGCCTCTGCAAGATTCGCATAGAAGCGCCTTTTGACGCCTGCTGTAATCAGCCATTTTGAGCTAGTTTTCGTAGCACCACCTTTGGGGAAAACCCCCTTATTACATACTACATTCATTTCTGCGAATGACAATTACGTCAGATCACGTGGTCGCTATTCATGCACTGGTCGATATCTGCTATTTAAAGTAACTGGGTCGTAATCTCCACTCTCCAAAATGGCAGCCGCGGATTTCATTCCGTACGTACGAAGTTTTCACGATTAGAATAACAACCACGAAAGATTCAATAAATTAGGTAAAGGCTCTGATATTAATGTAGGCAGCAATTAGTTTTTATAAATTATCAAATTCAGATGACTTAGTGATATAGACGCACACGAAAACCTTGTAAATTTCGAGTATTGGAAATGGCAGCTACGGTTGGTCATGCGGCCTCACGGACATGACGGTGAACAAGTTCTCTCAAGATTTTGAAGCACATAAAAAATTTCTTCTGTGGAAAATAATTACACAGCTATAACAATCGGACATTACTCTTAAATTTGTCCACATATAATATATGTGTACCAAAAATGTAAAATGGTTAAAATTGTTGTTAAACGTAACATACACTAAATTGCTTAACAGTTCACAGGCAGGATTTCATTCAGTACTTAACGAAGTTTTCACGAGTAGAATCACAACCACGAAAGATTCAGTAACTAAGGTAAAGGCTCTGATATTTATGTAAGCAACAATTAGTTTTTATTGATTATCAAATTCAGATGACTTAGTGATGTAGACGCAGACGAAAAACATGTAAATTTCGAGTATGGGAAATGGCAGCTACGGTCGGTCACGCAGCCTCACGGACATGACGGTGAACGAGTTCTCTCAAGATTTTGAAGCACATAGGATATTCTTCCGTGAAAAATAAGTACACAGCTATAACAATCGGACTTTACTCTTCAATTTTTCCATATATAATAGATGTCTACCTAAAACGTAAAATGGTTAAAACTGCTGTTAAACGTAACACCACTACATTGCTTAACAATTCACAGGCATGCCTATGCGGATGCGGTCTGCTAGGTAACAGGTGTTCTATTTATAGCGTGCTGCACTTTGTCACTATGCTCTATGAGGTAAAGGGTTAAAGTATTCATACACCAAATATAATAGCATGCAAGTCATATTCAACTGTAAATAGCATAAATCCCAATATACTGTCAGCTAATGTGCTTGCAGGTCAGGGACTGTGTTACTTGTTCTACTCACCTAGGACGATGCTGTTTGCATTTGGCTCTTTTTTATATGCAAGTAAATACAGCATACGACAGATTTCGCCATTAGAACCTCCAAACATTTCCAAAACTTCAACAGAAAACTTGAACATTGATTATACACCAGCGTCCACCAGTTTCCTCACTATAAACCCACTCAGTGTACTACTGCTTCTTATCATGCAATCATTTGAGCTAATTGTTTTAATAAAGGTTAATTTAATTTGGTAAGTTTTAATTTGTAATTAATAAGAATGAATTCTTATTATTATATATCTTATTTTTATGTTTTTATGCAATGTTATGGCACATACATGTTATAACATGTATCAGCATAGGTTTATCTCACTAATAATGCCTGTCAGTTAAAATGCTAGGAATAGTAAATAAGGAACACCTGACTGGTATCTAATTATCTCCTTATGATGGCCAGGTAAAAACAAGTAAAATAGAATACAATCTTCAGAATCCTCTACAAGCAAATATGGCATTTGGGACAAGGAAGAAAAAAAAAAAGATTAATTTCAATGAATATTGCATAGTGATGATACCCAACTTTCCTTTACTGACCCAATGGTGTAACCTGCTTTCACTTATATCCCAAGGGTGTAACCTGCTTTCACTTGTGATCCATTTATTGTCCAAATACTGTAACCTACTTTCATTTATTGACAAAATGGTTTACCCTACTTTCCTTTATTGGGCCAAGGCAGTTAAAAACAAAGTATTATCAATGAAAAAGAATACAATAAAGTTTCAAGGTAATATTCTGGTCATTAAAATAAACACTGAAGTACATAATAATAACAAAAATAATAATAATAATAATAATAATAATAATAATAATAATCATTATCCTCAGTAATAAAAACATTACCTGTCATACTAATTTGTCTCTGCATTCCACGGCCTTGTGGGTAAACCTGCTGTTGTGGACTGAACATGTTCATCTGGGAGCTCACATGGGGATTTGGAAACTGGTTATCAGGGAAGGAGAAACGATTCAAACTTTGTTGAGCAGTTTGTAAGGCACCTCCAGAAAGTGAGCGATTTCTTTGATACTGCCCTCCACCCTGAAGTACAAACACAAGATACATGTAATATTAAAACCAGACAGAATATTTCTACCTTTTAATCTAAATATAGTGTGACATACTTTATACTACACATAACCTGTGATGAACATCATGTGTAAAAATATAACCTCTAAGTTCTAATTGACATTTTAGGTACATATATATGGCATCTGATCACTAACATTAGGTGTACATATCTGAACCAGGCATAGGCAACTTCCACCAGGGTATGTACCAGACAAGTGATTTGTAAAACCACACTCTATGATGTAAATCAACAGATAAAACCAAGTTATGGATCAGATCCAGCCTGCCTGTCTCTCTTGCTAATGGGTACAATGTGCTATCAACAGAACTACAGTTGTGTATAAATATATTTTGCTACAGTTTACAATGTACTATCAACAGAACTAGATCCAGTACATGTCTCTTGCTAGTGTGCAATGTGCTACCAACAGAACAATAGTTCAGTATAAATGTTTCTTGCTACAGTGTACAATGTACCATTAACTAGTCCATTGTACATGTCTCTTGCTACAGTGTAAAATGTGCTATCAACAGAACTACAGTTCTGTATAAATGTATTTTGCTAGTGTACAATGTGCCATTAACAGAACTAGTCCAGTGTACATGTCTCTTGCTACAGTGTACAATGTGCTATCAACAGAACTAGTCTAGTGTACATGCATCTTGCTACAGTGTACAATGTGCTATCAACTGAACTACATCCAGTGTACATGTCTCTTGCTACAGACAACAGTGTGCTATCAACAGGACTAGAGCAGATTATACAAGTCTCTTGCCACATATAACAGTGTGCTATCAACAGGACTAGAGATGAGTATGCAAGTCTCTTGCCACAGATAACAATGTGCTATGAACAGAACTACAGTCTGATATGTCTTTTGCTACATTGTACAATTTGCTATCAGCAGAACCAGAGCTGAGTGTATGTCATTCTTGCTACATTGTACAATTTGCTATCAGCAGAACCAGAGCTGAGTGTATGTCATTCTTGCTACAATGTACAATGTTCTATTGACAGAACCAGAGCTGAGTGTATGTCATTCTTGCTACAATGTACAATGTTCTACTGACAGAACCAGAGCTGAGTGTATGTCATTCTTGCTACAATGTACAATGTTCTATTGACAGAACCAGAGCTGAGTGTATGTCATTCTTGCTACATTGTACAATTTGCTATCAGCAGAACCAGAGCTGAGTGTATGTCATTCTTGCTACATTGTACAATTTGCTATTAGCAGAACCAGAGCTGAGTGTACGTCATTCTTGCTACAATGTACAATGTTCTATTGACAGAACAGCACATCTCCAGCTGAGAGTATGCCAATAATGCTGGCATGGAAATGACATAAGCATATTTAAAACTGTCAGAAACTGAATTTTCTGTTTATCATTTCTTTTTTCTTCTTATATAAGTGCTTAACAGCAACATTCCTGCTTCCCTGTATCTCACGTGTCAAGTCTCAGGCTAGTAAGCTATCAACAGTCCACTAGAACCTATTTGAACTTGCTTTTGTTCTATTTTTATTAGAAAACAGTTTGTCATGATACTGACAAGGTCTACAAATAAAGTGTGATGGAAAGAATGAATGAACAGACATACAGATGAGTAGGCAGCAGAACACAAGAGGCATATAAAAGATGGAAAAATGGGAAAGAAACTTGCCGCCATTTGCTGCATGGACAGACTGGATGTTGAGCTCTGCAGACTGGCCTGCTGCTGTTGTTGCTGTCTCATATTCCACTGACTGGCTGCATTTTGCTGCTGCTGCTGCTGCTGCTGTTGCTGTTGCTGTTGTTGCTGCTGCTGGAAATTTGGGGAAAGCTGCGGGGATGGGGGCATCATTGGCCCCATTCCTTGTGGAGATGGGGGCATCATTGGCCCCATTACCTGTTGATTCTGTTGATTCACTCCAGACCCAAATCTTGGCGACATTGGACCAGGAATCTGGTTTCTCTGTAAAATGAAGTCATGGATATTTTTTAATAACCAAGTGTAAGAAAGAGACAAGAGAAAATATGCAAACATACTCTCTGCTGGCTAAGAATTACTGTGCTTTTTGCCTTACAAGCAGCACTTCAAACTCCCACTCCGCTATAGAGTCTAAAGAGAAATAATTTCTCAATAAAACTTACCTCTAGACATAAGTCTAGAATCCAGTTATAACAATAACCAATCAAATGTCTTCAGGATAGACTTAATTTAAGATTAATGTTGGTGAAATTTAATCTTGTTTGTAAACAAACTAACCTATGGAATTATACACAACTTAAGAAGTAGGAATCAATGGAGGCCTTTGCTTGTGTCATTTGGCTCTAATTTCATACACACAATTCTTCAATTCAAAACTATACACAAAGACCGACGATGTTCTGCTGCTGAACAAAAGACTTACTCCCCTACCTGCAGTGTTACATTTGGCACATTGCCACTGTTCATCAAATCTGCCAGATTTTCTGGAAACGTTGGCGGCCCTCCTGCCTGAGCCTCCATGGTCATTGGGGGAAATCGCTGCGGATATTGTGAGCTAATTTGTTGCTGCTGCTGCTGCATTAAAAGGCGTTGTCGTTCTTGCTGCTGCTGTTGTTGTCGTCTTTTCTCTGCCTCCCTTAGCTGCTTTAGCTTTTGCTGCTGGATGAGAGACTGTCTGACTTGCATTGCTGTTGTGCTGCGTGCCATTCCACTAAACATGGTGGCCCTTTGTTGTTGATTTACAGACATCATCCCTGACAGAATGAAAAGAATGACTGAATAATTGATTGATTGGTGTTTAACTGTACATCAGCACATAAAAGACCATTCACAAAGTGTCTTGCCAGACTCGTCTGCACAGGATTCCAACCTGCAACAAACTGGCCATGAATTCAGCATTTGATTCCTTCAGCCACTGGGGGCTTAACAATGAAGATGAGTAAACAAGGATGTTATTATCTGATTTATAATTACAGTTATTATTCACAATACAAACAAGGGAGCCATGGTTGCCTAGGTCACCTGCCTTGGTGACCTTTATAAAGGCCCTTAACGTCCATGTCCTCATCATGGTATTAATGTGTCAATATGTGCCTTTAAAACCTACATAACAAGAACTGGCAAAGAAATGCCTGAATGAGCAGCCTGAAATCTTATTACCATTTCAATGTGAAAATAAATGCAGCTTTCATACACATATATGGCCATGGTTTTGAGGTGACAGCAAGGTCTATTTCAAAACCGAAAAATACGGGGTTGGGAGGGTGTAAAAATTCCATCTCCATTAAATAAAAAAAATAAAAAAGTTGAGTGAGGAATTGTATAAATATTGGGCAGATTTAATTAAGAAAAAGAAAGGGCTTACAAGTATCACATGATTTTTTTCTCATTCACTAACGTTTTGTCACAATATTTTTTTCAATATAAAAAAGAATGTGAATCTTGCAAATGTATGCCCTAAATAAACACCATATAAAGACTTATCAAAAGCCATTTTAAAGTAGGTCCAACCTATCAAAACACATAATTAATGACCTGCAGTTTTCTGCTTGGTCTACTCCAACCCACTCAAAGCAAGAAAATCTATCATTCTCAAAAATCTGGACAAATACTATTTCAGAACAGTAAAATCATTTGTCGTAATTCTTTTTGTTTCTTACATTTTCCACATTTCCCAGCAAAAATATCGTAGAATTATCTGCAGAATGATCAACTCTGCAATTTTTAGCAGAGAAACAATATGAGAAATATCTGCCATGATGAACAATTCTGTTGGGAATTTCCAAGATCTCTCATGCAAGATATGTAAGAAAAGTATAAAGCCTTCTGGTGAAAATATAATGTGAATATGTACACACCTTCAGGAGGAGTTGGGATAATAAGATTTTCAAGATAACTGTAGTGGTGGCCTTAATGGGTGTCAGATCGGCCCCATTTTCATTTAGGACCTACTAAACATCGCAAGTCTTTTAGGCAAAAACCTCAAGATTGTATGACAATTAATCTCTGAGTAGTCAAAACAACTTCGAAAATGATGGTCGTACTGGTGGTCAGATCAGTACCGTTTTAATTTGAAACCAAGTAGATATTATATGAAGTCTTCTATGACTGTCCACACTAGAGTAGTGGTAGGATTTTCTCAATGGCAGCCATGGTGCCAATATTGGATGCCAGATCAGTACCATTTTCATAAAAATCCAAACGGTTATCACAAGACTTTTGGTGAAAACCCCATCTAGTAACAGCAATAATACTATTTTCAAGATGGCTACCATGGTGGCCATACTGTCAGCCAGATCAGTACTGTTTTCACTTGGAGCCAACTACATATCATAATTAGTATTCCAATGAAGACCCCATGTCCATATGCCATGCTGTTCAATGTAGCATAGCAATAACAAGATTTTCAAGATGGCTGCCTGGTGGCCATGTTAAAAGTCATCAGCAGAATTTTCATTTTGGAGCAACTAGGCATAATAAGAAGTCTTTCAGTGAAAACCCCACATTCAAAGGACCATAGATTGGGAGGACTAACCAAAAGATTTTCAAGATTGCTACCATGACAGCCTTAAAGGATGTCATATCAGTACCATTTTCACTTAGGATCAACATCACAGTACAAATCTTCTGACGAAAACTCCATTTAGTATTAACCTTCCATTTTGTATGGGCAATAATAAAACATTCAAGATGGCTGATGCAGCTGTGGTATTGGATGTCAGATAAGCACAATTTTTCATTAGGATGAAGCAGACATCGCAAGTCTTTAAGAGTAAATCTGATGTTGATATGACTATTCTTTTAAGAGATAGCAGCAATCACAAGATTTTCAAGATGACTGCATTGGTGGCCACACTGGATGTTTGAGCAACAACATTTTCATTTTGAAACAACTAGACCGTGGTATGAATGTATGTGTAAAGTTTCATGACTATCCTCAAATAGTTTACGATAAGCAGCAATAACAAACTTGTGCTAATGAAGAGATTTAGGACAACGGACAACAAACCATCATATAAACTCTTCAGGTCTCTGACCAGTACAGCTAAAAAACATTTTTCACCAAAAACACATCTTTGGTAGACATTGTTATAAAAGATACTTTCAAAAAGTTTTGAAATTGGCTTGGCAGTTTATTAAGATATAAGAAATGAGGTAAATGCTAAACATGACTAGCAACAGATGCAAAACCAAATTAGATCACATGACCTTCAGCTACTAATGTAGTAAGTCCTGTACAAAAGTAGTCATGAACCTAAAATCAACTGTACTAGTTAGAGATAACAACATCACTTTAAAAAAGTACTAAATGCAGGCAAACAAGAAAAAAACCTACCATTGGGCTGAGGCATTCGTTGCCCTTGTGAACTATAGCTGGTGGCTGGATTCGCACCATATCCTGTGCCTTGAGTCTGCTGTTGCTGCTGCTGCTGCAGCAATCGCTGGAACGTTCCTGTATCCATCATAGTAGTGGAATTACTCACAGACATATCATTCTGCTGTGGGTGTAGTTGTTGTGCCTGTGGCTGTGATTGTCCCATCACAGAATTATAACCTACATGATTCAAACTCACTTGAGGGCTTTGATTAAGTGCACCTGGTGATGCAAGATTGCCTGATGGCGACATTACCTGCACAGGATCTTCGCTCATTAATTGCTTCCGAATGGCATCAATTGCCAGCTGTTCATTCATGTCAGAAGGACCTGACTGGGTGTTTATGCCCAAAAATGCATCAATGTCTGTCATGGGGAAACTATTTTCCTCGAGCACCTGCTCCAACTGTGACAAAAATGAAGTATCATCCATCTGTGACACCGAGTCAACTCCTGGAGCGACCTGTGTTGAGGAGGATTGACTAAGCATACTAGGAACATTCCCAGAGTTCAAGTCTTGCTGCAAGTCCTGAGCCTGTTGAAGAATTTGACTCAGTAATGGGTCTGACAACTCAGAATTGAAATCAATTTCTTTGAGTGCAGATGAACCATCCCCTACTGTCTGAGCAAGAAGTTGCTGAAGTTCTTCATATTGTTCCTTGAATTGTGGAGTATTCATCCCTGAGCCCATTCCCAAACTTTGGCCTAAACTCAAGGCACTTGTATTTTGACTGAAATTGTCTGATGTACTGGTTAAACTATCTAAAAGGTTTCTGCTTACTGCAGTAATGGTGGGGTTTGAGCAAACGTTATTGGACTGACTAGTTACTTGACCTTTCTGTGGCTCCTTGGTGAAATTGCTTCGTGTGGCATTCACTGCAGGCCGAACTTTCAAAATCTTTTCCTCTATATTTTTTGGATTTCGTGTCTGAGGTACTTCAGTTGGATTGGATCTTTGATTTGACACTTTAGTGTTGACAATATTTTCTTTTGTGGCTTTTTTGGACAAAAGCTGTGTGAGCAATGCATTTTCTTGACTAAGTTTACTTGTAGATCCTTGTGAGGTAGATGCATCTGACATGCTACTTGCTGCTTCCTGCATATCCAAATCTGAAAAGGAAGCTTTTCGTTTATTATGCCGTTGTATTCTAATCATGTCCTCCCTTGGGTCTTTCTTATCATCATCTTTTTCCCACAAAAATTGCAAGAAATTGTCGAGCTTTTTGTCTTGTATAAGATTTGAGCTCTCCGACACACCTTCCATTTTTACACTACTCAAACTGCTCAAAGATCCTTGAATACTCTCTTTGATTGACAATGCCTCGTTAGAGGAATGATGACGGGACCGTGGCGAAGTCAACTGCTGAGAATGTGGGGGTACATGTGGTGTTGTTGACTGTGGTTCTTGAGGTCCAGACTGGTGCCTCTGCCGTGAAAACTCTGACTCCTGACTTGTACTCTCCTGAGAAACAGAGCAAGCAAATACAGTTACCCTTTATTAAAAATCCCCTCGATATAGGAATATAGCCATGAATCTTTTAATGTTTTATTATGATATGCTAATAAATTGATTTCACTTGATGTTAGCTTTTAATAAGAGCCAATTATGTGGCTGAAGAAGATTGAGTACCTTGCTTCTTTCGTACAATGATAAATTCATGTTGAATAATATACCTTTAAATAAAGTGTTACAACCATCTAGAAATGAACAAAACAATAATGTGCCCCTACCATCAAGAAATGAACAATGTGTATGTATTGTATGATTTGTATTTATAATTTAGCTTTAAAAAAAATTCAGTCATATTGCTATGACATCTGCAGTGTGGTAGTTCTAGTAATAAGATAAAATAAGAATTCTTTATTTTAGACTACATAGTCCCTACATGTAAATTAAAATATTGATATAACGTAAAAACACTGTAAACAGAAAAGAACATGTATATCATAGGTACAAGTATACAGATACATCTACACAATTAATTGTGCCATGCATTGTTAAGAATGAAATTAAATGGCACATTTAAAGAATAACGTATTTTGTTCCATCTACTAATAATATGAGAATTTAAATGAATGTCATAGTTCCAAAGAGATTTCAATATACAGTTCTATTAGATATTCTTGTCATCACTGAGAATGCATACTGAGGCATCATGCTACATACATGTAGCATATGTCCCACCCGACACACTATCCTATCACCAGACTGACCAGTCCATACACTAACCTCTTAATGCTGAACGCCAAGCAAGACAGCAGTTAGTACCATTTTAATAAATCTTTGGTATCACTTTGATGAACAATGGCTAAAATAACATGAACAATGTGCGATAGTACCACAAATTCAAGTAAAGATGTATTAAATGAAACTGAAAAATGCAGTATTTTTCCCATGCAAATGCAGTGGAGTTTGGGTCCATTATTAATAGGAATCAATGCTATTAGTTTGGAGGGTTACGGTAAAATGGTACATTACACAAGATCAATGGGATAAACATAAACTGTCAGACATTAATATTCGTGTTCCATTTTATGATAATATGCAAATACAACTGAACTTATTATATCTAATCTGAATCATAAATCTTCAAGTCTTTTCTTCACTTTATTTTTAACAGCAAATTGGTTGCAAAATTCACAAAATATATTGAAAAATATTAAAAGAAATTGTTTTGGGAGCAGTTTCCACTGAACAATTCAGTATTGGTCAAGTTTCAGCATAAAAACTGTGTCAAGGGAGATAACCACTATGGTAATAATCATTCCTCATACAATGATAATCAGAACTTATGTCCCTTCTCATCGCATATCTGGCTTTACTAAATACAAAATGCATCCAATATTAGAACTGCAAACTATTCTAAGTAACTAGTATCTGCCACAACAAAGACATTGGAGTAAAAATCCCCCATGCCTCAAAATTCTGATGATACAAAAATTTATTTTCTACACGAAAATTTTTATTATTTTATAATCACTGTTACCAAGTTGCCTATTCTGCAATAGATTAACTGAATTATTACTATTATCAGTTATAATATTTTACTGCCTGGTGCCTATTTTGGGACACTGTGGATCTACTAAAAGAACTGAATTTATTTGAGAGGTCCTTTTAGTTGGCAAACAAAGACATCCACAGAGAGTTACTTGAAATGGAGACATCGACCAAGATTTGCACATTTATTTACCAATATAAATAGTATTACATTGAAGCTAAAGGTATAGGTAAGCATCTCAGCAGTACCATCCCTTATTTTCTTTAATAAATACCATCAATATAAGCCACGTGAAGATGGTAAATGTTCCGTGTTTGAAATGATGGTCCTCTATCATAGTCAGAACAATTATTAAAATGTCACATACATCATTCACATGAAAATCACTCATCACATCTATAAGACCGACATTCATTTCTTCAATCAATCCATTCTTTTGCTCAAAGGAAGCGAGTGATTTTTCCCTTAAATTTTCATTATTCGATATGTGCTCTCATTGATAATTTCGTTATAACAACACATTTATGCCAAAGAAATGTTGGTATGTTACTTGAAGACAAAAAGTTAAGGAGATTCTCAGAGTTCTACAACTGCATGTATAAAAATAATTTAACTTAGAAAATATACAAAGTTTGGGCTTTGAACTTGAATCCAAAGTTGGTAATATAAAAAAAACAGGAAGAATATGGGGCATAAAAGCCGACACTTACTGCTGGTGCAGAGGTACAGCTTTCCCTACGTTCCTGTTTACATCTGACAACTGTTTCCTCGTCTAGTAGTTTCTGAAGAACTTTGTCCTGTGACGCTTTACTCGAAGTTCCCACGGAGGATTTCGATTTCTCTCTGCCATCACTGTCCTCTTGACCCAGGAGTTGCTGTTGCACAACAAAGAACACACACGATGATAGAAGACGGATTTCTTTGGCAAGTAGATACAAACAGGGCCTGAATACTTTTATTTTATCCGAGTCTACAATATTTCCAATAATATTCTTAAGTCTGGACTGAAATGTGGGCAGCCAACCTTTTTCCATGAGAGGCCACACTACTTTTTTCTCACTCGCGCAGCCCTTTAGAAAGATGGACTACATTGTTCACTACCAGCTGACAAAAGTTACAATAGGTTAGTGGGTCAGATAGACACTTTCAGTAGGCTAGACAAATTTAGACTAAAGCTCGGCCTACAATAAAGTTAGTGTCTAACGACACATTTGATAGGCGATACAATATGTAATGCTATACATTCTTTCCACAGAATGAAATTCTGTAGTTCTGCAAAGTCAATGTATTGAGAACACTGGTCTTGGAGGGTTCAAGTATTACTAATATACTGAACAGGCTCAGTGGATGAACACAACTTGTAAGATACTGGCAATATGAAAGGAGGCTAACCAATCTGTAAGAACTGTCTGAGTTGTGTCCCTTTACATGCATGCAACTCTACTGGCCTGGTTGTTGTTGTGGTTGTGTGGTTTAACACCATTTTTCAGCACATGATAGGCTATACATGGCGGCCAGTATTAACGGTGGAGGAATAACCTGGGTAAACCCCGGAAAGAACCACAGACCCACGAGAAGCTACTGGCAAGCTCTCTCACATACCCACATTGGCTGAATCCGAGCCTCGAACCGGCGCAGACCTTCTGGCCAGGTAAGTCAAAATTACTGTTGTAATTGATTATGAAAAAAATAACCACACGCTATTTTTATGTGTTCTATCAATACATCAGAAAAACAATCCAGAATTGCTGAAGAACAGCCAATGTATGTACACAAGATGTTAAGTTTAGGGCAAAATGCAGGATATTTTATTTTCATACATGTTATAATACAAGAATAAAAGGTGGTAATGATGTCATCTGAGCCTCTGATGAAAATTGGTTGACCTTTGAGGGAAAGGACACAAGATGGAGACTGACCATATAATTTTGACAGGCAAAAAATCATTATCTTTTGTCATGTTTAATTGTTACTGTGTTATTCAAGTTTTTTTTTTGGGGGGGGGTGTAATATTTAAGGAGAAGTCTTACATATTTTGTTCAATTCATGGCCTGAGTGTTCAGAAGCCAATGGCACTGAAATATTACAAGTTCAACAACGCTTATATATCAGAATTAAGGCATGTGCTGGTGAGTAGCAAATGTCCCGAGGTCACATTGTGTGTTTCAAAGGTGAGCATCTTTTGTATTTCATAATCTATTTAAAATTTTCATGTGCATGAATTAAGTTCAATATCTTTATAAAATATATCAGTTAGCAATATATTAAAAGATAATTCATTTTAAAGTTGGGATAAAATGTTCATTAACTTTCTTATTTAAAGTTTAAAACTTTACTGTTGCCAAGAAATTTTTGGATCTGAACCATATGTCAAAGAAGCCCTTGAGGATGAGAATCCTGGATACATCTCAAGTCCACATCAGGAACTTCCTCCGTGGGATCTACATAACTTGCTGGACTATTGGTGAGCAGCCAGCAACCTTACAAACAGAGCAGCAGGAGAACTGAAGCTAGAACGTCTCTGAATGATAAGCATAGCTGTCCCATCATTACAATATTCTAATGCTAATATAGAAAGGACATTCTCCATTCTTAGCAAAATATGAAGTTATTCAAGGGAAAATAAGGGGCTCCAAGTGGCGAAGTGGTCTAAAGCGCTTTCCGTTACAGATCACTGCCATCTCACCTCTGTCTGCATGGGTTCGAGTCTCAGGTTCAGCTAATGTGGGTATGTGAGAAAGCTTGTCCAGGGTTTTTCCCAGGTTCTTCCTCCACCATTAATACTGGAAGCCATGTATAGCCTATCGTATGCTAAAAAATGGCGTTAAACCCTACAACAACAACAACAAGGGAAAATATGGACCAGAAAACACAGCTAAGGAGACACAGTTAAGTGTGAAGCTTAATCACAATGGTCATCAGACAGTGATCTTGTGAAACTAAAAATACTACTGGATATTATTAATAAAATCTATGCAGTGTATTACAAGATAAACAACTCTTCCTTTTCCATTAACTGTCTATCTCATCATCCTGCTTTGTATGACCTAATTATTTTAATAATTATTTTAATGATTTGTATTACCTTGTATTACCTAATTATTTAATACAGCCATCAGAATCTGAATCAGATTCATGTTGCAATAACTTCTGCTTTTTATTATACTATGAAGAGAATACATACGGCAAACAAGGCATTTATTTTGCTTTTAATCCCCTTACAGAAAGTAAAGTTTTACTGACCAAAATTTGCAAAACTACTGGTTGAAATCCTGGTTTTGTAAAGTGTATGGAATGTTGAATGTTGGAAATCAGGAAAGAAGGAACCTATTATCTTTACTGTGGACTTATTTTGTGTCGAGTTTTTAAATTCACAATTTAAAGTATCTACAAAAGCGATCAATATCATAATGGATTGTAATTTAGGGAAACACAAGGCATCAAACAGGATCAAAAAACGAACATAAAGTGTACGAGACTGATAATATTTTCCATTTCTGACAATATGCAAACAGCAACATTCCTCTAAAAATATTGTGTGTGAGATTTGGACTTTTAACATAGTTTTAACAATATTTCAGTCATATCGCTATGTTGTCTGCAGTGTGGCAGTTTATAGTGATGTTTAGCACTGGGACATCATGCTGCAGACATGTAGCATGATGTCCCACCCAGTCACTTTATCCTGACACCAGGCCAACCAGTCCTAACACTAACCTCTTAATGATGAGCACCTAGTGAGGCAGCTGTTAGTACCATTTTTATGTCTTTGGTATGGGGTTCAAGCCTACGTCCTCGCACATCCGAGGCAGACGCTCTAACCACTAGGCCACAAAAGCGATTAAAAATTTGCAATCTGAATTCTACATTTTTAATATCTAAGTGTTTTTTTCATTGAAATCATCCAAAAAAATCAAAACTTGGGAACTTGGACTGTACATATTATCTGAAAAACTTATCATCAGATTTAAACAAATTAATTTAACAAGGAAAATAGCTGCACTGAGTACACCTCTCCATCAATAACTCATGCATATCGGGGTCCAAATACAAAGACTGCACTATAAGCAAGGGTGCAAGTTACCGAGCGACCTCCAAAATATTGGCTAGACATCCACAGAACTGCATGGTTTGAGGTGTGTGTGGGGGGGATTGGGCTGTTTAATGACTGATTTCTCATTTTACAATCGCGTCGAAAATAAATGTCAATAATGCATTTTTTCTAATGAAGTTGTTCGTTATTCTTTATAAATTACATTTATTTTTAAAATGTCCAACATCTGAAAGATTATCAACATGATTCCAACTGGTTTCAACAACCAACATGGTGCGCAAAAACATTCATGTATTATGTCGTGACTTTTGTTTTGTTGATCAGTCTGGTTCCAAGAGTGTTATGGAAAATATTTTCTGAGAAAAGGATCTTCCAAGCAAGAAACCAGATTAACTGTTGATGCACTACCAAACAAGATTCCTTTTTATCAAAAAAATGCAACCTTTTGGGAGACTATTGTCTACGTTGAAACTCAATTTTTTAATTGTTCAGTTAGTAAGATATCGATGCTGTGATTTCACTGCAAGTAACAGTGAAATTTCTTATCATGCTTGAGGATATCTCTAGGTGCAAATTCAGGAATTCTCTGAAACTCATTTTCCCCACAATTGTCTGTATCTGTGAAACAAAGCTCTTTATTTTACAAAGTACTCATTTCACTTGGTTGCCTTGCTCTCTTTAATCAGTTATGATTGAGTAGGTTAATTTAAGGTAGTTTAATTAGATTACATACACAATAAAATTTATAACTGTGTTCGATTGATCAACTGAAATGAGTTACCCGACATACAACCGGGGCCGCTGGTTCTTAAGCATGTAAGATTTGTATGCCTTTTATCTTTTTTATAAATTCCACCTCCTTTGATTCAAATGAGGTAATTAATGTCATAATAAAAGATGCCCACTTTTTATTTAGTACAACAATACAACAAATGCTTCTGCTAGTCTGATATTAACCCTTTACCTCATGCAAGCATCTTTGGACGCCTCTACTCCATATGCATGGAAGCACCTTTTGATGCCTGCTGTAAACATCAGCCATTTTGAGCTGGTTTTCATAGCGCCACCTTCGGGGAAAACCCCCCTATTAGATACTACATTCATTTTTGCGAATGACAATTACGTCAGATCACATGGTCACTGTTTATACACTGGTCGATATCTGCTATTTAAAGTAACTGGGTCGTAACCTCCACTCTCCACAATGGCGGTCGTGGATTTCATTCAGTACTTACAAAATTTTCACGATTAGAATCACAACTAAAAAGATTCAGTAACTTAGGTAAAGGCTCTGATACTGATGTAGGCAGCAATTAGTTTTTATAAATTATCAAATTCTGATGACTTAGTGACGTAGACGCAGACTAAAGACATGTAAATTTTGAGTATGGGAAATTGCAGCAACTGTTGGTCATGCAGCCTCACTGACATGATGGTAAACAAGTTCTCGCAAGATTTTAAAGCACATAAAAAATTCTTCTGTGAAAAATAGTTACACAGCTTTAACAATCGGACTTTACTCTTAAATTTTTCCACATATACTAAATGTGTACCAAAAATGTAAAATGGTTAAAATTACTGTTAAACGTAACATACACTACATTGCTTAAAAGTTCACAGGTAGGCCTATGCATATGCGGTCGGCTAGGTAACATGTGTTCTATTTATAGCACGCTGCACTTTATCACTATGCTCTATGAGGTAAAGGGTTAAAACACAGTTGGCACTTAATTCAGTTCTCAGATAAATGCTTGCAGACAGCTGTTACAGTAGACTGACACGTTTTATGTTTAATTACAAGAGGACATATTGCACAAATGATGATTACACTTAAAAGAAACTAAAACACAAATTTCAGTTAATAAAAAAAATATTTAACTATTTATTAAAGTACTGCATCCACTAGGCGTGACATTTTCATTGATCTGAACTTCCTTGAATATCGTTAACTACAGTGTACTAAGAATGTCGTTTGGAAAGAAAATGTAAAATATTTTATGACTTCTTTTTAAGGTTGATGTTTCATAATGTTGATTAAAATTTCCAGGTCCTATCTACCATTTTTGACGATAAAACGGGCAATATTTCAAAGTTTCCATTACCAATTTTGATCGTGATCTCAACAAATAGGGACCAGTTCTGAGGTATTTTCTGATTTTAAAATGGGATCCTACTTGACCCCGAATTATAAGTGGGTTTGCAAGTTATCAGGGTGCGAGTTTTCGAGGGAGTGGTGTACTGTTTAGTGATTGTATTGTTCAGAAATCCATTTTTGGCTATCCTGTTATAAAATGTAGTACCAAATAACACACACAGTAAGCTCAAAAAGATTCTCTCAAGGTAATGCCAATATATTCAAGGATATAAAATAGGTCTGTTGCCTCTCCTGTGTGTCATCTGACTAAACTGATGGGGGTGAAATGCCTGCTGTGGGATACATCTTGTGATGGTGTGACAACTAAGATCTCAAACTTTTTAAACTGTTGCACTTTGTAGCATAAAATGTTCATATTTTAAGAATTTTATGCTCTTTAGCTTTTATTTCAACTTGTATACCTTTTTTAAAGTATTTGTAACATCTTTATGTTTATATTTTAGTTCAAGGTGGACATTTCTTGTGGTTGGAGGGATGTCTTTCTGGGAATCTGGGAATATTGTCTGACTTACCATTTTGTTTCAAACTATCTTTCGCTTGGCACTGAGAGTCCAGGATACTGCATGCATATATTACACACCTTATACACACCTGGTGCCAGAATGAATCAGCACTAACTGGATTATCACACACACACAAACCATAAAAACTCAACGACTTTGTCACAAGACAAACAATCATTAAATTCCTTTCTATAAATTTACAACATTTTGAATAACTTCAATCTTCAGACTGAAGACAGTAATAAACTCAACTACAGTTATAGGAGGATAATCTTAGATTCTGAACACTGAATACAACAATCAACAGATGATGTTAACATAGTTGTTTAGGTACGTACACAAATCATGAGCTTCATTTACCTTTTCGAAAGAGATTTCAAATCTAAACAACATACCTGTTGATATTCTAAATGGACTCTTCTTATTAGTTCATTTTCCTCACTTTACTGTGAAGAAATATAAAATTTACTAACTTCCATAAGAAACGAACATACAAATCAATGGATTTTTATTCCATTCAATTATTATCAATTATTTTCAATCAAGTAATCTGATCAGAAGATAAGAGTACACCTTATTCACACTTACTTTTAACAGTAGATTGTTTGGCTTTTTGGGCTCGGCCTCATTCTTTTCCATCTCCACTAAAAAGCTTTTGGAATCTGAAGTGTCTGCTTTGTGCCCTTTACTATTGTTTACTGCATCTTCCTCGTCTTCATCTATACTCAACAATGATTTAAGAATCACATTTTTCTCTTTAACCTCATTTTGCACAGGAAGGTCATCATTTGAGGTACTTTGGGGCTTCTCTTGTGGACTCTGCCCAGGGCCTGGCTGGGGCGATTGTAACATACTATCTGCTGGGGACTTTTCCATCCCCGATTTATTGGATGAGGATTTGAAATCCTTTCCCTTGCCTTCCATTCCTTCTGAACTGGAATTACAAGTCAATAATTGGCACAATTTTCCAGTCCGTGCATTCTTTTTATCACCCTTAACCTGAGTTCCACGAGTGTCCACCATGTTACTTAGTGCTGGACCACTGTTAAGGCTCTGCAGGGCTTGTAACGGCAAGGTTTGTGATGTCATGGACATCCCCATAGTTACTTGCTGGTTGCCACTCATGCTGTTGCTCGTGCTGGTAAAGGCATTCCAATTTGGCTGACCCATAGCACCTGCCAGAGAGAACACTTTTATTCCAACACATCTACAAATACTGTATCCTGGTGTAACACAAGGACATTGTAAATTACAAGTAAAATAACAGGTAAAATTAGGAAATACCTATACAAAAGAACCAGAATAATTCACTATAGTGCCTACTTCCTGCAGTCGTTGATTACTTTTAATATGAGAATTTAAAATCCAATGACTGAAATAATTTTAAATAAGCAATGCAAGAAATAGCATTCTTACCAAAATCTTGTACTCTCTCCTTGCTTCAAACATCCTAAAGCCAAAAATGAACAGTTTAGGTGTAGTCTGAAATATTCCACGATATGGAACTCATTTACTGCACGTTACAGAGGCAGTCTGTTGAATGTTTTAAAGAAAAACATGTCTGAACCGCATCATCATCTATTATTTTTTACCACGCTTAAGTCAGTAAAAGTTTTTCTTTTTCAAGGGGGGCCTGGGGGTGACAATATAAACAAGGAAACCCAATTTCAACATTACTTATTACTGTGAAACATTTTATTTCTGCAACAGAACTTTCTGATACAGCTACAATAAGATAATCAAACGGCCTCAGTGGGGACTACATAAATGTGTATTATTATTATAACACACTACAGAAATGTCATTGTAATATAGGCATTATAATGACATCTGTGGCAAGGTACTTAGAGGTTATTGTATATGTATTAACTGATACCACAGGTGGCCAAGTTGTCTTGGCAGTGGCTGATGAGATTGCCAGACATGTATGCTACAAAAGCGAGTCCATTTGATCTCAGATGTTACACATAAAATAATATATATATATATATATATATATATATATATATATATATATATATATATATATATATATATGTACTAATTTCTAATTAGCATCAGTTATTCATTTTTTTTACACTAGTCTAATTATAGTAATTTCAATAACAATGAAAAATATATATTATGATTATATTATGATATAAATATTATTGCCTCAATTTCGTTTAAATATATTGGCAGAAGTGAATGTCATGCTGTAAAAAGTTCTATGATATCGTAATGTCATACTGCACATCCATATAGAGGACCTATAGCACTTGACAATGCCGTATACGAGAGTAGTGACCAGTTACCTACTATATCAAGTCACTGAAAGCAACTCTGAATATTAATTAACACATTGTGTAGCTTACCTCTGGTGATGAGTTTATGTGGCAGGAGTTAACAGCCTACTGCTGAGCTCTGTAGCGTCAAAGTCATGTATGATACACTAAAGTGGGTGGTATTACAGACAAAAACCTCCATGGGTAATGTGTTAACAATTATGTAGCTTACCCCTAGACAGTCTTGTCAATGGCAACCATTGAAATCATTATTATGCAAAAGACAAAGTAAAGTGATCTTGGCCCTTTTTAAAAGTAAAGATTTTATTTTGCAATTTTTTATCTTCATATCTGAGCCATCCTATCTACCTACTGTGACAAGATATAAAAGAAACAAACAATGAAATAATATTATTATTTTCTTTGATATTTATGTAAAGATAGATATATAAGATATATGAGTTCCTTGAAGGGACTGAGGCTTTTCTGGCTGAAAAGAATTTTCAGAATTCAAAATATGACTATTTCTTCCTTTTAACAATGGAGAGCTGAAACCATCTTTGGTATTCTTTGGGGATATCAAGATTGCTGTTATGGATGTCAACTTGACACCATTTTCATCTAGGACCAACAAAGCTTCATTAGAAGTTTTCTGGTGGAATTCACAAGCTGACAGGACTTGACATTTTGAAGAAAGAATGCAAAAAGGATTTGAATTATGGATGCCACCAAGGCCATATTCAGAATCAGATTGGGACCATTTCTATTAACTCATTCGGCCCGTAGATTTTTGTCATTTTTGCCTGAAAAGGGGGGGTAAGAAATGCATTATTTTGGGGGTTAATTCTGAATACATTCAAATACATCTACTTCCAAGAGTTTTTCACTCAGATTGATGCCTAGTTTTGCAAGAAACATGGTTTTTCATTGGCTATCTGGCTTGTGCATGTGCAGTAGGATGAAAGTTTGGAGTTCTGTTTTCTTTTTTGCTTACTGGATCGATCATTTTCGTCTCCTGGCCACTTCTTGCTCCTAATCCAACAACTTATCCATTATTTTGCAAAGGTTAACCTGACTCTGTGCAGTTCAGACTGGCCTGCCTTTGATCACAGGCCAAAAGTCTAAAATCCAGACACAAAATCCTATTCCAGCAAATTTTAGGTGTAAAATAAATTGGGTCTAAAAAAATGTTTTTACATCTGCATTTTGTAATGCGAGTAGAAAGTCCAGATTATCTGGTATCATTGTAGAGCTACATCTATCTGCTTTATCTAAAATAAAATCCACTTTGGTGTATCTTAAATGACCTTGACGCCACAGAGCTCGTAAGCAGGGTACAGCCTCATCGCGCCTACTGGCAGGACTGGGTCTGAATGAGTTAAGTATCAACTAGGCATCACAACAAGTCTTTTGGTGACAGCAGAGTCAATATGAAAAGCCATACCGAAAAAGTAGTGATAAGATTTTAAAGATAACCAATGTGGCCATCATACTAGCTGGACCAGCACCATTTCAGTGAAACCCCAGTGCTATGACCATTCATTCAGGAAAAATACTTACAAGACTTCCAAGATGGCCACTGTACAATTATATGCAGTGTCTGGATGGCACCATTTGGACTAAGATATCACAAGTTGTTGTTTATTATTTTTTTTAAGCAACCCATGCTGATATGACCATTGATTCTAGAACAGTGATAATATTTTCAAGATGGTCACTATTGTTACTATTGTGGTCACAATGAACATCAGCTAGATAGACACCATTTTCATTCTGCACCAACAGGACATTATACGAAGTCTTCTTATGACAACCCCATGGAAATACTACTTTTCAATCAGGAGGATTAGCAATAACAATATTGTAAACATCTGCAGTGTGGTAGTTTTTAGTGATTCTAAGTCCTGGGGCATCATGCCAGACGGGTTCCACCCAGTCACATTATTCTGACACCAGGCTGACCAGTCCTAACACTAAACTCTTGGTGCTGAGCACCAAGCAAGTCAGCTACTAGTAAGAATTTTATAAATCTTTTGTATAACTTGGCCAGTGTCTGAACCTGTGACCTCTGCAGCATCTGAGGTAGAAGCTCTAACCCCATTATTCAGAAGTAGTAGCAAAAATGAGATTTTGAAGATGGCCTCTACTGTGGCTTCAAATCAGTACCATTTTCATTCAGTTCCAAGTAGACACTGAAGGCAGTCTTCAGGTGACCCCCCCCCCCAACCCAAGTCAATAAGTCAATCCCTCTTTCCAATCAGAAGGAGCAGCAATAACAAGATTTTTCCAGATGACCACTGTGGTGAACATATTTGTACAACTTTCAAGATGAACACTGTGTTGACCATATTGGTACAATTTTTCAAGATTACCACTTTGGTGACCATATTGGTACAATTTTCAAGATGACCACTGTGGTGACCATATTGGTACAATTTTTAAGATGACCACTGTGGTGACCATATTGGTACAATTTTCAAGATGACCACTGTGGTGACCATATTGGCACAACTTTCAAGATGACCACTGTGGTGATGATACTGGCACACTTTCCAAGATGACCACTGTGTTGACTATATTGGTACAATTTCCATTTAGGACCACATAGACATCAAAGGAATCTTTATAGTGAAAACCCTATATCAATAGGGCATTCAGTTTAGGAGTAACAACAACATTTTTGTCATGGCCACTGTAGTGACAATCTTGGACATCAGACTGGCACCATTTTCATTTAGGATTAAGCAGACATGGAATGAAGTTTTCTAGTGAACCCCCATGACAATATGACATCCAATTCAGGAGTAGTAGCAGTAACATGAGTTTTCAAGATGACCATGAGAGGAATGTGTGTGTAGAGTTTCACTGCAATCCTCCAAGTAGCTTAGAAGTAATGATGATTTTAAAAATGTGCACTAATGGATGGATGGATGAGATGGCCAACAGACCATTATTTCAGAAATAATAAGGAGTTGATTTCAACAAGGTCAATGACCATGAAATATATGCCACAGAAACCCGATTTTGCATGATGGGGGTTTAATACAGTGATAAGGGTGTAGTAATTAACAAAATGTGCCAAGTTTCAGGATACAACAGTGTAAATTGAGATAAACAAAAAACTTAACTATGAATATACAACTAACATACATCCATGTACAAAGTTTTCCTCGGGGGAGGGGAGGGAGATGTGCAATGAAAAACACTCCAAACTGTTGCTTATGATCTAGGACAAAAGAATGATAAATGGTCAGGATTCAGCAACAGCATATAAATGTATATGCTTTTATGTATGCATGCCAATACCAGGGTAGTACAACATCTCCGTTTCATAGAGGTGAGCTAAGAAGTACAACTTCCATGAACTGCCTGCACAAATCTCTGAATAATGCCTCCCCATGTAAAATGACAAGGCTCTTTGCATAAAATCCTTCAAAGTAACATGGCCTTGCTAAACATTTTGCTCACCCATAATACTCATTATAAAAAATTTAAGTTTACTGTAATGTGAATGGGAAGACTATACAGTAAAGAAAGGGCCAGAAATCTAGCAAGTTTAACTAAATACAAGTTTGTTCTATTTGTAGTAAACTTTTACTCTTGCTGAGCTAATATGTGAATCAAAATTACATTAATTCAATCCATATAAAACCAATACTGATCCCTACGCTTTGATGGGAAACTTGCATGATAATATAATCAATGAAGAAATTTTTCCAGTTTTCAATAAATGCAACTCCATGAACACCTTCAAGAAACTGATGGTATATAAGACAGATAATTAAAAAGCTGTACTGTATGATTGACAAATCTGAGTAAATATTTTTAAGCATATCAAAATAAGCACACTGATAATATCAAAAATGGTTCTAATCGCGTGTGTGTGTATGTATGTATGTATATGTGTATATATATATATATATATATATATATATATATATATATATATATATATATATATATATATATATATATATATATTCTAGCAGAGTTAGTTCCCTTGGGATATAGTATAAGCTCTTTCCTTGAAAATGCATTCTCTCTCTCTCTCTCTCTCCCAACATGGTCATATATTAAAGACTTCCAAAATCCATTTTTTGATTGTTTGAACACTCAAAATTAAAGTGTATCTTCCAAGAAATGTTTTAGGCAAGTTAAAGCATCTGCTTTTCTCCCACATGGCATGCCTGGATTGAGACACAGATTAAAGCAAGATGAAACAAGTGATTTCTTCCCATATGGCATGCCTGTACTGATACACATATATTATTATTCACGAATATTTCTGTTAGGCTTTGGACTAAAACAGTGTTTATTAAAGCGTGTAAAGGTATTACTTTAAAAATGTATTTAAAAAATACAAATGTAAAAATGATGACAACCCTGTCCTACCTGCTTGGGGTGATGTCATAGGCGATGGTGTCCTGGTTGAGTAAGGAGTCATACTTATTCCCCATCCTGGACCATGAGGACTTGGGGAGGCTGCAGGGCTTCGCTGGCCTTGGTACATACCCATAGCCCTCTGACCTGGAACCTGAAATCCACCACCTATTGGCCCTGAGCCTGGGTTGAATCCTGGTCCACTCTGGCCACTGTCCACTGAATTACTACGAAAATTCCCTCCACCAAGTGACCACTTTAATGACATGTTGCCAGTTTGTGTTGTTGAAAGGCTACGCTGCAACTGTGACAACTTCATCTGCTGCTGTTGCTGAGAAGTTTGTACAGTGTTCCAAGAACTGGAACTTGAAGTTGAGGTAACACTTCCAGGAATACTGAAATTGTTATTTACATTAGACAAAATATCTGATGTAGGTATATCCCAATTCCCATTGGGACTCGTAAAGTCTGAAGTGTCTACTGACATAGAAAATCCCCCAGAATTTGGAGAAGGGATTAAAGGGTTTCCAGTAAAACCCATGTTGGATGCACTTTGCAAGGGACTTGAATTCTTCCCCATCACTCCTTGTCCTATAATTGACTTCATTAAACTTGTTGATGCTGAGCCTTTTAGTTCATTATCAGAGTCACATTCCCTGAAATGAAATAAATTTGATATATTTTCCACATACAAACTGTCATAAAATCTGTATCACCTATTATAGTTATTAGACCATATTTCATCAAGACATGAATTAATCAAATCTGGCTGCAGTTATCTAAGCTCTACAAGTCCTTATTTATACCAAAGGTTACCTTGGTTCTACAAATTTCTACATTATAGGTTACCTAATCTCTGCAAGTGCCAATTTATATCATTGATTGTAGGTTACTTCATGGCTACAAATCTCTAGTTGTAGGTTATCTCATCTCTTCAAATTTAAATCCCCAATTATACTATAGGTTACATTATCTCTACAAGTCCCTAGTTATTTTACAGGTTACCTAACTGTAAGTCCCTAGTTATACTGTTGGTTATCTAACTCTAGAAGTCCCTAGTTATACTGTTGGTTATCTAACTCTACAAGCCCCTAGTTATACCACAAGCTATTTTATCTCAACACGTTCCTAGCCATACCATATTTGTCCAAAGATAAACCCATGTTTATTGCCATTTGCCCAAAATAAGTCCCCGTTTATTGCCATTTGTCAAAAAATAAGTCCCTGTTTATTGCCATTTGTCCAAAAAAAGTCCATGTTTGTTACCATTGGTAAAATGATAAGCCCATTTTTATTGCATTTGTCCAAAGATAATTCCATGTTTATTGCCATTTGTCCAAAGACAAATCAATGTTTGTTGCCATTGGTCCAAAGATAAGCCCATGTTTACTGCCATTTGTTCAAAGACAAGCCCATGTTAATTGCCATTTGTCCAAAGACAAGTCCATGTTTATTGTCATTTGTCCAAATTATCTTTAGGCAAATGGCAATAAACATGGACTTGTCTTTGGACAAATGGCAATTAACATGGCCATGTTTATTGCCATTTGTTCAAAGCCCATGTTTATTACCATTTGTCCAAAGATAAGCCCATTTTTAGAAAATTCTGGCAATTATTTATAATGAATATGTTTGATAGTTACCCCACACCTTACTTTCTGACAAATATAACAGGCTGTCACTCTGGTTTTATCAACAGATAAATACCGTACTGAAGGCAGAAACTTTAAGACAAAGGTCACACATATTTCCACAGGGTTGCTGGACCCTAGTAACACCATGGCAGTTGGGGTTAGTTCTGTGGTATTTATTCATCAATTTAACCAAATAAAATACTGTAATCATAAACCCCTTTTTATACTTGTTTTGAGTTCTTTTAGGTGCAGCTGAACCAGAAACATATCATTTTTAATCTTTGTTTTCAATTACAACTGATTTACATACCAAACATGAAAACAGAAAATAAAGGAATGAATTTTACAGACAACTGCATGGAAAGAAAATGTATTGACAAGGTTATTTGGTGCAAGTATAGGGTACAATTTAGAGTATAATACTTTTGCTTCTATGACCTTGACCTTAATGTGGAAGACATTTCTATGGTAGAAAACACACCATCTATTTTGAGTTTGTTTATTTTAATGAGTATCAATCAAATTTTGTGGTTTTGTGAAGAAAGAAAATGATAGTTTCACAGTTACTTCATTTCCTTCTTTGGGACTGGCTTTTATTTTTTCCAAAGGGGAATAACTGTTTGTTGCATTCTGAAAGTCATGGGTGGAAGCAATTTCACTTCCCACTAACATGGAATCAGCAATATATTTTACTATTGTATAATGCCCTAATTAAGTCCAGCCTTAAATCAGTATTTTCAGATTTTCTACCAAACATTACCTCATAATATCTGAACACACTTTTTCCAACTGCTACCACATATTCTTGCTTACAAGACAAGTGCAATTGCAAACTGCACAGACCCAGATTCACCATCGCAGTTTGTAAGGAGTAACCAATAGAACAAACAACACAGACCCTGATCTGCTATAGCAGTTTATAAGGAGTAATCAATAGAACAAACAACACTGACCCTGCTCTGCCATTGCAGATTGTAAGGAGTAATCAATAGAACAAACAACACAGACCCTGATATGCTATTGCAGTTTGTAAGGAGTAATCAATAGAACAAACAACACAGACCCTTATCTGCCATTGCAGATTGTAAGGAGTAATCAACAGAACAAACAACACAGACCCTGATCTGCCATTGCAATTTGTAATCAACAGAACAAACAACAAAAACCCTGATCTGACATTGCAGTTTGTAAGGAGTAATCAATAGAACAAACAACACAGACCCTGATCTGCCATTGCAGATTGTAAGGAGTAATCAATGGAACAAACAACACAGACCCTGATCTGCCATTGCAGATTGTAAGGAGTAATTAATAGAACAAACAACACATACCCTGATCTGCCATCACAGTTTGTAAGGAATAATCAATAGAACAAACAACATAGACCCTGATCTGCCATCACAGTTTGTAAGGAGTAACCAACAGAACAGACAACACAGACCCTGATCTGCTATAGCAGTTTATAAGGAGTAATCAATAGAACAAACAACACAGACCCTGATCTGCCATCACAGTTTGTCAGGAGTAGCCAATAGAACAAACAACACAGACCCTGATCTGCTATAGCAGTTTATAAGGAGTAATTAATAGAACAAACAGCACAGATGCTGATCTGCCATTGCAGATTGTTAAGGAGTAGCCAAAAGAACAATCAACAAAGACCCTGATCTATAGGCACATTATACTATGGCAGATCAGTCAGGATATTTTGTTGTTTGCAGTTTGACATGACTTATAAGCCAGTGTGTATGTGTGTGCTGTGAATTTTCACAAACATTATAGGTACAACTAAGCTAATGGCAGAGTACCATTCTAATTTTTTCTGTACTTATAAAATAAATAGTCTGTATTAGAATTTTCCTTTACATTTTTAAAACAGTAAATAAAAAGTCTGATGTGATGCACTTCAATCAAGCTTGCAATATTACAAAAATCTGTGATATCATTTATCAATTTGCTTGAGTAGTTTACTCCTCCCTTTCAACCCCATGAATACAAAAGTTTTATGTTTACATAAGTGAAATTTTAGGGATGTGCATATGTACACTTACTCAATAACAAGAGTTTCATGCAGTTTCAATAAAGTAAATGGATGGCATTCTTGTCAGCATCATCATCGTGACTGATGCTTTTCTATACCTGATAATGGAGTGAGTAGACATGACAAACTCGGAGACCCCACTAACAGGGTTCTGGAACAACTTGCTCTTCGTCTGCACAAATACATGCCGGTTTTCTTGAATCTTAAAACGGTACACATTGCTTGTGTCACTTCCTTTATGTAGAACTGAAAAAGATAGGACGAAAAATAAAATATGCTCAGAACTGCCATCATTAGTGAAAATCGACTACATTAAAACCAGCCTTAAAAATGATGTCAAGAGTGGTCTCTGATTTTTATAGCTGTCAAAGGAAGCAATATCATGTTAATGATTAGGTCATGTTATACAGAGGTTTCCAATACCATCATCATATGGTTTTTATAACGGCAAAATAACAAGGTCAGGACTTCTACGCCAAGCCTTGCAAAATTAAAGTCAAGTCCTGCATGTCAATCCCATAATCAGAGATTTGCTTAAAAACTTAAAACCAAAACCTTGACTGCTAATGATGATGATGTCAACAGTATCAGCGGATAATTGATTGATCTGTCTTCTTTCACACTAATGTGGTCTCAACAAAATGGTAAAAGGGCGCAATGTGCTTATCTTTTGCATGTCATATGTTTTGCTCAACAAAGAGTGAAATAGCAAGTCTCCAACCTATGAAAGAGTATGTCTGTTCATGACATGTAATTGTTGTTGTGATTTTAACATCATTTATCAGCACATGATAGGCTATGTATGGTGGCCAGTCTATCTTAAAGAGAAAGCGCCTGGGGAAACCATCAGGAAGAACCACTGACCCATAGATGGCTACTGGTAAACTTTCTTACATACCCATGTTGGCCAAGCCTGGGACTTTAACCCATGTGGATAAAGGTTTGATGTCAGTGACCTGTAAAGGTGAGTGCCTTAAACCACTCTGCACCTTTATGATAATAATAATAATAATAATAATAATAATAATAATAATAACAATAGGGTATAAGTCTTTATTTGCTAACCGAATTAGTTAACACAACCTCTCTGAACTCTAAATTAAATATTTGTTACTTACAATAAATGTATAAAGATTAGGTACAGTTATTTATAATTTCATAAAAGAGACTGGAGGGAAAAGAAAAGATGACAAGACTTCTTTATTTCAGGCTGCATACTCCATACATTTAACTTAAAATATATTGTGAAGAAAATTAAAAAATTTAAAAAAACATGGATGGAGTTAGAAGAATTTAATTGTTACTCATAACAATTAATAATGTAGCCATTTTCTTGTTCTTTTATATGAAGCATTTAAAATGGGTGCAACCTTTAGGTAAACAATTCCAAATCAATTTCATTTGCTGCAATTAAACGAGATTCAAGACGAAGTTGACCCCATGGTGAAAGTTTGGTGAGATTGTTTTTATACCTTGAAAGTGATAACATGGTAACAAAACTACATACATGCACAGTGGTCCCCCTCTTACACGGCCAACCCTTTTGCACTGGGAAAATGGCTTTATAAGACGGGTAGTCTTTCCAGAAGGGGACTAACTTTTTTGTGAGGTGTACATGTAATATATGTAGTAAGAAAGCCAAATACTTCAAAGCATTTAATATCTTCGTTTAAAAGTAACGTTAATTATTAAAAGGTTCTTCTTGTTATATAATAATAGACTTATTTCAACTGAATATACTCTGATAGTTCTTATTCTTGGCGAAAGGGTGATAAATGAGCGGGTATTGTTGTCATGCACATTGCACAACCATTCAACATCATTTAAATCTTGGTACATACATAGTTCTCATTCCATTTGCTCCATTTTCCCACTGCTGCTGAATAACCTCATCGGTTATGACATTTCTTTGCGTGTTTTCAACATAGAATTGTTTTATTCCAGTTTTTTCTACATAAAATGGTTCAGCAAGTCCCCACTCCATACCAACTTTCTTCTAAAACAACAGATCACCATTAACTTGATTACATGTTAATGTTTGGTTGATTGATTGATTATATTTTTACGTTGCATCAACAAAATTAGGCTATTTAGCACCATACAAAAGGTTATATGTAGGGTTATTTAAAAGTGGTAAAAAGTTTCATATCGACCAGCGATATAAAATGTTTGGTAATGATTTATTTTTGGATGCTGCTAAATGTATACGATTTAATTAAGCAGATGGAACTTTTGTCGAGTGGATGAAATGCCTTCTTCGTAAAGAAGCTATAAATGTGTTGTCATGTGATTTTTCAGTCTTTCTCTGGTACTCTGTTTTATTCAAGGTTAATTTCTGTGCGTATTTTAAGACATAAAATCTAATTTTAGCTTATGCTGACAGGGTTAAGATCTTGAAAATTATGTCCAGTTGTAATCATCAAAGAGAAGAACTTGATAAATGTGTGAAGCCCAAAACTCTATCATAACATTGTTGAGCCCATTTCCTGTAAATGTTGGCTTTTATCAGACATGATTTTGGCATTCCACAAAAAAAAGCTGAAAATTTGAAAGTGGGGTTTGGGGGTCATCCCCTAACAGGGTATAATGGGGCAGTGCCCCCAATCCAGGGGTCAAAGTGGCACAAGGTCCCCTGCCACAAATGCATTTTACAATCATAAAAACCTGCTCCTGGTGCAACTTATGATCATAATATATAACAAAATAATCATTTGAAAAACTAACAAACTTACCAAAGAGTTTCAACTTGACTTGAATAATTTCACAAAATTTTTTGTCAAATGAATTTGTTTTCAAATAATAATGACGGTTAAGTTATTTCATGTGCATGTCAGTGTACACACCATATTAAGTCACAATAATTTCTCGATTATTTCAGCAAATATATTATACTTCTCTCTTTTCATAACAAATCTGTAAAATAAACACTTAAGCACATCAACTATATACAAATAATCCCATATATTAACTTGTCTTTTTCTCCAATGGATACAACCTGTTGATATGCCAGTCAAGCTCTTTTTGCAGCTTTGGCAAAGATTTCTTTAGCCTTCTGTTTTGATTAACTTTTTTGGCTCAATGTGCAATCATTTCTTTTCCTTCTCAATGACAGTCTTTTTCCTTTCAAGCTGGTGCTTTTATAGGCGACATGCAGTGCACATATTCTGACAGAGAGCTACATCTGTTCTCTCATGCAAGAAATCGTATAGTAATTAATTGCACTTTTTCCAGATGCCTTCTGAGCTTCAATTTTTCTGTATGCAGCTTCTTTGTAGGTGATGTTCCAAACGCTTCCAACAACAATTACCGTAAAGCAGAGGTCACAAAATGCCATTGGATGAATTTAAACTTTTGACCAATCAGAATACTTTTTACGAGAGTTGTGGGCTAGCTAATATACAGAACGAATATGCCAAAAGGGTCGCTGCAGAATGGAACTGAACAGACCGTTTTTTAAACACCAGATCAGAGATGATTAAAAAAAAAACCATGGACTATATCAAGAAAAATCAGATTCAAATCAGGAGAAAAGCGGAATTTCACTTTAAAATGGAGAAAATTGATGTCTGTTTTATAGAAAATGATATAATATTAATCTTACTATTAAATGTACTTAGTCAACACTTCTTGGAAACTTGACAATGGGAGACATGTTCGATGACAAGATAATCTGATTACTTACATCACGATATGAATTAATTATTAGTTCTGGATACATTTGAAAAACAAGTGGTCTCTCATGAGGGAACATTTGACATTTTTGTACTAATATGCTGGCTGCTGGTCATGCTAGAGAGGTGGTTGTTATTGAGGGGTACTTTTAAATAGAAACTTGTCAGTGCCAAGGGTGGCTGCTGGTCGTGGGGGCCCGTTCAAGAGGGGGACTACAGTACTACAAACACAAAGGTTCTGCACAACATAATGTTGTAATGCCTGTGTATAAAATTATGACAATATGCCACTCAAAAAGAGGCAACTGGAAACCCCAGCATATCACTGGGTTAGAATCTACCATGTAGTAAAAGGCAACACATTTTACTTGGTAGCAAAATGGTATATTGTGATGCAAAATTGTCACAATGTTCTTTATAAAAATTCTTTGTAGCAAATATTTTCTAGAGGACATTTCACCAAAAACAAAAACATGAAATATAAGCAAATTTTCCATTGATGTGATGTATTTCAAACCCTTGATCAAGTACAATCACACCAATAATCTTCAGTATAATACAGCAACATAACAGATACAGAAATTCCAGAAACTTGAAAAGAGGATATCAACACTGATGCTGTAATCATGACAGACGCTGCCAGTAGAGGTCTCCTAGCACATGTTGTGACATGTGTAAATCTCTTCCTTCACAAGAAGGATACAAATATGAAACTAATAGTCACACACCTGTTGGTGACAAAAGCCGAATTCTTATATAAAAATAATATTTATACTCCCTTTATTATGTTAAAATTTGCCACAAATGTAAAGATTCGGCCAATGTGGGTATGTGAGAAAGCTTGCCAGTAGCTTCTTGAGGGTCGTTGGTTCTTTCAGGGGATTTCCCGGGTTCTTCCTCCACCATTAATACTGGCCGCCATAATTAGCCTATTGTCTGCTGAAAAATGGCGCTAAACCCTACAACAATAACAAAGAATAAATTTGATAATCCTGACATTTTTACAACTCTTACCTCCCTTAGAATAAGGTTATAGTAGATTAAAGATATGTAAATTTGAGCACAGGTTCACATTTAACACCCAATAAATCAATCGTTAATAAATAGCATGTCCGTAAAATCTAGAAAATGACAAATACTGCAATCAAAACTGGGACTGATTATTCAGTCGCTTGGTTGATTACTTGCTGAAATGCTTACCTTCTTGTAAATGGCGTGATAGCTGTTGCAAATCATTTACATGACAGAAGTCTTGTATAGATTTTCCAACAAAATCTGGGTATTTGTAATGACTGGAAGATAGTCCACTGAAAGAAAGTAAAACAATACAGCTTTCTTGAAAGATCCAAGAGTTCAAATGTCTGATAACATGACATCTTGAAATGAAAAGTACACAGATACAATAAAAAGTATGATATTTTGACCCTATCGTGATATTGGAGTTCTTGGTGTTAGCTAGCGTTATAGAGAATTCAATGATAATTACCTTGTAGATGCACTTATAATTAAGTCCAAGTATAAACGGCACAGAGCTAGATCTGCCATAGTATAATGCACTTGAAGACTGAGGTCTCAGTAAAACAGTCCAGACTGCTGGTTCATTATAAAATGGCATATTGGGGTCTATGATATTTGCAGTTGGACCTCACCTTTAAGCAAGTCTGAGATAATATTCTCAAGAAAACGTCATTGCTTTCATAAGGTGAAGTGTTGGAAGGGATTTGAGTTTGCTGGTTTTCATGTCACAAATTGATTGTTATTGTGATTTCAAGAGAAACAAGACACTGTTGCCAAGTCTTCAAAGAACCTGTCACTTTATTTGCCATCCTATTCCGTACAAGGCACATTTGTCGTTTGTTCAAGCTCAGAGAGGATTTTAATATAAGGACAGATGTGTTGGCAATAGCATGTTTTGGATTAGTTGGTCTGGAACTTTTTTGGTTTTGGAGATTCCTAAGTAAATTTTGTAGACTATTGAGTTGTAAATAAACAAGGCTCATCAGACCATTCTAGAAGGTTAATTTCCGTTAGGTAATCGTTTTCAGAAAATGCTAATTGTGACCTGAGGTCATGCAGAGAACTATATTATCTAGTGACTCTTAGGATTTTACCAGTTGTGCTTTAACATCTAGCACTCTAAGTCGTATTATGTCGAGACCAGTTTGGGCTGAAGTTTATTTTCTTCAGATTATTGAATTCAAGTGATTATTTTCTTTGGCAATACAAAAGTGTGCCAATAAAATTCTTGGATAAAGACATTCACTGGAATTTATGCTGAATTCAAACCTGGAATAATATTTCTTTGATTCAACAAGAGACTGTTGACACATCAGTTCTTCATAGGCTATAACAGACACATCATCACCTTCAGTTTTAGATCTCTTTGGGACTTGAATGTGTTTCATTCAGGACTTTTTATTACTAGGACTTGTATCTATAATTCTTGGATTATTTTTGGATTTAATTCACATAATGTAAACTCTTTTTTCACCATTTTTTTCACTCTGTATTCTAGTGAAATAAATTATTTGTTAAATTTTACAAAGCTTGTTGTCTTCACTCTTTCTGTTACTTATTTTAAGAGCACGGACTTGTAACACAGCACTCTTCATTACATTTGATACTTGCAATTAAAAGTGTAAATTATCTTCAATACAAGTACAACAGTTAATCAACTCTGCTCATAAATACAGCCTCCAAGGTGTTAAACTTCGACCCCGTCATAGTCTCAAGAATGGCAACTGTTTAGCCCAGTAATACAGACTCTGGGGTGGTACAATGTCTAGCTCATAATAAAGTTTCTAGGACTGTACAACATTTAGCCCATAACACAGCCTCTAGGATGGTAAAACATTAGCCAATCATACAGCCTCTAGGGTGGTAAAACATTAGCCAATTGTACAGTCTTTAGGGTGGTAAAACATTAGCCAATCATACAGCATCTAGGGTGGTAAAACAGTAGTCAATCATACAGTTTCTAGGGTGGTAAACATTTAGCCAATCATACAGTTTCTAGGATGGTAAAATATTTGACTAAAATCTTGTAGAATTTAAACCTTTGTGATGTTTACAAGTTACGGCAGACAGATGCATTACTGAAAATTAACTGATGGTTCATGCTGGGCAGTGCCAAATGTTAACTTGCCTGCATGAACTAGTACTCAAATAAGACACAAATTCAGCATCTGAATCATTAACATTGTTCTATCCATCTATTTTGGTGGTCATAATGACAAAGAAACTCCACAAGTCTAACATCTTACTTTACCTGCAATCACATCCAATAATTTTGCCGCTTGTGTCTTGTTTTGTAGTAAATTGTTCCACTCCTAGCATGGTACTGGTCTTATCAGCAAGGGTGAGTCTACGTGCAATACACACTAGACAAGACTGGAACTCTAAAAATAACAAACAAATAAAAGGTATGAACACAATAATGACAAGTGAAAAGGCTGGTACACAAAACAAGAAGCCCAAGTGGACTGTTATTATTCATCTGTTTCACATCATTTAACATCTGACCATTTCATTAAGCAAACTGATATATTGCAGAAACAATCCATAAAATGTAAACTATCTCCTAACAGTAAAGTTTGTTGCTGTTGTTGTAGGGTTTAACGCCATTTTTCAGCACACGATAGGCTATACATGGCGGCCAGTATTAATGGTGGAGGAAGAACCCGGGAAATTCCCGGAAAGAACCACCGACCCTCGAGAAACTACTGGCAAGCTTTGTCACATACCCACATTAGCCGAATCCGAGACTCAAACCTACGCAAACAGATGTGAGATGGCAGTGATCTATAACAGAGAGCGCTTTAGACCACTCGGCCACTCCATGCCCCTTCACCAGTTTTATGATAGTCCTATAAAATTCTTTCCAAAGATAAAGGCTTAATTATTAAGTGTGGCTCTCACTCAAAATCAAGCTCATGTAACATAAAACTTAAACAACCTTTATCAAACTCATATGAGAATTATGGGTAACAGAGATTAACAAGCTTAGCCAATCAAATCCAAAATAATTTTCTATTACACCCTGATCTAATATATTATAGACCCTGTCCAAGACCAAGATGATACAACCTGGTTGAGTAAAATTCCATCAAAACTTAAGTCTCCAGTGTGACTGCTCCAGTGGCCTAGTGGTTAGAGCATCTGCCTTGGATGTGGGAGGTCGTGGGTTCAACCCCTGGACAAGCCATACCAAAGACTTATAAAAATGGTACTAACAGCTGCCTCGCTAAGCCTGAGCATTAAGAGGTTATTGCTAGAACTGGTCAGCCAGGGTCAGGATAATGTGAGTGGGAGGGACATCATGCTACCCCAGTGCTAAACATCACTACAAATTGCCACACTGCAGACATCATAGCAATAAGACTAAAATTTTTTTAATGCTACATTAAAAATCCAATTCACACACACACATAGTCTCTGGTGTTGCAACAAACTCTGTCACTTTGAGATAAGATTACTTCTCATGCATGTGTAGCTCTGTCTCATAATCAAATCTTAAGCTATAACCGATTTGCTGGAGTATTTTAATGTTCAGCCAATTAAATGCACGATCATCTCATACTTAAGTCTGGATCAATATTAGAATTGTCTTCATGCAAGTCAGTAAGTCTTTGGAGTGGTAACAAGCTTAGCCAATCAGATGCAAGATCACCTCATTAATATGCACTGGTCTCCCTCATGATAAAACTCAACCAGCATGTTGATGGAATTAGTCAATTAACCAAGTCCCAACAAAACTGAATCAGAAATACCATCTTTCAAATGCCATCAAGCTCACCGAATCTGATCCAAGATCTGCCATAAATAGGCATAACTACTTTGTTAAAGAACTGGATGATGGCTATTTATTGAGTCTGATTAAAATCAGATCAAAATTACAGTCTCTCTAGAGTGGAAACAGGCTCAGTCACTCAGATGTAACATCATCTAATTAATGTGTGTAGATCTCAAATATTTTTTAGTACACCACCAAGATCGTATGATGAACTTATATTAAAAGCTTGATCAAAATCCAACTAAATCATGACCTCTCGAGTGGTGATATCTCAGCCAAGCACATGCAAGTTCACCTTGTGGAGATGTTGACAATAGAATCCAAATATAATAAAGCTTGATTAAATTTTGAACAGTAACAAGGCCCCCTGCATAATAAAAAGCTCAACCAGACTTATGCAAGATCATCTCATTAATATGCGTCAATCTCATCCATTATCCAATCTGGCCTTGATGATACAAGCCCACATTCCAAGTTTCATTAGAAATGTGGCCTTTAGAGTGGCAAGAAGCAGTTTTTGATGGAGGCCAGGAAGACAGACAATGCAAATGCCTAATGGATGCAGGGCCATATGGCTGAACATGTCTGTATTGTGTAAAGAATAAGACACTGTCAATGCAACCTTGACTTTAGGAAAGATATGGAAAAAATAAAGAAATCAAAGCAGTGCTAGTGTCACTCAACTGATTAATAATAGCACAATATCCCAACTGCAAGAACAGCTTGCAATAAAATCTAGGCTAGTTGATTCTTCCTGCCCAATTTGGTCAAATTTTCTTCCATGTTCCTTATGTTTTTAATAATGGTCACCACACTAAATGGTGGTTTTGCATCATTTGTACAAACATTTAAAGTCCTTTCATGATCGGATGATTACTATACAATTTTAGGTAAATTTCTGTTCATTGGTGTTTGAGAAGATACTAAAATATTTTTCAAAATTTTTTCATTGAGGTCTTATTGAATGGTGGGTCTATTTCTTGTGTGTGCAACTACACTGTCGCTATGCCTGAATTCACCCTTTCAAAATTTGGTCAAATTCTCCTAATCAGTTTTTGATACACAGTTTAAAGTTCTATTTTTATGAATAGTGCCAATATTAGACGGCTGAACATCATTATCATTTGTTCTGAAGTGAAAGGCTTTCTTGACAGAACACTTTCTATACTTTGAAGAATTTGTTTGAGCAGGGTTTTTTTCTTCAAAGGAATTGTGGATAAGGTTTTCTATTTTAAGTATGGGCAACCAAGTTTGAAAACAGATCAACATCATTTGTACAAAGAAAAAAGACCTCCAGGCCTGAATGCTTTTTACAAAAGTTGATGGACATCATTCCAGTGGTTTTCAAGAAAATAAGAATAGCTGATTTTGATGGATGGACGAAAAGTGATGCTTGATGTACAATGGATGCAAGCCGACACCTGAAGTTTACTTAGCCACATAGGAATGGGAGCTAATGATTCCAAGATCTGATTGTTTCTTTGATGAATGGACAATTTGATGAAATAACTGTAAATGTACGAGCAAACAGACCGATAGATAGGTGACATGCAAGCAACTTCACAACTTCATACCTAATGTGACCTCCTATTGAACCAGGACACATACAGATGTACACAGAATAAAAGGTATATTCTACAAGCTGCATCTTTCATGCAGCGCTGATAGAGCTCCAACTGGTTTCTGCCTACATCCCGTTATCAAAGATTTGCCGAGGGGCAAAAGATTTAAATGCAGCTAGAAGTGCAGTGTTCGTGTGTATGAACAACATACGTGTACCTAAGAGTTACTACAAAATCGCATTTAATAACTTGATAACTGACAAAGTATGCAGAGGCTCTGAGAACTGCACTGATGTATACCATTCAGAAACATTTGCTGTACAGCAAAATAATATTACAAATATTTTCAATTCCCCTTGCAATGATAATGTTGTTGCTGTTGTAGGGTTTAACGCCATTTTTAAGCACAAAATAGGATATACATGGCGTCCAGTATAAATGGTGCAGGAAGAACCGGTAATACCCAAGAAAGAACTAACAACCCACAGGAAGCTACTGGCAAGCTTTCTCACATATCCACATTGGCCGAACCTGAGACTCACCCCCACGCTGACATAGGCGAGATGGCAACGATCCATAACAGTGAGCGCTTTAGACCATGAGGCCACTCGGGGCCCCTGAACTTCACTCTTGGCACCCATATTGATAATGAATACTAGATATGTCAGTATGCAAGAGCTACCCACCATCCCAAATTTTTAAGAAGCTGATTTAGTCTATTCTCGGACAGAAATGATGGACACAAGTTGAAATAACTCTAAAACTACTATCTGGACAAAGTCACATTGTATATGGAAATACTATCTGGACGAAGTCACATTGTGTATGTAAACACTAACTGGAAAAAAGACATAGTGTATATGCAAATACTAACTGGACAGACATACTGTATATGCAAATACTAACTGGACAGTCATATTGTATATGCAAATACTAACTGGACAAAGTCATATTGTATATGCAAATACTAACTGGAAAGTCATATTGTATATGCAAATACTAACTGGACAGACATAGTGTATGTGCAAATACTAACTGGACAGTCATATTGTATATGCAAACACTAACTGGACAAGTCATATTGTATATGCAAATACTAACTGGATAAGTCATATTGTATATGCAAATACTAACTGGACAGTCATAGTGTATATGCAAATACTAACTGGACAGTCATATTGTATATGCAAATACTAACTGGACAGTCATAGTGTATGTGCAAATACTAACTGGACAAAGTCATTGTATATGCAAATACTAACTGGACAGACATAGTGTATATGCAAATACTAACTGGACAGTCATAGTGTATATGCAAATACTAACTGGACAGTCATATTGTATATGCAAATACTAACTGGATGTCATATTGTATATGCAAATCCTAACTGGACAGTCATAGTGTATATGCAAATACTAACTGGACAAAGTCATATTGCATATGCAAATACTAACTGGACAGTCATATTTTATATGCAAATACTAACTGGACAGTCATATTGTATATGCAAATACTAACTGGACAGTCATAGTGTATATGCAAATACTAACTGGATAAGTCATATTGTATATGCAAATACTAACTGGACAGTCATATTGTATATGCAAATACTAACTGTCATATTGTATAAGCAAATACTAACTGGACAGTCATATTGTATATGCAAATACTAACTGGAAAAAAGTCATAGTGTATATGCAAATACTAACTGGAAAAATTCATATTTTATATGCAAATACTAACTGGACAAGTCATATTGTATATGCAAATACTAACTGGACAGTCATATTGTATATGCAAATACTAACTGGACAGTCATATTTTACTTCGAAATACTAACTGGAAAAAAGTCATAGTGTATATGCAAATACTAACTGGAAAAATTCATATTTTATATGCAAATACTAACTGGACAAGTCATATTGTATATGCAAATACTAACTGGACAGTCATACTGTATATGCAAATACTAACTGGACAGACATAGAGTATATGCAAATACTAATTGGACAGTCATAGTGTATATGCAAATGCTAACTGGACAGTCATATTGTATATGCAAATAATAACTGGATAAGTCATATTGTATATGCAAATACCAACTGGACAGTCATAGTGTATATGCAAATACTAACTGGACAAAGTCATATTGTATATGCAAATACTAACTGGACAGTCATATTTTATATGCAAATACTAACTGGATAAGTCATATTGTATATGCAAATACTAACTGGATAAGTCATATTGTATATGCAAATACTAACTGGATAAGTCATATTGTATATGCAAATACTAACTGGACAGTCATATTGTATATGCAAATACTAACTGGACAGTCATATTTTACTTGAAAATACTAACTGGAAAAAAGTCATAGTGTATATGCAAATACTAACTGGAAAAATTCATATTTTATATGCAAATACTAACTGGACAAGTCATATTGTATATGCAAATACTAACTGGACAGTCATATTGTATATGCAAATACTAACTAGACAGTCATATTGTAATTGCAAATACTAACTGGACAGTCATATTGTATATGCAAATACTAACTGGATAAGTCATATTGTATATGCAAATACTAACTGGATAAGTCATATTGTATATGCAAATACTAACTGGACAGTCATACTGTATATGCAAATACTAACTGGACAGTCATATTGTAATCGCAAATACTAACTAGATAAGTCATATTGTATATGCAAATACTAACTGGACAGTCATATTGTATATGCAAATACTAACTGGACAGTCATATTGTAATTGCAAATAATTACTGGATAAGTCATAATTTACTTGGAAATACTAACTGAACAAATTTAAATTGTTCAAGGAAAACAAAATAATATCATGATACATGTGTACACCAAGTTCATGATGGCATCTTAAGTTGATTAGTATACTAACCACCATAGAGTGTGATGGATGCAGTGAGAATATTTTACAGGGCACAACGTCCAGTCATGATACAATGAAGTCACAAAGGTTTCAGAAGATAATAAGGAAACAAAAGTGTGACATCCAATGGTTAAATCGACTCCAGCACACAGCTGTCAAACCTCATGTGTGTGTGTGTGTAGAAATGATGTGTTACAATGTATAGACAGACATACAATAATAACCTTTGTTATCACCAGAATTACTGTTCTTGTCTGTAGGATATGGTTGCAAAATGGCAGAAATCTGCATATTTTCATATTGTGATACATAGGTCTGCTTAATTTCCACATCATCATCATCATCAACTGCAAGAAACAAAATACCATTTTAAATGCATATTCACAGAGCACTGCAAGTGATAAATATAATATATACAAATTGAGTGAGGAAAGGGAAACTGCAACATCATGCGCACATCTTTCTTTTGCTTCTTTAGATGAGTTCTTAATACATGAGAAAATATGGCATAGGACAGTCAAAAATGATGATAAAATACTGTCAGAACACGGTTAACTTAACTGATATAATTCATAGGCTGTTGCATAAAGGATTACCATGCAAACTGTGACAATACTTCAGAAATGTCAAAGAAGAATGTTTACAAGTCTTATATGTGATCCTGAATTTTAGTTTTTAGCTTAATCCTAAATGCACTCATGCTAATGAAGGTATGTAAAACCTTGATAAAAAATCCTTTTAAGTAAATGTTATGAATTAAAACAAAAATGAAAACATGCCTGTATTTTTGATCAGCTTAACACTGACAAACTGAATTATGTTATAGTAGGTGTAATACTTAACAATGAAGTCATCAATCCCACATTAACACATCACAAGGTTGTACCCCATTTCTGAGCTCTGTACCGTCAACATCACTTACGATACACAAAAGTGGGTTGTATTACCAGACCTACCAACCCTGACAAGACCTCAGTATGGCAATCAATTGTTTTCATAACATAGACCAGTTTTCAGTAATGTATGTCACACTGGAAAACATATATTTAATGGCCAAATCCAATTAAATCAGATCATCACTTTCTACATCAAGATCTGACAGCGACCACTTAGGGATCATGTTCCAGTGACCCTTGAATTAGCCAATGGGAATGCAGCTTTCAAAAATCTGAAAAGTGAATCAATTTGTTTGGCACACATTGATGCTCTTCAGCCACACTGGTTAGTTTCCCAAAGACTTCATCTTATTGGCTGATAAAACTTGTGATTATAATAACAAGATAGGTTAACAAAATATGACCCCTAAAGCGGTCACTTTCAGACCTTCACATATAACAGTGAACATTTGATTTTAAGCAGAGTGATAAAGGCCAGAAGTGCGATTCAAGACTGATGCAGCAATGGTAAACACTGTGTTCAACTAAAAAGTTTACTATAAACCTCAATTATCTTAAGTACAGTTTCACAAGCTGCAGTGCCAAACCCTACAGAGCTCAATAGTTTCTTGCTTACTGTCAACTTGACACAATCCATTGAAAATTTAAATTCTACATGTGCTGTGGCAATGCCAATCATCTTTGACCTACTCAAATCAACACATGATGTCCACTAAACCTAAGTGTTGCCCTTGCATTTCCCCCCCAAGAATCCGAATATTCCCTTTTATTCTTCTGTGCTATTAGAACTTAAGAGGTTTATTGTCCTTTTAATACTGAACTGCTGTTCGTTGGATGCCATTTAAAAAAAAAACATAAGCAGTAGCTTGATCATGTAGACACATTACATCACATAATAAGTGCAGTTTCAAGCATCTGAGGTACTCCTGTCAAGTTAGTCTGGTTCTGTGACCAACTCGACTGAAGCTAATATGAAACTTTGATCCAAATCAAACATGGACAAGCCACTATGCGGATTTTACTGCAATCATATTTCTTTAATTTGTGCTTCTATTCTACAAGTCCGTATTTTAGGAGTCATCTCCATATTACTTATAGCAAAATTTTAAGGGTTGGCAGGTCATTTATTATATAAAAGTTGACAGATGTAGTTATAGAACGATACTAAATAACACAGACCTTCTAAACACATTACACAATACAGTGGGGAAAACCTAATCTTTGAGACCCAATATTAGGTCAAGGTTGACCAGTTTTCAGGACTAGAGTTTGTGTCCACATTTTAGACATTTCTCGGGACTGGAGTTTGTGTCCACATTTTAGACATTTTGGCTGAAGATCTAAAGCAGACCAGTCCAAACTGCATATCGACAGGTGAAACTTTGCAAAAAGGAGGACAAGTTTGAGATTTGGAATAAGAAGTGGTCCGAACACCAAAATTATGGGTCCAAAATGCAAAAAAAAAAAGAAAAAAAAGATGTCCAATTCTTACCCTTCTGTACATGCATAAGCAAAATAGCCAATAATTATCTTTAATATACCATGGAATCCCAGCTAAATGAGAATCTCTCAGAAGCAGACGTATTTGGATGTATTGAGAAGCAACCCCAAAAATGTGTTTCAAGCCCTCACTTCAAGCAAAAAGGTGTTTGTATGATTTGGACTTTTAATGTAGCTTTAATAATTTTCCAATCACTAAGATGTCTGCAGTGTGGCAGTCTGAGGTGATTTTTAGCACTGGGTCATCATGCCGCAGACATGTAGTCACATTATCCAGACACCAGGCTGACCAGTCCTAAAGCTGAGCTCTTAGCGTGGCATCTATTAGTACTAATTTTATAAGTCTTTGGTATGACTAGGCCAGGGTTGACATGACCTCCTGCGGATGCTCTAAGCACTAGGCCACCTGGAGCAGTCTCAAGCAAAAAGGAAACGAATCTCCAGAAGTTAACCATGACAAAATGAATTATGTTACAGTACTTATAACACAGACAAATAAATCAAAACTTTACTATGTGACAACAAACATAATGCACTTGCCAGTTTGCAAAGCTGCTGTTATATAAAAAAAAATGCTTCTTTACAAATTACTTCACACATGATATGCCTTTGTTACATCTTCAACTCACAAATAAAACATGAAAAAGTCATCGAAAAATATCTTGTTAAAATACTCATTGCAAGTTCAAAGTTTTGCAAATTAAGTAAAAATTTCATTGTTTTTGCAAGAATCTCTAATAAGATGTGAGAAAAACTTGTAGGTTTTATTTCATTTTGTGAGAAATAAGAAGTTTTTCCTCATTATACACTATTTATCATTCTGTCAAATTGTTATCCATTCTGTACTTACAAGCTGGTTTAATGAGCATACGACAATTAAATGTTCTTCCTCGTCCTGGAAGATTTTCAAAGGAACTACCTGTTCAAAAAGAAATAAAAAAGAGAACTGATAAACAATGGTTTTGTAGAACCCTATATCTCACATACTGGACTAAGGTAAGATGCAAGTTAAATTTCTGAAAAGATTTTAATACAAAATTTTAACTCTGTTGCATATAAAAAAAAATTATTTATCTTGCCGGCTGTTGACAAGGCTAAAAAAAAAAAATGTCATACACGGCACAGAATGCGACTTTACAATTTTAAAAAATCAAAGTACTAAGAATACTGATGCATCAGATACCTTACAATAAACATGATCAGATGCCAATTTGGAATATTAAACTCCATCAGATGCCATCATGGAACATAAAGCATCATCAGATGCCAAAATGGAACATAAAACATGATCAGATGCCAAAATGGAGCATTAAACATGATCAGATGCAATATGGAACATTAAATATTCTCAGATGCCAGTATGGAACATAAAGCATGATCAGATGCCAATATGGAACATTAAACATGATCAGATGCCAATATGGAACACTAAACATGATCAGATGCCAATATGAAATATGAAACATGATCAGATGCCAATATGGAACAATAAACATGATCAGATGCCAGTATGGAACATAAGGCATGATCAGATGCCAATATGGAACATTAAACATAATCAGATGCCAGTATGGAACATAAAGCATGATCAGATGCCAATATGGAATATTAAACACGATCAGATGCCAATATGGAACATTAAGCATGATCAGATGCTAATATGGAACATTAAACATGATCAGATGCCAATATGGAACATTAAACATAATCAGATGCCAATATGGAACATTAAACATGATCAGATGCCAGTATGGAACATATATCATGATCAGATGCCAACATGGAACATTAAACATGATCAGATGCCAATATGGAACATAAAGCATAATCAGATGCCAATATGGAACATTAAACATGGTCAGATGCCAATATGGAACATAAAGCATGATCAGATGCTAATATGGAACATCAAACATGATCATATGCCAATATGGAACATAAAGCATAATCAGATGCCAATATGGAACATTAAACATGATCAGATGCTAAAATGGAACATTAAACATAATCAGATGCTAATATGGAACATTAAACATAATCAGATGCCAATATCGAACATCAAACATGGTAAGATGCCAATATGGAACATTAAACATGATCAGATGCCAATATGGAACATTAAACGTGGTCAGATGCCAACATGGAACATTAAGCATTGATCAGATGCCAATATGGAACATTAAACATGATCAGATGCTAAAATGGAACATTAAACATAATCAGATGCTAATATGGAACATTAAACATAATCAGATGCCAATATCGAACATCAAACATGGTAAGATGCCAATATGGAACATTAAACATGATCAGATGCCAATATGGAACATTAAGCATGGTCAGATGCCAATATGGAACATTAAACGTGGTCAGATGCCAACATGGAACATTAAGCATTGATCAGATGCCAATATGGAACATTAAACATGATCAGATGCCAATACGGAACATAAAGCATAATCAGATGCCAATATGGAACATTAAACATGGTCAGATGCCAATATGGAACATAAAGCATGATCAGATGCTAATATGGAACAAAGAGCATGATCAGATGCCAGTATGGAACATTAACCATGATCAGATGCTAATATGGAACATTAAACATGGTCAGATGCCAATATGAAAACATTTAACATGATCAGATGCCAATATGAAATACGAAACATTATCAGATGCCAATATGGAACATTAAACAGTGATCAGATGCCAATATGGAACATTAAATATGATCAGATGCCAATATGGAACATTAAACATGATCAGATGCCAATATGGAACATTATACATGATCAGATGCCAATATGGAACATTAAACATGATCAGATGCCAATATGGAACATTAAACATGATCAGATGCCAGTATGGAACACAAAGCATGATCAGATGCCAATATGGAACATTAAACATGGTCAGATGTTAATATGGAACATAAAGCATAATCAGATGCCAATATGGAACATTAAACACGATCAGATGCCAATATGGAACATTAAACATGATCAGATGCCAATATGGAACATAAAGCATAATCAGATGCCAATATGGAACAATAAACATGGTCAGATGCCAATATGGAACATAAAGCATGATCAGATGTCAGCATGGAACATTAAACATGATCATATGCTAATATGGAAGATTAAACATGGTCAGATGCCAATATGGAACATTAAACACGATCAGATACCAATATGAAATATGGAACATGATCAGATGCCAATATGGAACACTAAACATGATCAGATGCCAATGTGAAGTATGAAACATGATTAGATGCCAATATGGAACATTAAACATGATCAGATGCCAATATGGAACATAAAGCATAATCAGATGCCAGTATGGAACATTAAACATGATCAGATGCTAATATGGAATATTAAACATGGTCAGATGCCAATATGAAAACATTAAACACGATCAGATGCCAATATGAAATATGTAACATGATCAGATGCCAATATGGAACATAAAACATTGATCAGATGCCAATATGGAACATTAAACATGATCAGATGCCAATATGGAACATTAAACATGATCAGATGCCAATATGAAATATGAAACATGATCAGATGCCAATATGGAACATTAAACATTGATCAGATGCCAATATAGAACACTAAACATGATCAGGTGCCAATATGGAACATTAAACATGATCAAGATGCCAATATGGAACATAAAGCATGATCAGATGCCAATATGTAACATTAAACGAGATCAGATGCCAATATGGAACATTAAACACAATCAGATGCCAATATGGAACATTAAACATGATCAGATGCCAATATGGAAGACAAAACATAATCAGAAGCCAATATGGAATATGAAACACGATCAGATGCCAATATGGAACATTAAACACGTTTGTATGCCAATATGGAACATTAAACATGATCAGATGCCAGTATGGAACATTAAACATGAACTGATGCCAATATGGTACACTAAACTTGATCAGATGTCAATATGGAACATTAAACACAATCATATGCCAATATGGGACATTAAACATGATCACATGCCAGTATGGAACATTAAACGTGATCAGATGCCAATATGGAACATTAAACATGATCAGATGCCAATATGGAACATTAAACATTGGTCAGATGCCAATATGGAACATTAAACATGGTCAGATGCCAGTATGGAACAGTAAACATAATCAGATGCCAGTATGGAACATTAAACATGATCAGATGCCATTACGGAACATTAAACATAATCAGATGCCAGTATGGAACATTAAACATGATCAGATGCCAATATGGAATATGAAACATGATCAGATGCCAATATGGAACATTAAACATAATCAGATGCCAGTATGTAACATTAAACATAGTCAGAAAGGTGGACTTTGAACTATGAGACGCTGATAAATAAGCATGCAGAAAGTACTTTGTGAATGTGTATACAGTTATGCATAGGCCATTAATTAGTCTTGTTCTGTAACATGCTTGTACATAAACATGTCAGTGCTGCAAGTGAGATGGACAGTGATTCATTTCACTGTGTGTGTGTATATATATATATATATATATATATATATATATATATATATATATATATATATATATATATATATGTCCATATATCTCAGATGGCCTCATGGTAAATTAGTTTTACTATATAACCAAGCTGTCCTTGGTGAACAGTCTTTATTATTATTATTATTATTATTATTATTATTTAACAGCTTAGTTATGCAAAAAGAACAGGAAGACTTGATTCTGTAATGTCAAGACTATAATTGCCAACTAAAATTATGATAAACAGAAGAAGAAAAGAAAGTCTGATACAGTACACACACATACATACACACACACACACACTATACACACAAACACACCAGTGTTGATGTCAACAGACTATTATAATTTAACTAGTTAGAGAGTTACAATTTATTAAAAGCATTCTAAACAGGAACAGGACTCGAACCTATGCCATAAGTAATGCCCTCATCACATGACTGCAATGCACTTCTCCCTCCAAAAAGATGGAACAAGACTGACAGTAGCACTTCAAGCACACAAATGACAGCTGTTATTAATGTTTATGACAAGAAACAGCAATCTCCATCTGTTCTGCTCAATGTTACAATTAAACCTTTCTTTGTATTTTTAATTAACAAGATCACTTACAAATCTACTTCTTGTGGATTATACAAATTAATCTTCACAAATCAGACTTCTGTCATGTTCAAGTTGTAAAAAGTCGCGATACTGCATATGTGTTTGAGGAAAGCAGAATGCTTATCTGTTTTTTACTCCAATTCATGTAATGAAATTGTATCAAAGTTTCAACTTATGTACAGTACTACAACCAGTCTACTAAAAATGCTGGAAAATATGCCTTCTATAAATAAGATATCAGCCTTTCTAACATACTCTATTTGCCGGACATGACGACCAGTTCAAAAGTTTTAACCAGCATATACTTGGATCAACTAGATATCGGTCATAACAGAACCCAAATATCATTATACTAAATTGTCTTTAAACATATTTATTAGTTAATTTGTCAAATAAACATCTCAATTCTGACATTACTATGTTTAGGTTACAGATTGTTTCTTTGTTGAGATTGTTTCTTTGTTGGACAGTCAACAAAGGTATCGACATTTAAGCTCCATTCAAATGTGTTTAGGTCTTGTTTACATTTTCTTTGTCTGATTATCAATTAATGTGTCACTGATTAAGCTTTATTCATAGGTGAAAAATAGGTCTTATTTATACCGTTTCCTCAACAATCGCATTAATTAAGCTTATTACACCTAAACTACCTGAAGGCTATACTGCTCACAGTTAAGCCAATCAAATAGGCTTAAGCTTTTAGTGAGTTAGATTTAAAAGATAAAATGTTTGTTATTCTTAATGTTTATTTCAATAAGTAGTATGTTTTAGTTTTGTGTGATTTAGGTCAATACTCTCCATGTCAAATCTTCAACATAATAATTACTGGATATTACTAACAAGTGACCAAACCAAGTGAGACATCAAAGCAGATTTATTAGAACATAACATGACATCATACAAATTCATGTTTTTGTTGCACTTTCCTTGTAATGTCTTTGGAAAAATAAACACCCTTAGCCAGTGTCTGCAGGCAAGACTTGCTATACATTAACGTAAAGCAACATGTGGATGGATTTTTTAAAGCACTTACAAGTACCGTGGAGATAAACACTAATCTGGGTCCATCTGCTATGAATTTGTTACATTCATGTGTGACAGTAGTCATTTCAAAAGGATAGTGTGTTTACTGCCTGACAATGACTTGACAACCAAAGCAGTACAGTGTGGAAATTTCACAGGCACTTCCAGTGTCAAGCATAGCGTGTGCGCAGTGCTCAAAAGAAAAAATACAGGTTCTTACTTAAATTCAACAGGCAGAGACAAAAATTTGCATGTGCCCAAAAACTGCTCCATTTGTAATATTATTTGTCACAAAATGTAAATGCTACACTTCAAATATTAAAACATAAAAACAAAATCATATTAAACTGAAAAGGATGGTCAATTTTTAATCAACGACTAAGAAGCCAACATGACCACATCTGGTCCACTTAATACTTACAATACCTCCAAAAAACAACTTGCACTTAGCCTAAACTCTCCAGATTACAAAAGTAAAGTAATCAATTAACAATCTGTGAAAACACGCTACTCACAGTTGCATTACATAGCTATGCATGACTGCACCAGTTGCAATTGCTGGAACACTTCCGGTACCCACTAGATTGTTCAAAGCCGCTATTTAGCACATAAATATCCAAAACAGTTTTAAAATCATGTATATGTTACAGCCATGTGATCACTAGTCATATGATCCCAGACAACTTGTTCCGCTTTCAACTTAAGTACTGTAAGTAAGAGTCATACATACGGATAAATATTAATAATTTAGTATTCTTTTAGCATCTTAAAAATACATTTCCACATTTCAACACTGCATCAATGTTCTCTCAGCAAATTTTTTTTTTTTTCCCCCGACAAGCCCGATGGGCACCTCAATTAGAATACAGGAAGAGCCTGATCTGAAATTAGAAGGGCTCTGGATGACATGCTATCAGCTTTGGGTTTTTTTTGGCACTGGTGAGTGAGGATTTTCACACAAGAATATTATTCAAATCAAAGCAACTGTGTAGTCTTAGTACTGACACACCTGACAAACTACTTTTAAGAAAAATATATTATTGGTGCCGATATAAAATACTTTGATCTCATGATGGCAGGCAAAAGTGGAAGAACTTGAAATGGATGTTAATATTAACAGAGCAAAAAGAATGCCTTCACCAAACTAAAGAATTTTATGAAAGTGAATTTACCCCAGTACAAATGTGGCAACATCATTATTGGTCACAAGAACACAGTGTGAATATGTTATTAACTTGTGGGGGAAATCCATAGCAAATCATTGGTGTAAACTTATCTTTTGCTACAACCACTTGATGAGACCTATGGTGGGGTCAAAATAGTTTCTGTTGTGGTGGATCTACATAATAAATAGAATATTTATGTGTCTCTGTCAAGTACATCAAAATGTCACCTGCACTATCTATGTACACATGGATGGATGGATGGATGTATCAACACACACACATGGGCATTTCTGAATGTGAAATACATACATACACACACACACACACACATACACTTGTTCTAGAAGCACAACTTACCTAAGGATAAAGGCAGTAAACTGCTATTGAATTGAACATGGTCACCAACATGAATAATATTGTATACACTTTTTCCAATTAAGTCATCCTGAAAACAAAAAGGCAGTATGTAAAGTACCTGTAGCTAAAAGGCAGTATGTAAAGTACCTGCAGCTAAAAGGCAGTATGTAAAGTACCTGTAGCTAAAAGGCAGTATTTAAAGTACCTGCAGCTAAAAGGCAGTGAATCGGTAAAGACACAATTATGCTACCTGGTTCATATCAATGATCCTGAGAATTCTTAATTAAGTTTAAATAAAGAATCAACTTCACATTTTACATAATTTATGAAGTAACAAAGCTTGATAATTGATTACACACTTTTTATTAGCAGTCATTGCAAAGTGAAGCAAGTGAAGTATAAGCTGTTCATGTATGGTGTTCGACAAATTTTCAAGTTTTGTGACCAAAGGAATCCTGTTTGATATGAAGTTGAATTCTTATAATTAAAAATAGTTATGACGATAATATAGAATCTCAAAAAAAAAATACAGAACAATAACTGTTAAAGCACAAAAGAATGACGTATGAATACATAAGCAGTTACTTTCTTGTGTAATTAACTCAGATTGACCAAAATGATTGATTTTAATTTGAACTTTAGTTTCCTGCATCACAGGAGGCAATTTAATCCAATCTAAACGATTGTTACAAAGGCTTGGGACAAATTGGATATTATTATGTTATAAAGTAAAGTAAAGAAAAATTGGCACCAAAACCTGATATTTATCAGGACTTCTTAGTGAAGATCCCGTATAGCCTATGAAAACTAGATTTTGTCTTGCCTGCAATAGCAAACGAGATAATCAATGCTTTTGCTAACAAAATACGTAACTGATTCCCTTGACTTCTTTAAAACTGCATTTCCCTGAAAGTCAATAAATTTTGTCCAATTCACAGAACTTGGAACAAAGCCATATTACTGTCCCACCTTGTGCACTACATTCTGCACGGAAGATATTAATTGAATCCCAAAGTCATATTACTCATTATCCGCCGATTTATTTATCCTTTTGGCAATACTGTACATACTTTCATCTGGAAATGTTTTCCATGATGTTAAGAAAGTCATCATCTAGGATGAGTCACACTGACACATAAAAGAATTCTTGATTGTACACAATGTGTTTGTTTGGTGTTAATGGTACGGCAACACATAAATAGTTATAGTACACCAAGCTAATGTGAGTAAAGTCCCTTGCCTGGGGACACACCACTGTTACCAACAGAGTCTGGTATGGGCAGGAGTTAAACTGGCACCTTTCTGGATCAGTATGGCCCATAAACCACTGCAGTTCCTCCACCAAGTAAAATAACAACCATGTCAATGCCACATGTACATCAATTGCATGAAATGTTCAAGTTACATCAACCATCTCATGATAAAAAAATTGTGTAAATGTGCACAAAATCTGTTGGCACTGATGATGACATTACTTGGCATGAGGCAGCCGAGTACCATCAAACCTGAGAGGGAATCTGGCGCTAGTCATCAGAATTATGGATCAAACTAAATTACTGTTCAGATATTAGGTTTAATGTTATTCTTACCAATAATCCATCTACTTTTATCACCAAAAAACAATTAGAGATGAAACAACTGTCCAACAATTTAAGCCTTGTACTGATCCTGATTTGCAACAAGCCTTCACAAGGGATGGCAGTAATGGGCTTTGCTTTTGCAGCAGGAAAGTGAATCAGAACTCGTTTTTATGAAATAAAAGTCTTCTTTGTTATATATGTTTGCTTGAATAAGAATGGAGACAAATCTTACAGAAATGAAGAAATTCGTATTTTCTTGTGCACTGTATGCACCGATATACAAAAAGTGTTGAATTAAATCTGCCATTAAATGATGCCAAAATAAATGTTTTAGTGGGTCTAAAGTTGTATTGTGATTATGGTACTCTTTTTAATCATATAAATGCAACAATATTGTGATGATGCCACTTTTTAAATGATATCATATCAGTGACATGACACTTTCCATCTTATTAAACATCTTCAAAAAAAGTATAGTGATATTGCCCCTCATTATAATATCATTGCACAAAGTATCATGATAACACCTCTCTTTTTGTATCTTTATAAAAGTACTGTAATACGGCCCATCTTTATAATATCGTCGCTAAAATATTGTGATATTTTCCCCCTTTTTAATACTGCAGCGACGATAGTGACTACACAGCCATTTTTTAAAAATATGTCACAAGTATCGTGATACTACCCCTTTTGACGTCATAATGCGACAGTATCACGATATCTCTTTATCATATGAAAATGTGATAGTATTGTGACATGACCCTTTTTTTATGTGAAAATATGATAGTATCATTCTATTACCCTTTTTGAATGTGATAGTACTGTCATATTGTCTCTATTTTAAATGCGGGGATAGTATTGTGATATTGTCACTTTTAAGTGATAATGTGATAGCACAGTGGTAGTATCACTCTTTCTAGTGAAAGTCACTCTTTTACATGACAATGTGATAGTATTGTGGTAGTGTCACTCTTCAGTGACAATGTGATAGTATTGTGGTAGTGTCACTCTTAGTGACAATGTGACAGCATTGTGGTAGTGTCACTCTTACCAGTAACAGTTACTCTTGCTAGTGACAATGTGATAGTACTGTAGTAGTGTCACTCTTTTCAGTCATGTTGTCACTCTTTTAAGTGACAATGTGATAGTACTGTGGCAGTGTTGCTCTTTTAAGTGACATAATGTCACTTTTGAGTGACGATGTGATAGTATTGTTGTAGTGTCACTCTTAGTGACAATGTGACAGCATCGTGGTAGTGTCACTCTTACCAGTAACAGTCACTCTTGCTAGTGACAATGTTGTCACTCTTTTAAGTGACAATGTGATAGTACTGTGGCAGTGTTGCTCTTTTAAGTGACATAATGTCACTTTTGAGTGACGATGTTAAAGTACTGTGATACTGTCACACTTTTAAACAATAATGCATTAGTATTATGCTATTGCTTTTCTTTTTAATATTATCATAATACTATCATATAGCCAAGTGATAATGCATTAGTATTATGCTATTGCTTTTCTTTTTAATATTATTACAATAGCATCACATAGCCAACTGATAATGCTACAGTATTATGATATTGCTTTTCTTTTTAATATTATCACAATAATATCATATAGCCAAGTGATAATGCTACAGTATTATGATACTGTCACTCTTTTTAATATTATCACAATAGTATCATATAGCCAAGTGATAATGCTACAGTATTTAATACTGTCACTCTTTTTAATATTATCACAATAATATCATATAGCCAAGTGATAATGCTACAGTATTATGATACTGTCACTCTTTTTAATATTATCACAATAGTATCATATAGCCAAGTGATAATGCCACAGTATTTGATACTGTCACTCTTTTGAATCATATCAACATGATAGCAGCATGTGTGATATCTTTTCAAACCAATACAAGTTTGATTTTTAGCTAAAGTCTACATATCCTTTTGTTAACAAATTTAGTCCAAACATCACTGATAAAACCATGAAAGTTACACTAACTGAACATTAATTAGAAACTTCAAAGCACAAATCTGCAGACAAAAGTGAAAGCCCCAACATTTTTAATTGCCAGCTATGTTGCTTTTACTTAAAAGTATCACTATCTGAAAATTTTGCATTGCCAATGTCAATGCAGATATCAATGCTATACTAAATTAGGCAATTGATATTGCCAACACAGATATCAGTTACCCCAGTAGCAATTCTGGCAATTACTACTGTCAACACAGATATTAATTACTTCTACACCAGTTGACCACTCATGTAATTATGCAATTTAGGACTTTTCATTGTGTCTCGATTAAAAAGCTGTCATTTTTTTTATTTCTCACATTTTAGATACTAGGTTTTGTTGTTGACAATTTTTTACCTCCAGTAAATGAAGCACCACTACCCTTGCAACCACAAGAATCACAAGTCCTCTCTCCTTTGGTTACTAAATTTCATGACTATGCAGGCAACAACAGAAGAAACTCAGTTAAATATAAAACGTTCATCAGATCACTTGTGTGTGAGATAAAGCTTGTGGATACCAGATTCTGGTCTATATAATGCAAGGCAACTTATTGTGCATCTACAGACCAGGTTAAATAACTCTCCAGGTATTGTGTCGGATAACCCAGCTAGATGCAAGATGCAAATAACCTAAATGTGAAAATGATAATTTCAACATGACATCATCTCTGGCATTCCACCAAACAAACACTGCCGACTCATTCAACTGGGTGACCAACTGTTTGATCCTTTTAGACTTTTGTCTTTGACAATGAAGAAAATCCTTCTAGCTTGCTATTTTTGTTTAAAACTAAATATTTATAACCAATTAGCATGTTGAAATGTATTCACAAGATTCATTTTGAGAAATTCTATAAGCGTAAAAAAAGACACCTGTAAGGCAAGTTGAAGGACAAGACCCAAGTAAACCACGTTTTGCCCTACCAGAACTTGGCATCAAGATTGTTGTAGCACGTATGTCAAAATTATCAATACAAAACATAGCTATGCATTTGTATTCTAAAATGACTGATTCATGTTATTCAAACAAACATAACAGACCTCTGAATCATACCGTACATACATGCTTATAAGCTAAGTCCAACTGCAAACTGCACAAACCCTGATCTGCCATCGCACAACGCGCTGACAAATCGGGGTCTGTGCAGATTTTTAGCAGTAACAGTAGAACAAACAACAAACACAGATCCTGATCTGCAGGCACGTTTGCTATTGCAGGCAAGACAAAAGTATGTACCCACAGAACACAAGTGTCATCAATATTCAATCAAACACAATCTGTAGGGATCTGCCACTGTCTTTATTGAGCAGGTGCCTCATATTTAAAGACATCAATTAAACGCGTTTCATAATTTTTGTCAATTACCGTGGTACGTACCTGAGAATATTTTAAGTATAATTTCACATTTTCTGACACAAATTCAACTTTTCCTTGACTGTTCACACAAAAGAGAAAACCATCCAAAGCCTGAAAAGTAAACAGAAAATGATGACGATTATCTTTGACAGTCATAAAGGTAAAATAAAAATCTGCATCCAATGTAATGCTGAAGTAATAACTAAAAAAATCAAGTTTTATCATGTGTTGTTCACATTCATTCAAACCGGACAAGTGACCATCCATGTAAAAAAAGTCAAACTGGTGGATATACACAGGTGACCTCTACATACAGGTTCAGCTATCAAAACATGTATTTTAAACAAAGGCTATGTCCTCAATACCAATATTGCTATTATTATTATTATTATTATTATTATTGTTGTTGTTATTATTACAGTGAAACCCCCTCTAAAACAGCCATCATAACACAAAAACTGCATCATCATGGCATGTGGCAGGAAATTTTACATGAATTTCAACAATTGCTTGAAGCACTACAAAGTCATTTTTAGTATCAAAATAAACAAGCTTTATTTTCTATACTCTGATAAACCATCACAATCTTGAATCAAAAATTAGTTTATATTGCATAAAAACACTAATGTAACTACTAAATTTTAACTTATATATGACCATGAAACAGGTAAGTTCTTTCTTTGGTCAGCTTGTATAATAAGGCTTAGAACAGCTGTTTACACTTCAAACAATATCTGGATTAACCAGCTGCTCAGATAAGAGTCAGCTGAACATGGCGTGCAAAGAAGCTTAATGTGGACATTGTTACTAAAACTTCACCTGCTTTTACAGACAATATTGTTGTAAATACTAAATCACACCTAATCCTAATGACGGGGATGAATTCATCTCTCTCCTCATAAAGCTACTTTTTTCATTAGATATAGTTTTAGGAGTCAATAAAGAGAATTTTTTGTTGTTTGAATAATAACTGTCACACTGTCAAAAAAGGCCTAAATGACTACTTTTTCCACCATCCAGCTAACAGATTATTTCAATCCTCAGCCTTAAATGATAGAAACTACCTTGCTTTGAGTTTGTCATACTGACACCAATGAGTTATGCTCTAGTAGGGCAAGTACGAGCAAGATAAGAAATGTTGACACATTGATTCATATGCTATTCCTTTATCTAAACAATGCCTTCCTCATCAAAACAGGAGTTTAATTTGCATGCATAGAGCAGTCACTTTCAATAAGTTAGCACTTAACACATAAACCCCTGGTGAAAAGTTTACGTGGCAGAAGGTAGTAACCTACTGCCAAGTTCTGAAGCATCAAGGTCTTGTATGATACACTAAAGTGGGTGGTATTATAAAAAGGTAGACAGATGTAGCTCTACAATATCAAATAATCTGGAATTTCTAGTTGCACCACAAAATACAGAGGGAAAAACCACATTTTTGGGCTGATTATTTTATACCCAAAATTTGCCCATGGTCAGAATCTCATTTTGTGTCCGGATTTTAGACTTTTTGGTCTCACATGTAAGGCAGACTGGTATAAACTGCAAACAGACAGATGAACCTTTGCAAAATGTAGAACAAGATGGGCATTTTGAATAAAAAGTGGTCTTGATACGAAAATAATGGGTTAGTTAAGCAAAAAAGACTTAAAAAAAGAACTCCAACTTTTGCCCTTCTGCTCATGTGCGAGCCAAATAGCCAATGAAAAACGATGTTTCTAACATAACTAGGCAGTATGTTATTGGAAGATCACCTGGAAGTTGGTGTTTTAGGATGTTTTTAGAATAGCTTTCAAAATGTGTTTCCTACTCAAATTTCTGACGAAAATGACAAATATCTCCAGGGGTTAATGTGTCAAAGCAGAGAGAAACCATTATTTGGTTAAACACCTGACTGCTGACCATTGAAAGCAGGTGACTGTTATACAGATGACTTTAATAACGTAAATTTGCTGGTTGGTAGTAAGGCTGGTGGGTGGTTAAAATTGACCAGGTGAGCACTATATAGAGGTGACTGTTAGGACAGATTTAAATGTAGTTTTTCTTTTCATAAATACTTTGAACATATAAAGAAAATTTTCTGCCCCAGAACATCTTCTTAGCCTAGGCTGATTGATCCACTTTGATCCACAAGATCTATGTAGCTAGCTGAAACAGAGTGCCCTCTTACAGTTGAAGATTTACTGCCCTTAGCCAGCTACATCAACTGACCAATGAGACAACTCATTACATACCAGCTAGTTATTCAGGATGCAATTTTCATGATATCCATGTGCTCCAACTTGAAAGAAAACGTGAAAATGTTTAACTGGAGAAACTCATATACAACAAGTGTCACTGTCTATGTAAACCACCATGATTATTACCATTGATTGTGCTAGGTAAATACAGATCAAGTCAGTTTCATTCAGCTGCAAACATTTAGATAATGGAGCAATTGATAATGTTTCAGTTAGTTGCATATAACAACCATTTATATGGGATGAAGTGGAACACCAACTTCTGGCAAGCGAAGTTGTGGCCAGATGGTCTTGTGAGATTAGCTTGCATTTATCTCACTGATTTGTACCTTCTGAAAGTCACTATTATTATTATTATTAATGAGTCACAGAATGCATTTTTTGCTTACATAAACAATCCAAACATTTCAGCATATCTAGGTCCTAACTTTACACATGTACTACTATTTTCCGCCAACTCAAGTTCAATACAGCATCTGATTTAGAAAATATAAAATATACGACTTTCAATACACTTCAACACAGCACATTAACGCTGCTGCTATAACCACCAATGCTATGCCAGGAAAAGTGATAGCTATTTCTCTCATTCCTATGGTTATGGGACTACTTGGCCAAAAGCCGAGTCCGCCCACTAACATGGACTACCCAAATGGTCCACTTACGTACTTGGCCTTATTGGTCCACAATTTATATAACAGTAATGTGGATGTAATGTCCTTTGTCAATGGTCATTTCATATTTTTTTTTAATTCTGTACAATCTTAGTCTGAATTTTATTATCCAGTTAAAGGACAAGTCATAGAGATTCTTAGTATCCAGTTAAAGGACAAGTCATAGAGATTTTTAGTATCCAGTTCAAGGACAAGTCATAGAGATTTTTAGTATCCAGATAAAGGACAAGTCATAGAGCTTTTTAGTATCCAGTTCAAGGACAAGTCATAGAGATTTTTAGTATCCAGTTAAAGGACAAGTCATAGAGATACTCAGTACTGACATTTCAATAATGGATGTAATTTTCAAGAATTTGATTGCACATACCATTCAATGGAGATGATTTAAACTTTTCTTTCATTATTACAATTTCTAGCTATCTGACTGACCATACTCTTCTGAATTTTTTGGGTTCATGCCAGTATGAACCAAAAAGAATATACTTTACACGTTCTCACTGAAACTTAATTTGTGTAAAATATTTGCAAGCTGATTATTTTAATTTTTTATTATTAGATATTAGATATGCTATTTAATTAAAGGATTTACCAGTTTATCTTTCTTGCAGACGATACAATTGTTTTTTTTTCTTTCCAATTCATACTTCAATGAACGCAAAAACGTAATGGTCAATCCTTCATTATTCATTTACTGAAAACAAAATATAATCACAAATGCAGCTTTATCTGATGCACCAACAGTGAGAGTTAATTAAAATTAATTTCCATATAATGGGTTGATTTAGTTATGGGCCAACCATGACATTTATCATTTCTAAATTAAATCTGTGTTGACCGAATCTGTAATGGGCTGATTTTATTATGTGCCAATTGCAGAATGTGCTGAGTATGTTATAGGATTTCTCCAGTCACCATTCCAATACAGGTGTGAAACAGTTGTTTATCATCTTCTATATTGCTTCCAATTTTATGCAAGTCCAAACAACCCATATTTGTATTATATCTTTATGATTTATATTTGCCATTTCATATCTAACTGCCTAGTAATATTCCCCATGTTATCTGCCAGTGCAAATGGGCAGAAAAATCCTGGGTTTTTAAAAGCAAAACCCACTTTGTTTTTCCCAATTGACAATCCTCTGATAAAAGCCACCAATCAGACATTTGTTCAGTGCCAAGTCCCATAAATCCCAGTGTGCATCTGACCTTAATCCCTTAGCAGACAGTCCTTTGATTGAACTACGAATATGATACTTGTTCAGTGCCAAGTAGAGTCCTATATTTTAACTCTCTGTGAGCATGCCATGCCAATGACAGCTGTTCCACTGCATACTTTGATAGATTTCACAGACTGGATGATGAAAGTGTTAGTTAAGTCAGTAGGCATAAGCACCTGCAGATCATAGTGAAGAGGATAAATCATAGGAGACATTTATGACAGTCTGATTATGACTGAAGGATTTTCAGAATCCTCAGACAATTAGGATGAATTCTTGGGCTTTGTACCAGATGATATTAGACTAATACATGTATATAATATTGTGAATAGTGAGGACTTCATTGGTTACTTGTCAAGACAAATGGAACGTACATATCATGGGATAATGTGAATCAAATCATTTTGGACTACTATTATTTTAACGGTATATGACCTATAAAAGATTTAGTTATCAAGTTTAATGCCATTTTTTACCAGAAGATGGGCTATACATGGCGGACAATATAAATGAAGGAGGAAGAACCTGGCAAAACCCTGTAAAGAACCACCAACCCATGAGCAGCTACTGTCAAGTTATCTCACATATCCATATTGGCCAAACCCAAGATTAAAACCCACGCAGACAGAGGTAAGATGGCAGTGATCCATAAGAATTCATAAATTTAGAACATCAAGCATTATGGATTTCTTTGGATTTTATTAAGTGAAGACAGACAAAATTTATCTTGTCAATTTTTTTAGGTGTCACATTCCACTCAGGAACATAATTTTATTTGTTTTGCAATAGTTTTGCTCGCGTCAGTATTTCTATGCATGAAATTTGGATTGTTATTTTCTGAAGTGCATCATGGCTTTCCAAAGACAACCCACATCATGCAGTTGAATCCAACTTGCAAAGTATACCTAGATTTATAGGAGACTCAAAATAAAGTTCAGTTTTGCAGCCCTGAAAATGATAGTTGGGGTGGTGGTGTGGTGGCTGTGAGGTGGGTGACATTCAAATTGACTTGTCTTGTAATTGAGTATATAGTGTTCCAATCCTGCACAAGTGCTCTTAATGAAATAAATCATATCATAATATTCATGACGTGATGAATGTCTGTAATGTTTCAAACAAATTTCAATGCTAAAAAGAAGTCTTTAAGTGGTCCTGGTGGCCAAGTTGTCCAAAAGTCTTTAAGTGGTCCTGGTGGCCAAGTTGTCCAAGATTGCTTGCCCTTACCCACCACAGCCATCTCACCTCTGTGTGGGTGTGTGAGAAAAGTTGCCTGGATGCTTCCCATGGTTCTCACTGCAGTTTTCCCAGTTTCCTCCTCCACCAGCTATACTGAATGCCATGTATACACAGAATAAAGGCATTAAACCCAAAACAACAAATTTTTAATAGGTATAAACAAAAATCTCATTTTCACAAAAAAAATTTGGTTGTAAATGTCTTGTGTTTTCCATTGACAGAATTTTGTAGACAATGTCATTGTTTGCAACCACGTACAAGCGTTCCACCTGGCACCTAGCTGTCAGACAGGGCATTCAAAAAGCCAAGGAAGCCAGGAACATAAAGCAAGCTGAAAAGAGAGCTAGAAAGAATGAGAAATAACAACTTACTCTGGAGCTACACTATCATCTCCCGTAGACAGACGGATGCCAAGAGACAAGAGATTTGCAACCATGATGATCTACCACGATTCTTATATGACTGCAAATAAGCGCAAATTATCCATGTTGGTGTCGGACATGGAATCCCACCCTATTGATTAGAATCAACACAGCTTCATATGTGCACACAAATTCTGACCCTCAGGTGGAAATGCTCTATCCCACACTGATGCATATTATGGATTCTGTTGGTGTTGCCATGGAATTTCTCTATCCCACACCAATGCATATGATGGATTCTTTTAGTCTCGCCATTTGCAGGTGAGACAAAAAGCATGGTAAACAAGATAGGATAATAAACAAAGCCAAACATATTACTCACCTCTAAAAGTAGGGGTCCTAGCACATCATTGGCCAAAATGGCAGGTTTACTGGAGGACACCTGACTCAGTTGAACGTCGTTGCCAGAACCACTTTCTGCAAAGATATAGAAGTTAGAATAATCTTTTCTTATAGTGTATATGAATTCATTCCTTTCACATCGATCGTACACCAAGCTCTTGTCAGTGAGTGCTTCAATTGGCTATTGAAGGCTACTGAAGAGAAGAAAAATGAAAACATAAATCCTGTTGCATCATAAGCATAAACTTTTCTTCGCAAACTTTGGATTTTTCTTGCTGCCTAGTTTGCAAAATTAAATTTTTCTCTAAATATACATAATACTTAAAATACAGTCATATGTAGTATTATGGTGCCTCACATCAAGGTGCCTTGGTGTAACATTGTCACTGATATAACACCGTTCCCAAAATAACACAGGTATGATATCAATACCATCATAAAGGTTGAATCATTTTTATAAAATGTACCCCTGTATAACATGGACTCACTTTCAAATCTCTTTTGAACAGTGTTATAGTGAAGTACCAATCTACCTTGAATTCTCTACTTTTCATTTTTTTTAAAGTACAATATTCATAAGTGTGCCTTTTTAAAAAAAAATGTAAATATATATTTCATCTTCACTAATATCTTTATCTTGGAGAAAGAATACAATGCGGTAAAGCCTGCATCCATCATATTTGAGTTTAGTACGTTATGTATTAGAATCACTGTGTTTAACACATTAACCCTTGGAGGTTTTTGTCATTTTTGTCTGAAATTCGAGTAGGAAACACATTTTGAAAGCTATTTCTAAATACATCCGAAAACACCAACTTCCAGGTGATCTTCCAATAAAATAGTGCCTAATTGTGTTAAAAACATTGTTTTTCATTGGCTATTTGGCTCGTGCATGAGCAGAAGGGTAAAAGTTTGAGTTCTTTTCTCTTTTTTTTTGGCTTAACAGACACTATTTTCGTATCGAGACCACTATTTATTCCAAATACCCATCTTATCCTACTTTTTGCAAAGGTTTATCTGTCTGTCTGCAGTTCATACCGGTTTGCTTTAGATCTGAGACCAAAAAGTCTAAAATCCATACACAAAATCAGATTCCGACCACGGGCGAATTTTGGGTAGGAAAAAAAATCGGGTCCAAAAACTGATGCTTTTTACTCTGTATTTTGTAGTGCAATTAGAATTTCCAGATTATTTGGTATCATTGTAGAGCTACATATGTCTACCTTTCTATAATACCACCCACTTTAGTGTATCATACATGACCATGATGCTACAGAGCTCGGCAGTAGGCTACTACCTCCAGCCACTTAAACTAGTCACCAGGGGTTATTGTGTTAATTAAAGAATCTACTCACAAATGAGTGGTCTCTCAAATCACTACCCTTGAATTATAAGCCTAATACACTACCAAATGAGCAACCAGCTCCCAGACAATTAAATACTTATTATATACATGTCCCATCAATGATGCAAGGCAAACAAGGGTCTCTCAAAGCAGATGACACTTTATGGTCCAAAAGAGAATTACCAGAATTTAAGATGTTTTTTTTTTCTTCATTTTAACTGTGGAGTACAAAGGCTGTTTCTCATGTTCTTGAATGATTTTCTAATTAGAAACTGGTAGCTATACCAAATTTCAGAGAGGCACCACATGCACTTAGGACCAACCAAATGTTATAAGAAATAATTTCCTGAAAACTCCATGTTTCTATGACCATTGTTTCAGGAGTAGCAGCAAATTAGAAGCTGTTCAAGATGGTCACCATAGCAGCCATAATGGATATCAGATTGTCATCCTTTTCATTTAGAACCAACAAGACACCATAAGTAGTCTTCTGGTGAAAACCCATACATCAAGATGGTAGTCACTGTAGAAGTATTTGAAGTCAGATTGCACCATTTTCATTTAAGCCCAGCTAGACATAATAAAAATTCATCTGGTGAAAACCCTGAGTCAGCTGATTTTCTATGAGGAACTATAACATGATTTTAGGATGGCTGCCATGAAGACCACACTAGATATCAGATCGGTGCCATTTCCAATTCGGACAAACTAGATTTTATATGAAATCATTTAGTGAAAAACCCACTTTGATCTAACCATCCATTCAGAAGATGTAGCAATAGCAAGATTTCCAAGATGGCCACTATGGTGGCAATAATGGGTGACTTAATGGCACAATTCTTATTTAGGACCAAGCAGACATCATTAAGAGGTCTGCTGGTGAAAACCCAATGTTGATATGACTTTCCGCTTTGAGGAAGGTTAACAAAAAAAAAATGGTTGAAAGGCAGACATATAAGTACCAATTAGACACTGTCAAAAGAATTCTTCTCATGAAAACTCCATTTCAAAATGACTTTCCACTTATGAGAAATAATTTTAACAAGATTCTGAAGACGGCCACCATAGTGGCTATAACGGATGTCAGATTGCCACCATTTTCAATTAGGACTGACTAGACATTGTCTTCTGGTGAAAACCCAATGTTGGTTCGACTTTCCATTCATGAGAAATAGCAAAGATATTCCAGATGGCTGCCACAAAGGCCGTATCAGATGCTGGATTTGGCACCCTTCTTCTTAAGGGTCAACTAAACATCAAACGATGTTTTTTTAAGAAAAACCCCATGCTGATATGACCGTCCATTCATGATGAATAGTGATAATAACAGTTCTGAAGATGGCCAACATGATGACCATATTGCCTGTTCGAACAGCAGCATTTATATTTTGATGTAATCTAGACCTTTCGATGAATGTGTGCAAAAAGTAACATTGTAATCTTTCAAGTAGTTTAGGGGTCAGTTTTAAAAACTTGTGCTAACTCATGGGTGGACAATGGACAACAAGCCATCTCCTAAGCTCTTCTGGTTAAAGACAAGTACAGATAAAAATCTGCAGTCAATCCACCATTGCCAAGAAAGATAACATCACCTTCACTGTTAATACCAAAACTGTAAAAGATAACATGCATTAAGGTAGACTGCTATTATAAAATCATCGTTTGCTGTAAAGCTTGAAATAACATGAGTTTTATGATGTCATCAATATGACATGTCTTACTCAGGCTGCACATTTAATTTCTGGAGGTGGGTGGGTAGCAGCACTCTTATTGCATTATTGGCTCTATCATGTCAAGGAAATAGGACACATTGAGGGCAGCTGACCTGGGCTGGCCTTGGTGGGTGTCAAACCCCTGGCCCTTAGTTTTCAAGTCTGAAATTCTACCAAGCAAGCTACCATATCTCCCCCCAAACCCTGGAGGAGACTAGACAGTATGATGTGGTTGCAGTTTTTCTCTCTTGTTAAATACTATATATTTTTGCTTATAAGTGGAGTCCAACTGCAAACTGCATACCCCCAGATCTGCCATCACATTATGCACTGGAAGATCTGGGTCTATGCAGTTTGTTAGAAGTAATCAACAGAACAAACAACACAGACCCTGATCTACGGGTGCATTACACTACAGCAGATCAGGTTCTTTGTTGGTAGCAGTTTGCCTCGACTTATAAGTGCATATATACGATAGTAGGAAAGAAAAATAAAGCTCATACATTCATAATAATCACAGTAAGAATTCAGAGATTTTTGGTAACAGTAACTTGATTAACAAACTGCCATAAATAGATTATGCTGGGTTTCTGTCATGCTGAAAATTTTTACCCACCATCATGCACTTTTGTGTGTATATTTGATGTACATGTAGTATGATCTTTAACCTCTGTAATTTTGATGAATTTTCAAAGACAAATTCAACTGTTATTTTGTGAACAATTAGTAGCTGGGTACTGTATCACATGTAATGACTCTTGGGCTTAGATATACAGCTAGGAGTACTGACATTAAATGCAATGACTCTTACTAGGGCTAGATATTCAGCCAGGAGTACTAACATAACATGCAATGACTTTTACTTGGGCTTAGATATTCAGCCAGGAGTACTGACATTAAATGCAATGACTCTTACTTGGGCTTAGATATTCAGCCAGGAGTACTGACATAACAAGCAATGACTTTTACTTGGGCTTAGATATTCAGCTAGGAATATTGACATAACAAGCAATGACTTTTACTTGGGCTTAGATATTCAGCCAGGAGTACTGACATTAAATGCAATGACTCTTACTAGGGCTAGATATTCAGCCAGGAGTACTAACATAACAAGCAATGACTCTTACTTGGGCTTAGATATTCAGCTAGGAGTACTGACATAACAAGCAATGACTTTTACTTGGGCTTAGATATTCAGCCAGGAGTACTGACATAACAAGCAATGACTCTTACTTGGGCTATGATATACAGCTAGGAGTACTGACATAACATGCAATGACCTTTACTTGGGCTTAGATATTCTGCCAGGAGTACTGACATTAAATGCAATGACTCTTACTTGGGCTTAGATATTCAGCCAGGAGTACTAACATAACAAGCAATGACTCTTACTTGGGCTTAGATATTCAGCCAGGAGTACTGACATAACAAGCAATGACTCTTACTTGGGCTTAGATATACAGCTAGGAGTGCCAACATAACATGTAATGACCTTTACTTAGGCTTGTATATACAGCTACGAGTACTTGCATAAAATGCAAGACCAACCTATAGTTTTCAGTAATTTGAACCCCTATCATGGAATGCCAATGGGAGAAAAGCTGGCTTTCTTTAAGCCAATGGCATGAACCTGCTTATCCAATTGTTGTGAAAGGGAGTGAGATTTTCTCTGAAAGTTGACCCAATATAACTTCTCATGCTTGTGATTGAGCCAATCAGTGTTTCCCTTCCCAAAAATGCAGTCCCTTATTGATAGATAAATCGGCAATGATCATCTAAAGCAAAAGCAGACCCACTCTGAAGGTACATTATGTGATGGAAGATCCAAGTTTACACTTTTCAGTGAGATGTCCAGTATACAATTATCATGTCAATATCGTATACAGCTATTTCTGTAAATCTATTAATTTCAGGCAAAAATATAAATGATTACACTGCATCTCAGTATTAAAATGCCTGACTTTGGGTGTTCCTTTTAACAGAGATTTTTACTTGTCCAGCCTGAAACAGTTTTAAAAATTGAAGGCCTATCCGAACTGGGTGCTGCCAATTTTTGCTGATGCACTTAATTAGTGAAATGATATCAATGTAAGTTTTCTGAGTTTATTTTTAACTTGTCATTGTATAAAGAGATCAATATATCAAGACCATTTTATGCAAATTTCTCTAAACCATAAATATTACCTATATGCTTACGGTTGAATGGAGTTAACATCAGACTTTCTAATAGTATTCCAATATTGAAATGTTGGCTGATTATCAAAAGGTTTCTAGTAAAGCTTGCAATCATTTACAGTATATACTCATTTTATTTTAAATTAAATCCAAATGCAAACTGCACAGACCCAGACCTACTACTGTTGCATAATGCAATGGCAGATCTGGGTTTATGCAGTTTTCTAGGAGTAATCAGTAGCACAAACAATCCAGACCCCAATCTGCTGGTGCACTAAGTAACGACATATCAGGGTCTATGCTATCTGCAGTTGGATTTGACTTGCAAGTGAATATATACAATAGGCCAAATAGTGAACTATCACATTAACATGGCATACGTCATACATTTTTCATCAATGTCAAATTAGCAAGACAGTAAAAGCTTGTCTTAAAATATATCTTTAAAACAAATCTTTTACCAACATTACTTTCAAAAATATTTAATTGTGGCCTAATTTGACAAAGAATGTTTCATACAAAGTTGGTAAACTTTCAAATTTATTGCAAAGTGACACTTTGTTTAAGCTGACAAAATCTCTACCTAATTGAAAATTAAATTATAATATCAATCATGCCTCTTTCACAACTGATTGTTATTCTCTTTCAATAGGGCTGTTTTGCAATTCAAATTCTGTAATAATTTTCTCACTATATTTTCAGCATTATTTTTCAAAGTTGCGATCACACCTAATTTATTCTAGTCTAACAGGTGGGGGTGATTGTCCGCATCCCTTAATTCCCTCTACATGTCAGGTCAACACACAATGTCCATGAAATATAATACCCGTCATCACGATGTTCATGAAAATTACTTTTCTGTTTTTCCTCACACATTCTTCAAAATGCACGGCAACTTAATACTGATCAAATGGGGGGAATTTCTTAGCAACCTAATGAATTGCGATTTGGGAGTTGTAACATAATGGGAATTTCATTGAAGTGCTTTTTCTATAGTGCAGTAGCTTTCCCACTGTCTGCCAGGAATTTTATTGTTGGTGTGGACAATTACACTGGCATTCACACAATGAGGACAGGAATGGGAGGTTAGAGTTGGAAAGACCTTACAAATTTTAAGGATATAAACTACACTGCCTCTCTGATCAGCTGCACATAGGTGGATCAGGGCTTGCCATAATGCAATAATGTGGTACCTATTTAAGACTTCAATTCAGCTTATTTTTGGATATAAAGTACTGAAATATTTCTACATAACATCACATTAATGTTTATATATACGGACACACACTCAAACTGGTCCCCATAGATTTATTATGAACACAGGCACAAGTCAATTAAGAAATTATATTTTGAATTATAAATGTGTGTGAGAAAAAAATATAAAGGGTATATTCTTGTATCCTGCTAGAGCAAGTCTAAATAATACAGTGGCAATGCACTTGTTTTCCACCACTGTAGTCCTGGTTTCTAACCCCCTTTAACTGGTAGAATTTTCTGCAGTTCTTTTTCTTTCTACCTTGAACATGATAACATACCACATCTAAGCTGCCAAATACAACATGCATTCTTATTAGCAGATAGCAGCTGGCTTACAATTCATGTACTTTAACACAATGTAACATTGTAGCTATTAACTTTAACACCAATCAACACTGTAACCATCTACTTTTACAACACTGTAATATATTTTTTACACTGTTGCACTTATCCAGACATGTACTTAAAAAATCTGAGATGTACTTCAAAAAAGAAAGCTACTGGGGAAAAAGCAAAAAGCAAATTTTATAAAAATTATAAAACTTGTCTTGCCTAGTAGTCTATTTACTGGCTGTGGTAAGTAAGGCTCGACAATTTCAGTGGTCAAGCAAGTGAACATACATGATATAAATGCTTTTTTTGTTCTTTTTTCTAGGTTAAATTTTCTAAAACACCAGGAACACCTTGCCTTTATCGGTTACATATTTATTTGATTAAAACCATAAGAACAGTGCTCCAAGCTGCAACTAAATATTTAAGTACTGAGGAGTGAACACCGTCAGATGGTCACTCGTAGAATCAGAAATTGGTTCAGCTATTTATTTAACAATTTTTATATATGGGATGTGATTTTGTGACTGACAGTTATCAATGGGTATTACTCAAGTTGGTGCATGTAGCACCATCAAAATGCATTTATCCAAATTCAACCACAAATATGTAGAAGATTACCAGCTGATGTGTGAACTGCCTCTTGATACTTCAATGTACTGTGTGTACTGGAATATTTTTTTCCCCCCAGTTATTCCTCTCTAGTACTCCAATGAAATGTTTTATTTATTTGACAATGAACATTTGACAATTATAAATGTCATTCGTCATCAAGTTATTAATGGCTATAAGCTCTGCGGATGTGCAGACAATAACGAAGGGATCAATTTCACAGCGTTCTAATACTCATGATAGTAGAACCCGACTTTAGATTCACATCAAAAGTGGAATTTGAAAATGAAAAGGCTCTCACCGAGAGCAATACAATAAACAAAATCCAACACTGGCCAAACCTGGCAAACACTGTAATTATTCCCTACATCCTCTGGGTACTTACTAATTGGCTTTAAAGCAGCTCTGGTTTTTCAATTTCAAATTACACTGATAGTCCTCAACAACAAAAATAAATTTAAAAAAATACATAGCTCAGTCAAGCCTGAATCCTACCCCATATACCATCAAACTTCGAGCAACATAGATCCTGATCAGCTATTACATAATGTGCAAGTATATCAATTTTTATGCGGTTTGTTCTACTGATTACTCCAAAAAAACTGCATAGATCCAGATCTGCTGGTGCATTATGCCATGGCACATCTGGGTCTTTGCAGTTGCAATGGACTTATTGGCAAGTAAACATGGTACACGTTTTGAGCTCTAGCTACTGACCTTTCACAGCATTCTCTAATTTCTGACTTTAATTTTAAGGGAAACAATACTTTTAACCTATCTGGGTTTTGTTAGGTCACTTTGGTACTATTTCTACATCATGGGTTCTATAGAGAACCTACAAGACAGATGTCACAAAACAGTACCAACAAACTGATTGACAAGCAATCTTCCATTTCATAGTTATTTAAATCCATGTTGGAACTCTACAGCCCTAAATTGCTTTGCGTCATAAAATTCACAATCAGCCTGCTAAATCCATGCAAACACATGACAGCAATTTAAAAAAAATTTAATTAAAGTTTAAGCAATATATTTAAAATATAATTGATGATGATTGGATAATAATTTATAGCACTGTAATTTATCTCAAAAGATCAAACGTGGAATTGGTTGCTTGCTTAGTTTTTAATGGCACTTTCAAACCTATTGCCATGATAAGCAAATGAGATAATTACCTTTCCCAAGGATATAGGGATGAGGCAACCAAGCTAGCTGGGCAGACATTGAGTCTGTGACCCTTTAATTTGGTGTTGAACATTGAAGTCTAGCATTTAAGGCAAATAAAGCCATTCTATACCAAATACAGAATGTTTATTTTTATATCTGTCCTTGGATGGCAAACCTATAGATCCAGCAGACTCAGTATATCCCAAAATAGCTCTGACATCATTTATAAAGGATCATCTCTCCATTATACAGAAATATAAATAATACAGAATGTTCATTTTCGATACTGTCCTAGGATGGCAACTTTGTTGCCAGCCAACTGGCATCTCTTGCCAGCCAACTCAGTATCGCCCAAAATCACTCAGACATCATCTGTAAAGGATCATCTCCCAGATATATAGAAATATAAATTGTTGGCAGTGGTAAAATCTTGTTTTCCATTTTTACCCTAATATATTGTGTATCTCGGTGCACATGGTCACACAATGAATGCACCATCAATTCAGTATCTCATAGATCAAGGATCAACTAGTGTATTATGTGAAAGTCAATATCAGAATTGGGAACAACTGATACCAATAATCAAAATGCTGACATCTATGAATTATAACCATGAAGACACTCTGCTGTGCACAGCTGACTATTACTGATCAACTCCTATCAACAACTCTGAAATTCAGTCAAGGTCTGTAGACTTGACCAATAACATAATGCACACAATTATTTGCTTACTATTATTATCATGACCTTGAGTTCTGACCTTTAGACACCAAACCTGTTTCTTTCATACCATTAGTGCAGATCATCCACACCAACTGGTCAACATGCTCAAGAACAAAAATTATCATGTGAAATCCATTTTTATTTAGGTCACAATGACCATGACCTTTGACCACCAAAATCAATAAGTCTCTTCATTACCTATGTTCAAGCATTCAACAAACTTTGGTGGAAATACGTATCATGAACTAAACTTCTTATCAAGCAAGATATTACAATTTAACATGATATCACTATTTCCCTTCCTTTCCCTTTGAATGACCCTGACCTCTGAGCAAAGGGCTTAGCTACTGCAAGATAAGGTGAGGACCTACATAAAGTATCCCCCAAATATCTACAGCACTAAAAATAAGACCTCCTGGACTATTCTACAGGCAATGACATACAATCCGACCATGGCTATGACCTTCACCTTGAAGCTGGGGTTATAACTTAAAAAGCAAGTTATTGTAAATTCAAGGCATAGAGCTTAATACAATTTCATTAAAATATCTTCTTTTGTTCAACAATTACATGGATTGAGGTCACAGATTTATATCTTTTGCTGTTGCCTTGACCTTACAGCCTTAGGAAGAAAGGATAAGAATGTACATGACACAACGGTAAATCCGTAATTGGTAAATCCATAATTACTATTTCATTGTGTCAAGTATTATAAATAACTCTATTATCTTAGTAACAGGTACATGCTCATATCTCTTTGTAAATACTGTAATATTGAGTGCCAACTTTACATGCAGTGGGAGGTTTTTCTTTTTTCTACAGAAGTGTATTAAGTTTTTATTAAGTGTGTGTGTATGTGGTTGAATGACAGATCAGCACAATACTGACTATAGAGTATCAATTATAAGCTAAATTCTAAAAATGTAAAGATAAAAAAGTGAAGAAAGAATAATAAACCCGGCTAAATAGGTGTCAGCATGTTGTATAGCAAAATACAAGATAAAATTAGTAAAGATGTTAAAATTCTGCTGAAGCTGTATAAAAATGAAAACTGTAGAAACTATTAAACTTTGAAATCGAGTCAAAACTTTGCAATATAAAACCACATGTATTCCCTCCAAAAGTCCAAGATTATATATTACTGTCTATTATTCTCTCATTATAGTGCTGTATGATGGAGCCCATTAGCAGGCATGTGCTATTTCCTCCATGGCACAGGCTGCACAAGAGGTTTTTAAAGCCATACCATGTGATGCAAATAAGCATATAAAACCAGTGTTGTGGACTGTACATTGCACATACCTATCTTAGAATATACTGCCTAGTACATATATACAAATATAAATATATGTGTGTGTATGTACTGAATTCCCTCATTATAATGTTAGCTACTGTAGCCTAAGGAAAGGCCTTATAGTGAAACACGTAATGATAAAGCATGATACATACTTCCTCATCATCACACTATATGTTACAATCAATGTGTAAACTACCTTATAATGAAGCACATGATACAGTCCATGCCAGCTATAGACTATATTGCCTTATAATGAAGTACACGATACAATCCATGCCAGCTATAGACTATATTGCCTTATAATGAAGTACACGATACAGTCCATGCCAGCTATAGAGAATACTGCCTTAAAATGAGACTGCATCATAATGAAGTACACGATACAGTCCATGCCAAATATTGAGAATACTGCTTTATAATGAGACTGTATTATAATGAAGTACATGATACAATCCATGCCAGCTATAGAGAATACTGCCTTATAATGAGACTGTATTATAATGAAATACACGATACAGTCCATGCCAAATATTGAGAATACTGCTTTATAATGAGACTGCATTGTAATGAAGTGCACAATACAGTCCATGCCAGATACAGAGAATACTGCCTTATAATGAGACTGTATTATAATGAAGTACATGATACAATCCATGCTAGATATAGAGAATACTGCCTTATAATGAAGCATACAATCCAGTCAATGCCAGATATAGAGAATACTGCATTATAATGAAGCACACAATCCAGTCCATGCTAGCCATATAGAATACTGCCTTATAATGTGACTGCATTATAATGAAGTACACGATACAGTCCATGCCAGCCAGAGTATATTGCCTTATGATGAGACTGGTGTATAATGAAGCACATGATACATGTGTAGTATCACTTCATTATGTTGTCCATGTGGGCCATAGGGTATACTTCCTTACAGTGCAACTGCACATAATAAAAGCACAATACATAGACATTACCCCATCATTATAATGCTTGCTCATTACACTAATTAGGGCTGCAAGGTGGCCTCAGTTTGCACTGGCAGCTGCATCGTTTTTATTGTGAAATACCCCCCATCCCGCTTCCCTCCTTCTTTTTATATGAAATGTATGTTACTAGATCAGAACTTTATGTGTTAATGTTTACTGACCAGAACACATCTTTATGGTGCAAAAGTTTGTCACTGTTTCAGAGTGCATATGGTAACAACATGTATTCAAATTCTGCAAGAATGTGCTTTGTCAAAGAGTTGACAAGCAGACAGTTCCTCTATTTTCACATAAATGGATGCATATTCGGTCCTTAAATAGAACATTTTTTGTAACTGGCTGCCGGATAGTTGACAATACCTGCTGGGAATGCTTGGATTGTCTTGTCTAGCATGAATCCCAAAATGACTCTTTCCATGACTTTACTTCTAACAAAATGAATCATGTTTTGTTCTTATAACTTTATTTCATGCTTTTTCTTAATAACAAAGTGAGAATAGTTTTTATAGTGTTAAACATGTCAACTTGAGTCTGCTTGATAAGTATGCAACAAAAGATTCCCATCCATAAGAACAGAATAGAACTTTAATTGTGCACATTACTGAAGGTACCATGATCCATTTATACAGTACTTTTATACCAATAACACCTGTAAGAAAAAGTATCGTAACAGAGCATACACTTGTATTAATTTTGATGAATTAAATGATACAATTGTTGGCTGCAGACCCTCGCCCTCGTACTAACTCTTTTCACACCACTGACATGTATTTGCTGCAACGCTGTGCTTTGCCCTGGCAGCGACTGTTGAATCTCAAGCATTACTAACCACCCTAGTGGAGCTGATGTTACCAATGATTGTCAAGACAGTTAGCTAAGTGACATTTATCCATTGAAAACAGGGTTAAGAAATGATGACTGGCTGTCAAAGCTCATACATAAATATCGTTACTTATCATGAGGAAGGGGGGCTGAAATTTATATCATGTCATTAGAAGTGCATACTTTTTGATACAGGCAACAAAGAATCCAGGTTTTCTGGTTTGGCAAACCAGGGCTAAACTCACAATACTAAATTAAGGAGTGTGGCAGCGATACTTTACTATCATTTTTGTCCAGACTATCAGCAAAACTGGACAATGAAGACAGCTCTGTGTGACAAGAGAGCCCATTTGACTGTAAGCATTGGTCCCACTATATCTACTTGCTTCTAAGTCGAGACCAACTACAAACAACACAGACCCTTATAATGCATGGGCAGACAGGGTCTGTGTTGTTTGTTTTATTGATTACTACTAACAAGCTGTACGGACAAATATTTGCAAGTGTATTATGCAACAGCAGATCTAGGGCTGTGCAGTTTGATGATGGTATCAACTAATAAGCAAATACATACAGTTGTTTTTATTTTAAAATGGGGGCAACGGATGGATTTCATCTTGAAATTTCCTGTCATTAACTGAAAGAACTTTGGCTGGAAATTAACAATTTTGCAGCCAAATGCATGGAAGAGAAGTGTGCTTTTCTCTGGAAACCCACAACAATGAAAGAAATACTGGCTTTGCAGAGGCACACATCGTGTCAAATCAATCTCTATCTGCCATCTCCCAGTGTTGGTGGGTTTCAACAGATCAAAAAGTGCATTTTCAGGTCCCATTGGGTGGGGGACACACTATACAAAAATGATGGCATATAACAAGTTATTTACTCATTTATGCCTAACTGATAAGAACTGGATATTCTAATCTGAATCAAAGAATAAACAAATGTCTTTTTTAACCATCTACAGTAATACACTTACAAACTGAAAATACTTGATGGACTTAGCTTAGTAATATCATGCATATGTGTATGTATGTATGTATGTGCATCCAGTTACAACCATAGACATTAAATAAATAAATATAGCAGGTGTTCATCTGTAAAATCATTTGGACAGAAAATACACTCTTAACAAGGCACTTTCTATGCTGCTCTCAACAGCTCTTGGGTGGGTGGGGGGGTTGTGTTGAAGGAGCAAGTGTCTTTTGATTTCATCTCTGCCCTGAACTGTAAATGTTCCAACTTCCCCAAATATCTTGTTGAATGTTTCGCATTGTAAGGAATGATTTTTTGGGGGATCATCACTGCTGCGAGGATATGTTAAACATGAAATATCCACGCTAGTTAGAATGGTTTACAAATGTTAGTTATTGCTCTGCATTAGTGATTTGTCCTGATGTTGGGTGAACTATGTATGTCAGTAAATTTCATACACTCCAGAATTACTAATAATAAGAAAAAATAAAATGCTCCCCTTGCAGCTGTTCTTAAACAATGTCAAAATTCACCAAACGGAAGATATGACTTTTATTTTTCCTACCTTTTGCTCACTTCACTGATGGCTCATCTGTCTCGAATCAGAGCTGTACGTTTCAAGAGTAACAACTGCCTGAATCACAGCTGTATGTTTCAACATTTTGCCTTCAAAATTGAATCACACTTCCACATTATTCCACAACCAAATAGTCAACTTTTAGCAATTAATATATGGAGTCAAATCAGATGTGAAAGAAACATTGTCGCTGATCACAAAAAACTAGTCAATAATATTTAATAAAGATGGCTCCAACTTTATCATTTATGACAAGAACAGTAATTACTTTTGTTTTTCTTCAACAGAGCTTTGTGGTTTACTTATCTGTGTGCATTTTATCTATGAAAATTGTCCCAAGGGGTTCTCCCATCAAGGATTCTTAACATCAGCATCACTCAAGTGTCAGTCAATTAAGCAATATTAGCAACAGTGGTTGTTTATCACTACCCAAATTACCTTTTAATCACCTCTGTGATGATCAACTGTATAAACTGTCCAGAGATTACAGTTTTAAGTTAGAATTATCTGTTTATATAGCTTATGGGTATTATCATCATGTCAAGAAAAATGAAAAAAAAAATTCACTTTTTTAATATAATTTTTAAACTTGACTGTGTTGCAAGACTTGGCAGTATAACAGACCTGCCAACCCTGACGAGTCCATCTCAGTAAGGCAATTTATTTGTTTCTGTATGTTTGACCATTTTTCAGTAAGGTGTAAAAAAATTTAATCAAACTGCTATTGTAAAGCTGGCAAACGTAATTAAAAGTTCAATAATCGAAACATGCAGCAAAGATAAACATTATGTTCAAATGAAAAGTTTGTAAAGTATGCGCAGACTTTATTTACCATTAGTACAGTTGCACAAACTTTACTTCCAAACCCTATGCAGCTCAATGGCTTGTTGCTAACTCTCAACTTGGACGTAATTCTTGAAAATTTATTCCATTTCACATGATGACGGTAGTCCTACATGTAAGACCTCGATGCTGATATATAAGTTATGCACATCAGGGTCTTACTGCCTAAATAACAGCGCTGTGTAGCATGTTTTGATGTTGACTAATATCATAATGAAAGTACAATTTTCGGGAATATCTCACACAACTGGCAACTAAAATAACGACACTTTTCTATAAAGTAAATTCATAATGTTTTAGCCAGACTTTACTTACTATGATGTCTTTTCTCTAATAAATTCAAATTATCACAAAAGAAATGGACCTGTTTTCAAGTTTTGTTGGCCTACATTTCAGCTGGCTGGAAAGCAACGAAAGCAGGGAATGCCGAAATCTGGTCAGGTGGAAATATTATTTTACTGTTAGCAACATTTTGTTTCATTCAAGAAACATATCCCCCACGTGAACCTACTTGAAAATACTTCTGCATACCTCAACTACCGTCGCATTTCAACCAATTCAAATGTATCTCAACAGAACATGAAAATGCGTCCATTTGCTAGTGTCAGATTTTTATTCCACCAAGACAAAAAACAGCACAATAAGTATATTAATTGCATTATCAATTTGCAGAAGAGTGTTGATATCGGCTGCCAAGTACTGAGATATTCCTGAAACTTTGATTACTCGTTCCCATGTCAAGCAACATCGGAAAACATGCTATACAAGCCCATTATTTGGTTAGTAAGACATAGCACTAAAACAAAAGCAACATTTGCTATGTCTTATATTGTAGGACTAATGATGATGGTAATCATATCTCCACGAGTCATAATCAAATTGGCATGAGATGTCCAATAAACATAATTGTGTCCCTTCCAGCTTTTATTCTCAAGAATCTGAATATTGTTGTTGTTGTTATTGTTGTAGGGTTTAATGCCATTTTTCAGTACACGATAGGCTATACATGGCGGCCTGTATTAATGGTGGAGGAAGATCCCGGAAAAACCCGGGAAAGAACCACTGACCCATGAGAAGATACTGGCATGCTTTCTCACATATCCACATTGGCTGAATCCTAGACTTGAACCCACGCAGACAGAGGTGAGATAGCAGTGATTCGTAACGGAGCACGCATTCGACCACTCGCTGCCCCAGGATCTGAATATTCCTTTTCATTCTTCTGTGTCGTGTATTAAAACTTTTCAAGAGGCTTTTTTTCCATTTTATCTTAAAAATGCATCGCTTGCTTGACACTATTTTTAACAAATTCTATAATCAGTAGTTTGATCGTGAAGATTTATCTGTGTGAACAAACAGATGCAGTTTAAATTTTCCGAGGTGCTGTGGTAAAGTTAGTCTGGTTCCCTAATTTCACTAATTCTAATATGAAACCCGGATCCAAATCAAACACGGATAACAAATTTTCCAAATATTTTGTCAATGATCATTCTTCAAAAGATTTTGCTGTCACGCTGCAAGTCTGTATTAAGGGTAATTTTCAAAAGAAATACGGCAAAATGATAAGGGTTGGCAGGTCTGGTATAATAAAAAAACTCATGTTTTTGTGTGATGCATCATGTTCTGGCAGGTATACAGTCTTCGCTCCTGCAACATGTATAGCATAGTTAGACATCAACATGACTTTTCTAGATACCCAGAATTCCATAAATTTTGAGATCAAAATGAGAAATGCTATCCAAGGACTTACTTGTACATATCTGACCAATATTTTGCATAAAATACTGAATAAAAAGATGAGACAAATTGTAGTGTTAGTGTTTACGTTTCATTCATATAAGGGGCCCCAAGTGGCCGAGTGGTCTAAAGCGCTCAACTGTTATGGATCACTGCCATCTAACCTCTGTCTGCGTGAGTTCGAGTCTTAGGCTCGGCTAATGTTGGTACGCGAGAAAGCCTGCCAGTAGCTTCTCGTGGGTCGGTGGTTCTTCCCAAAATTTTCCAGGGTTATTCCGCCACCAATTATACTGGCTTCCATGTATAACCTATCTTGTGATGAAATATGGCGTTAAACCCTACAACAACAACATTAATTTATATAAAATGGAATTTCTTTAAAAAATCCAACAGAATAAAGAGAAATATACAAAATCATATAAATGGAAGGTAATGATAACTATTTTATATATATATATATATATATATATATATATATATATATATATATATATGTATTGTTTTGGTATATACAATCAGTTACAAGGGGAAATAATATTTAAAAAGTCTGGCCCATATCCAAAGTCATCAGCTAAAAGTTATTGTTTTACTCCAGCAACATTGGGCCCTAGTAGTCAGCCACCAAAATAGCAGCAGTAATCTTGGCAGCCAGGTACAGCACTGAGTCACTGGAGCTTCAATGACAGTCAAATAGTTGGGGAATTATTCTGAAAAGGCCCTTATTTAAATTTTTTTAAAAATCATACCAAAGAACAAAACTACTACTACTACAAAAACAGGCAACATCTCTACAAAACAAGAGCAATGATTAAACTCATTTCAAGGCAAGCTATTTTTAAAAATCTGCTATAAAGGGACACATGAAGAAAAAAACATTTCCAATTACATTATTTTCTCTGCAATATAAACATTTCCAATTATATTATTGTCTCTGCAATATAAACATTTCCAATTATATTATTGTTAACCATTTTAACACTGACTACATGAAAAAACCACCATTAACATGGATAAGTAACTCTGAAACTTACAACTTTACTCACTTAATTAACACGCCAACTAGAGTAACAGATAAAAAGTGCTACTACCATTAATCATGTCTATACTAATAAACCTGAAAACGTCAGTGAAATGAATGTGCCTGTGTACAGACTGAGTGACCACTACCCAGTCTGTATAACTAGACATGTTCCAAAATAATCTAAAAATGATCAACACATTGAAATATAATACAGGGACTTTAAACAGTTTGATGAGGAAATGTTCTTAAATGATTTAGTTTGCAAACCCTTCCTATCAGTCTGCAATATAGCTGATGTCAACACTGCCTTAGACAAATGGTATGGGATGTTGAATGCAGCCTTAGACACGCATGACCCAATTAAAACAAAAAGGGTTAAACACCAAATTACACCCATGTGGATTACCCCTAATGTCAAGAAAGACACAAAAAGCTATAGAAAGTGGGGCATAAAATTAAGGAATAAAACTAAGCACCTGATGGCCAAGTGAAAAGAGAACTTCTATAAACTGGCTAATGATGAAAGTAAGAGCTGAACCCACCCAAGAATAGTTGTCTTTCCCCTAGACTTGAACAAAATGATGATATAGCAACATCTATACAATACATCTGTACAAGACATTGCAGAAAAATGTTCAACAAAATCTTTATAAGCATCTCCAGTAACAGTATTCAGAACCAGACTAACAGCCCGATTGAACATGATGCTCTTCAATTATTTATAAGAGCTAAAATTCCTGGATGGTAGGTCCACAAATTCTTAAAATTGCTGCACCAGTAATAACAAAGTCACTAATGCGTATCATAAACTTAAGTATAATGAGCGTTAATTTTCCAGAAATACTGAAATGTGCAAAGGTTACACCAATCTTTAAGAAAGGAGAAAAGGAGGATCCGGGGAATTACAACTTTCAAAGAATTACAAAGAACATAAATATATTTAAATAAAGTAGCTGATCTATTTTACCGACAGATTTAGGTCATCAATGGATCGAGTTAACAACTGAAGTCAATGCCTTGTACAATTGCATAACCTGCTTCTCTATTCACTCCACTTCCACTGTAGCCGTTCCTTCGACCTCCCCGTTTTGCCTATTTCGGTCCTCAACTCTATGTGTAGCACGTAGATTCACAGATACGTCACAGGATACAGCTCAGAATACGCCTCAGAATACATATCAGAGATAATACGTCACAGGATACGGCTCAGAGATAATATGTTGCAAGATACATCTCAGAGATAATACATCACAGGATACGTCCCAGAGCTAATATGTCACAGAAGCAATTTTCTCCTTTTGCTTTCAACGTTCTTTTAAACTTGCACATACAACCATTGGTTTGGAGTGAAGAAATTCAGAGGCCCCATGAAAGGAAGCTGCAAACTGGATATAAAATGCACTGAAATTTATCTTTTGCTACATAAACAAATTATTTGTCCATATTGACAAACCATCTAAACAGTGCACTGTTATATCATAATCCACTTATCTTGATATATAGCATGAGTACACTATGTTGTGAGATATCCGCTTTTTTGTTGTTGACATTTCTGGTAATGGAGATCAAATGGACAAGGCATTATCTCGTAATCTATCTTTCATCTGATTTTCGGCCTCTAACTAGCAATTAATATATTTACACAGACTGACATTTGTATGTGGATGTTAAGTTAAATTATTCCTCTTTTCACTCAGAATTAAATCCTTCAGAACACTCATAATTTCTGTAATCCCTGTCATCAGGCCAGAACACCTGCATCTCTATTGTCCATTGACCCTTTGTTAAATTTCTGACGCATACGTTGAAGGCAGCATCATGCTGCTACCACCATAAATTTAAAAAAAAAACAAAACAACCCACACATCTTACTTGTTGGTTTATTCAACATCAAATTCAGTCTCAGTCATGCAATACAATTATTTTATGTTGCTGCGACAATAAGAAATGGGCATTTGTTTGATTCTCCAAAGCTGTACTTAAGCGGTGACTTCAATAATGCATGCACCCTTCAAAGAAAGCAGACTACAATCTTCAATAAAAACAAAGAACCTAAATAAAAGTAATGGAATCTGATCGATTTTTACATTTTCCATCATGTGCATGTTTACTGTGCCATGAAAGTTTCCTTTTTGCAGGGAAAATGTTTTTGGTACAAGCACTACCAACAGTGACCTAAAAGGCTAACTAACTTTTACTGACTTGAGACGTACTGAAAAGTAAATGTGCTTCATCATTCGTTACATGATCGTGTTGTTTTTCCACTGAATTCAGACCAATATGACCTCTCTGTGTGTGATTTGGATTTTTAACGTAGCTTTAAAAAAATTTCAGTCATATCACTGTGATGTCTGCAGTGTGACAGTTTATAGTGATTTCTAGCACTGTGGCATCATGCCACAGACATGTAGCACGATGTCCCACACAGTCACATTATTCTGACACCAGGCCGACCAGTCCTAACACTAACCTCTTAATGCTGAGCGCCAAGTGGGGAAGCTGTTAGTACCATTTTTGTAAGTCTTTGGTATGACTCCGCCAGGGATTGAACCAACGATCTCCCGCATCCGAGGCGGACGCTCTAACCACTAGGCCACCATGAGCGGTCCAATATGACATGTGACAAAATTTTAATACTTTAAATCTGTGTGTGCATATTTTCGATGGAATCACTTGTACTGTGGATTCAATGTATAAATTGAGATTCAAGGCTGAGTATAGTGTTGATAATATATTCATGCTATACATTAGATATGTATATATAAACAGTATTCACATACATATACCATTTCTTGGTTCTCTAAATAAAGTAAGCTATTATATATGCCTTCTCTGTTTTCACTAAAGGTATATTTCATTTAATATGTATTTTACCACCCGCATTTATTAACTACCCCTCCCCTGCACATTTTATGTGGTACACGCATCATTTTCTTCAGCTAACTGACGTGGTTGCTTATAACACGGTTCGGTCTATAACACTGTCAGGTTCTATGGCCCCCAACTACCATGTTATAGCGGGGTCACACTGTACCTACTCATCTTTGAAAAATTGTTCTGTATAAATTCCATTTATTTTCAAAATGTCTAACATCTAAAGGATTGACAACATGTTTCCAACTGGTTTCAACAACCAACACAGTACGTGAAAACATTTGTGTATTACGTCACATCTTTTTTATTTTTGTTGATTAGTCCGGTTCCTGGATTGGTGTATAATATTTGATGCCAAACAAAGAGAGTATGAAGCCAGAAACCAGACTAACTGTTGATACACTACCAAGGAAGATTACGTTTTATATAATAATAAAAAAATTGTTGAAACTGAATTTTTTAATTATTCAATTAGGAAAATACTGATGCAGTGATTTCACTGCAAGTAACAGTGAAACTTATCATCCTTGATAATATTTCTATGTGTGAATTCAGAAATTCTCTGAAACTCGTTTTCCCCACAATGGTCCATATCTGTGAAACAAAGCTCTTTATTTTACGAAGTACTCATTTCACTTTGTTGCCTTGCTATCTTTAATCACAGTTATGGTTGAGCAAGTTAATTTAAGGTAGTTTGATTAGATTGCATACACAAAAACATTTATAACAGTGTTTGAGCAACTGAAATAAGTTACCCAACATATGACTGGAGGTGCTGGTTCTTAAGCATGTAGGATTTGTATGCGTTTTAAATTTTTTGTTTATTCCACCTCATTTGATTCAAAAGACTTAAATAACTTGATAATAGAAAAGAGCAACAATAGAACAAATGTTTCTGCTAGTCCGATATCAAAACATGGTCAGCACTTAATTACAGGCCTGACCCTAGGATGTGCAAGGCCCAAGGCAGCAAGCGATGAGTGCTGGACCCCAAACAAAAAAACTCATTTGCCTTGCCTTAGAGCTGGCCTGCTTAATTATGTTCTCAGAGAAATGCTCGCAGACAGAGCTGTTCCGGTAGATTGACACATTTTACATTTAATTACAAAAGGACACATTACATTTATGATGATTACACTTAAAAGGAACTAAATGATAGAACCTGAAGTCATATTTCAATTGATACAAAAAAAATTATTTAATTGGTATTTATTTAGCAAAGTACTACCTCCACTAGGTGTAAGTGACATTTTCATTGATCAAAATTTTCTTGAATATCATTAATTACGGTGTACAATGAATTTCATTGGAAAGAAAATATAACAGATGTTATGACTTCTTTATAAAGTTAATATTTCACTAAGTTGATTACATTTTCCAGGTCCTATCTACCGTTTTCGACGATAAAACAAGCGATTATCAGTTTCCGTTACCAATTTTGATTGCGATTTTCTTCAAGTTCAACAAATAGAATATATTTTTTGCATTTTCTAGTTTTAAAAAATGGGATCCACACCTGACCCGAGTTTTAAGTAGGTATGTGAGTTATCAGAGCGCAAGTTATCGTGGGAGTGAATGGTGTATAACATAGCGTAAAGCAGACATTCCAGATTTTTTTTGCATTTAAGTATGTTACTGATCATTTAATAACAATAATACCCAAAGTTTCTCTGTTGCTTCACATCATGTCTACTTGCATCCGATTTGAGGGCTACACTTCTGGTGTCACGCAGAGAAATCTAATTCTAATTTTCTGGTTATTGTTTGTTTAAGTCTAAACTAAAACAATAACCACCAATCAAAACTGACTATGGCATATTCACTGCATGATGCACACACATCAAAACTAGGCCAATTCAATGGTAATGCTTCACGCAAAGGTGGCTGTTAAATGATCTGTTATTGACTTACATCGTGCATGGGGAGCAAAACCGAATATCTCTTAATCATGCTAAAATACGTAATCAGTTACTGAACATGCAGACAAAAGAAAATATGGCTAAATCGGTAAAGAGTCAGATTCCAAACCACACAAGTTATAGTCACCTTGCTAATCTGACAAAGAGTAGTGGGTGTTTTCAATTATTTTTTTCACTAGCAATTTAGTGTCTGTGGCTATGGCAGATGTTTTGCATTTGCAGGAAGTACAGTGTGGAGGATCTGTTTGGTAGTTGTCTCCATGCCCACATCTGGACTTCTTCTAGACAAGATTTCCTTAGCACAAGGAAACTGCAATATTTGTAAGGGGCCCCGAGTGGTCAAGAAGTCTAAAGCGCTCTCCATTACAGATCACTGCCATCTCACCTCTCCTCTGTCTGTGTGGGTTCGAGTCTCAGATTCGGCCAATGTGGGTATGTGAGAAAGCTTGCCAGTAGCTTCTCGTGGGTCTGTGGTTTTTTCCAGGGTTTTCCCCGTGTTCTTCCTCCAATATTAATACTGGCCGCCATGTATAGCCTATCGTGTGTTGAAAAATGGCGTTAAACCCCACAACAACAACAGGAACAATATTTATAGTTTTCTTCTTTTGAATAGCATGGAATTGACTTCCAAATTTAAGAAACGACATGAAATTTTTGATGTTTTAAAAAATTGCACAACAGAGGGCTTGGAGACCAAGACCAGTTCTGCACCTTTAATAAAATGGAGCGGCCTGAAATGGCCAAAAAGGATTACTAAAGATCACCGAGAACAGGTAATTTGTCTGGAAATACTTTTATATCTTGTCATGGACAAGAATTGCAAATCTACATCTGTCTATATCCTGCTTATTAGAAATACAACCAAGATGTTAAAATATATAAAACAGCACATCAACACAACTGGCAGACCTTCTAAAGATTTAAAAAAAAAGCCATCAAACCTGACATTTGCATCAATAATGTATCATATTGTATGCTTTGTATCATGAATCATATCAATAAGTGGCAGGTGTGTTTTTTCATGCCTGGGGTACACTTCCATCGTTATAATGCTGTCAACTGGAGACACTGAACACTGCCTTATACTGAGATTCCATTATAATCAAGTACACGATACATATAATTTTACACATGAAAAGGGATTAATGGATATACTTGCCTCATACTACACAACTTCCTATGCTTTGCAAAAGCGGCAAAAATGCTGGAACAAACATTCTGACTGGTGAAATCAGTGTTTCAAATTTATGAAACCATTCTAATGCAGACAATACTATCCAAAACATGGAGATGAATCATCTTAAATCAATAATACACAATATGCAAGTTTGTCAACAAATGAAATCTGCAAAGAATGAAACAAGCTGATTATCAGTATACAGTACAAGGTAAATGAAAATCTGGTTCCACAACAAACCATTCAAGGCATCCTGACAGTACCTTCTTTAATCTGTTTAATTTGGTTGACAGTCTCCTGTAGTATTGCACATTTCTCAGGCTTTATGGTAAAGGACTTCGACATGTCCGCAATGCTGGTCGAGAGAATTTCCGCTAGTTCCTCAAAGTAGTGGTTCTCTTGGTCCCTACGACGGCGCTCAGTCAGACACTTGTGCCTGCAAAAGAACATGCAAACATTTTATAAAAGATGACCATGTATGATTGACGTGCCCCTTATTAAAAGGTGAATGTCAGCATCAGGCCACTACCTGACAGGTAATCATATTAAAAAATGTGTGGTTCAGGGTACAGTAGTGAAAACTTAGAGCAGGAAGGTTGGTACAATGTTTCCTCTTTTAATCGGCTCTTGTTTGTTTATATTAGTTTCCAATCTAATGTTACTGATTCATTTGTTAAAAATTGGGCATGTTTGGTACCAAATTATTTTCTTTTTTTCATCAGAGCTGTTAAAATGGGGTAGGTAGGGTACTTCAACCATACATCATTTCTTTTGGCCATATTTTACCTGCTACTGATAATCTAGCAACTTTAATACAGAATAAAATTGAGGTGGGGGGGGGTGCATCAAATTTATTCACAGATTACAGGTTGTGTGTGTGTGTGTGTGTGTGTGTGTTTGAGTGTGTGATTTGGATTTTTAACATAGCTTTAACAATTTTTAGTGATATCACTACAATGTCTGCAGTGTGGCAACTGTTAGTACCATTTCTGTAAGTCTTTGGTATGACTCGGCCGGAGATTGAACCCATGACCTCCCGCATCCAAAGCAGACACTCTAACCACTAAGCCACCTGAGCGGTCTACAGATTATGAAACAATTCCATACCATAAATAAACAGAAGGCTGAGCAAAAGCAGCTGCAATAAAGTAAAAATCAAAAGACTACCATTTAATCAATCCTACTTTTCATTAAATCAGATAGAAAACATCTGTACAAAGGCAGATTGATAGACATAAGGGAACATGGATGCCACAAGTAATCGCTATGGTGAACTTTTGCCAATACAGGCTCAAGTATTATAAAAAAAATTAATCAAAACATACATCAAAAGTATGAACTTTGAAGCTCCAAGGCTGAGAGCAGGGATGAAGAGCACTCATTTAACTTGGGATTTATTGCAGAAATGTTAACACAATTAGCACAGGGAATTATGTATATAAACAATTTCTATCCATGAAACAAAAATTGTAAGTCTCAACATTTCTCTTCTATACACCATATTTATTGTGAGAAAGAGAGAATGAGAGTGAGAGAGTGTGTGTGTGTGTGTGTGTGTGTGATTTGGATTTTTAATGTAGCTTTAACAATTTTTCAGTCATATGCTATGATGTCTGCAGTGTGGCAGCTTATAATGATGTCTGGCACTGGGGAATCATGACGCAGACATTTAGCATCCTGCCAAGCAAGTCAGCTACTAGTACCATTTTTTCCAAGTCTAATATGGTCTTTGGACTCTGCTGGGGTTCAAACCTGTGACCTCCTGCATCTGAGGCGTAAGCACTAACCACTTAGGCCACTGGTGCAGTCCAGAGAGAGAGAGGGAGAAAGAGATTTAAAGGTCTATAAAGGATGTTCAAGAGATCATGTCCTGTATGGCCTAATTCCTTGATATGCTTGTTAAGTAATATTATGGAAAATGAATTGTTTTACTTCAAAACCTGATGTCCTTTATATACATGTTAAGCAATATTAACAAAGAGTTCATGTTGTCCTTCAAAATGAGGTTCACTTTATTTAAATGTTTGATAATATTAGAAAAAGGAAACTCATGTTGTCCTTCAAAATCAGGTGCACCTCATATACATGTTAATTAATAAAAAGAAAAAGGGTTAATGCTTTCTGTAAAAAGCGGGTGTCTTTCATAGAGAAGTGTCTGCTAAAACAAATTTTACTACAATAGATAAATGTATGGAGAAAACCAGTGCCCTAAAAGATAGGACTGATAGATAAAAACTGACTGATTGATTTTTGTTCAATTCATCCACATTGGACTAAAAACAGAAAGAAAACAAATGATCTTACATGGGCAACTATTTTCCTACCATACCTCCCCAAATATAACAAAAAGATCTAGATATACAAAGCAAATTAAGAGTTTCAGTAAGCAAAGTATACTGTGGCTTGTGGCAAACTGTGTGTTGATTTAATGCAAAATGCTGACCCTCGCCTGCACATCAAACTGGGGGGGGGGGGGGGAAGGGGGGCTCCATTACATGTTTGCTCCTCCCCAATAATTATGTGGATGCCTATGCCCAAAACTCCATCTCCCCAATATTTCTGGTAAATTTGCTTTGTACACATCAAGAAGGATCCTTATGCAAGGTAACACACATCTGTCCAACTGTATGTAGGAAAGCGACCACCAATTACAGAAGTAAAAAAAAAATAATAACATTCAGGTTAATTGAGGTATGACAGATGAACGGAAATGCACATGGATTTATATATGGACAGATGATGTGGACATGCACATGGATTTAAGTGTGGACAGATGAGGAATGGACATGCACATGGATAAAAGTATGGACAGATGGGGAATGGACATGCACATGGATACAAGTATGGACAGATGGGGAATGAATATGCACATGGATACAAGTATGGACAGATGGGGAATGAATATGCACATGGATACAAGTATGGACAGATGAGGAATGGACATGCACATGGATACAAGTATGGACAGATGGGGAATGAATATGCACATGGATACAAGTATGGACAAATGATGAATATGCACATGGATACAAGTATGGACAGATGAGGACTGAACATGCACATGGATTTAAGTATGGACAGATGGGGAATGAATATGTACGTGGATTTAAGTATGGACAGATGAGGAATGGATATGCACATGGATTTAAGTATGGACAGATGACGAATGGACATGCACATGGATACAAGTATGGACAGATCAGGTATATCCACATGGATTCAACTATGGACAGATGAGGAATGGATATGCACATGGATTCAGGTATAGACAAATGAGGAATGGATATGCACATGGATTCAAGTATGGACAGATGACATGGGAATGCACATGGATTTAAAAGTGATCACTGCATAGTTTCAAGCAAGGTTGGCTTGACAATAAATTCTTCAATATTACAAGGACTTTGCACTTACCAAATATACAAACCACAGATTATAAGACAAAACAATTTCATGAACATTCATCCATCTTCAAGCAGTTGACTCTGGGATAGAGAATAACTGTGATGCACCCTCCTACATACTGTACGTGGCAAATAAAAGAAGCAGCTAACATGGTAGTTTGGTGGTTTGCAATGCCAGATTTGTGACAAAATCTTTGTGGGTTTGAAACCTGCCACTGGATCAACACAGATCACCAACCAGAGTGTGTCCTTGGGCAAGGCAATCTACTTCAACTGCTTTGGCATAAAAAAAGCTGTCTGTGTTGCTGTGCCATAAAACACTAAACCAAACCATTATCTATGCGAGTCAATAGGACCCCTTGCACACTGTACCATAAAACACTAAACCAAACCATTATCTATGCAAGTCAATAGGATCCCTTGCCTACTGTACCATAAAACACTAAACCAAACCATTATCTATGCAAGTCAATAGGACCCCTTGCCCACTGTACCACAAAACACTAAACCAAACTATTATCTATGCAAGTCAATAGGACCCCTTGCCCACTGTACCATAAAACACTAAACCAAACCATTATCTATGCAAGTCAATAGGACCCCTCACCCACTGTACCATAAAACACTAAACCAAACCATCATCTATGCAAGTCAATGGGACCCCTTACCCACTGTACCATAAAACACCAACAGGGACAATGGTGTATCATGACATGACCCTTACCTACTGCAGGTATACTGACATATACAAGTAAATACCAAAAAGACATTTTCTAAAAATCCATGAATTATCATGCCAACTAAAATAAATGAATTGAAAGTACTGAATACTGAAACACAAAGCTGCACATGACCTTTAAAAATAAAGTTACCAAGGTATCTAATAACACAACCAAAAGACTTTTAGACTGGTTAGATCCATCTTCACTACCCATCTGTTGTCAATCAAATTCATTCCACATTAACCCATGACATATGTATCTAGCCAGATCTGTCATGAACAAGTGTCCTCTTCCAGATGAAAGAGCTACTGACCATAGGTTAGCTAATTCAACAGACCAATGACAAAATTCATTACACATATGGGGTGTTCAATAAATACAACTTCTATGATGTCAGCATGCATTGAAAAAAAAAAAACGTGTGATGGTCTTAACTGAAGAAAGTGTCACGTGACTATATATCGCCAAAGAGGCGGTGGTGATTATTTCTATCTGTTTTAAGCTGCATCGAATCAGATAGCAGACATATATTTTTGGTTAGCTACGTATGCAAAGTAGATTAAATTCTTTTGGCTAGTCAAGACTGGTGAACTTGGGCATAACATTCATCTAAATGAGGAGAGTACACCCTTATCACCCAGTTGAGAACTCCAGACAATGTTGTCCACTTTGTTGGATGGTTATTTTAAACACATTATTGGATATATCATTCCAAGAAAAATGGAGCTATGTGCCTCTCCCAAAGCCACACCAAGGCATCTGACCAGGGCTGACCTGGTGAGTATCAAACTGCAACCCTTGGATGACAAGTCCAACATCCTATCACCTGAGCTGCTACAGCACCCTGGTTTACTTGGAATAATAAACACAACAAACAATATAAAGCCTGATCCGGTGGCAGTCTAATCCATACTGTTGGCAATTAGGCACTTTATAACCATGGAAGTCCATGCTGTTGGCAATTAGGCACTCCGTGACCATGGAAGTCCGTGCCATTGGCAATTATGCACTCTATGACCATGGAAGTCCATGCTGTTGGCAATTAGGCACTCTATAACCACGAAGTCAAGACAGCAATGTAGTTTTACTGGCAATTTACCAACATTTATGTATTTCAATTTTGGAAAAACAAATGCGAGACTGTGTGTGCTGCACTCTGTATGCAACAGCAAGTCAATACCAAAGTCTTTGTGCAATCTAATATTAAAGTTTTGGTGCAAGTCCGCAACTCTAAAAACGGAGAGACCGATTGTCCTACGGATTCCTTGCTATTTTTAGAATGTTCCTGTTTTGGGGGACAGATGGTACTTCCTTCTATCTATACCTGCAGGACTTGGCTGAAGAAAATCAATACAAGAATAGTGCATTTGTGAGCTATTATGTACAGCTTACATAAACTGTGTGAAGTGTAAACATTACAAAAATCAACCCTACTCAGGAAAAAGGGTAGTTTTCCATACTATTTTCAATTAAAGACATCATGGCCACATTTTTGTTCTTCATAATAGAGATATACATCTTGATCTGATGATAGTCAACATATTTTTACCACCTTTCAGCTACTTCCGTGTAAAAGATGGGAATGACTACTAAAACTTTTACCAAACTTACATTCAGTCTTTTGAATTTTCTTTTACTTTCTTGGCAATATTATTGTGTCTGTCGTGATCTGGTAATGCCATAATCTTTACTAAAGAACAGTTTCAAGGACGTTGGCCTTATAACAATATTTACATAAATTTTAGAGTTTAAACGCAATTACCAACATTTTCAAATGAAATAATCACAAAAGCCCACAAAATTGCCACAGTGAAAAATGTAGGTCACTACAGCCTCAGTGGAAGAAAAAAAAAACTAACCTCTGGAACCTGAGAAGTGAGTCACTGTGACCTAATTTTATTCATGGTGAGTAATACACTAAAAAACTAATACTGTATCCATCAAGTTTCAGTATTATTGTCTGAAAAACTGCTAAATGCAAGAAGAGGTTCAGATGGGCCTGATAGCCTTTCACCTGACTAGCATATGGCTTAAGAAGCAAATACAAAAGCAGTTAACGGAAATATATCAAGTAGGATACTTCGTTAATAAATTTCTTACAATGTTGTTGATTGCATGTTATGAGAACAACTGCCGCAAGGCTTCTCCACATTTTTATGTATTCATCTGATGGAACATCAGCATCATTTGTCCGATATTTATTTATCCTATGTGCCTGGTCAAATTGTGTTATGTGGCTTACAGAAGGCATTTAAATTATTTCTAGTAACAATGGCCATAATTGTTTGCTGGTCAGCATCATTTTTTATAAAAAAAACAACTGAAAACCCTTCAGGCTAGGATGCTGTGAAATTAATTTCAATTCTGCAGTGTTTTTGTTTTGTTTTTTAGATGAGAAAGTCTAAAAAATATATATATTTTTTTTAATAACACTGGCCATATTTGATGGCAGATCGGCATCATTTGTACAAAGATTCTGCCTGGTTGCTTTCTGTCAAATTTTGTTCTGCATCTTTTGCGAACTCATTTCAAGGTTTTTCTATTTGTATTAATAACATCCATATTTCAATCTGGATCAGCTTCATTTATACACATCTGAAAACATTTAAACCTTATGTTAAAAAATCTGGATAAATTGTATTTAAGTATTTGAGTAGATGATGTTTACGGCTTTTTCTATTTTCTGAAATAAAAGCCCTATTTACAGTGTAGAGACACTGTCACAGTAAGAGATAACATGTATGGGTTTAAAACATCTGCTGTCAAGCATAAATTATGCATAGGTAAATATCTTATGTACTAGATACTTTGTTATTATTTATTACCATGAAAGTGTAGTCATTTGGGTCCTAAGTATATCTTGATAGTATGGAAACACAAGATTGAAAACTTCAAATAAACCTTTTGTAGTTGATTTATTAGACAAAATGATCTGTGAAAAAGTTATTTCCTTCATGGAAACTATGTTCCAAAGGATATCAATGAAGTCTTGGACACTTTTGGTTCTATTCCACTATACAATGCACAAGAAATGAACACAGTCACTTAAACCCTACTTATTCCCTTGCTATAAATAGAACTAAGGATAATAGCGTGATATTCAAACGGTCAATAAACGATTATGTCAGCATTTCAAGTGTTCAGTTACTGATAATTGTAACCTAAGCTACTTCCATAGCTTGACATTTAAAACCCCAGGTATGTATTATATATGTTATTCCATCCCCACCCTAAGCATGACCCACTCAGGGTTTTAACCCCAAATCTATTATGTATTCTATGAATGCATGTAGAAAGTATTTTATGAATGCATGTACAAAGTCTGGTAAAAAAAAAATACTAAAAAATATCACTAACTGTGATTTTTGTATATCTGACTGTTAAAACATATTCACCAACCACCAACCACCCCACCTTGGGACCAAGCCACACCCCTCACAATTGTGGTCACCAAATGGGCATCCCATGCACCAAACTTGGTGAATTTTCACCTATCAGTTAAGATGTAGATAGAGAGACAAACATACTGTCATAAGAACCGCAAAGATATGAATGGAAAGACAGATGGACACATCGAAGATGGCAGTATCTTAATAAGTGTGGGGATAAAATTACATCTTATTTGGGTCCACATTCATGGTCATACAAAAAAGAAAAGACCACCGACTTTTATGAAGGGCATATCAATGGGCAATGTTTATGAAGGGTATATCAATGGGCAATGTTTATGAAGGGTTTATCAATGGGCAACTTTTATAAAGGGTATATCAATGGGCAATTTTCATGAAGGGTGTATCAATGGAAAACTTTCTTGAAGGGTGTATAAATGGAAACTTTAAGAAGGGTATATCAATGGGAAACTATTATGAAGGGTATTTCAATGGGAAACTATTATGAAAGGTATTTCAATGGGAAACTATTATGAAGGGTATATCAATGGGAAACTATCATGAAGGGTATATCAACGGGCAACTAATATGAAGGGTATTTCAATGGGAAACTATTATGAAGGGTATTTCAATTGGAAACTATCATGAAGGGTATTTCAATGGGAAACTATTATGAAGGGTATATCAATGGAAAACTTTGATGAAGGGTATATCAATGGGAAACTATCATGAATGGTATATCAATGGGCAACTTTTATGAAAGTTATATCAATGGAAAACTTTGATGAAGGATATATCAATGGGCATATTTAATGAAGGGTATATCCACGGCCAACTTGGTGTGTATATCAATGGGCAATGCTTATGGAGGGTATATCAATAAGAACATATCATTTCCCTACTATTATCTAGTAACTGATAAAACAAAATGTATACTGGGGAATTCATATGATTTCTTTACCTGCTTTTCCACAAATCGGTGAGGAATATAAAATATCATACAGACAATCAAGTAAGCATAAGCCCAACTCCAATAGTCAAACTAACGCAGTAAAATAATTTGTTATGATGTACTTGCACTAAACTGAATAGTACAGTACCAAATACCAGCTTTCACATGACACTTGCTAAAATCATTTCAAAATATGTACTACAAAAAGATCACTGCACTTCAATGTATACTAGTTGGTAAATATTTCTGAATATGAAAAATAATTCCATTGTTCAAGACATGTGCATCATAATAATAAAGTTATTTCCACATCATTTTTGTTTATTTTTTGTGGGTTTCATCTGCACTTTTAACACATTATAGATTATAGCATGCAGAGGAAATAAGAGCAAAGTGCATTTCCCATAAGGATGTACAGAAGCAGCAAACATGGACTGACTTGAGTAGGTCTCAAACCCAAGACCCTCAGATTACAAGTCGGACACTATACCAGCTGTACAATGATGGCTCTGTAATGACATCCTGCAAATGGGATACACTACTGTTGCCCATTCATTTGACTTTTAGGTATGATATTGGAATCCCACAATAAAAAATCCTTGAATGTCCATTTTTGAACTGATTCATTTACTAGTTTATGTCAAATTTCAACAGTCCTTTACTCTCTTAAATCAGTGATAATTAACTGATGAACTTATGAAACTGCGGTAAATTTACGAAAATGGTGTTTAATCTTCTAAGCTTCAATTCTGGTATATGTCAGGAATATTACGAAAAGAATATTTCCTTTTCCTGCATAAATATTGGATATGTTTATCTTGTTGAACCAAGAATGATACATTTTAACTTTACAGTATCGCATCTTTTTAAAATATCACTATTTTTGTACCACACAATGAAATGTATCAGTCTTAACACAAAAGAAAATATTCTCCAGTTATTTATCATGCGATGGTATGCATTAAATATAACACTAGGATAATATTAGTTACAATTCTAATTTAACAATTTCACATGCAACTTTATGAAATTCCACCACAAATGTTAAGGGCACTATTTTCAAATTCATACTTGTTGTGTGTTAAGGTCATTATGTCACAGCATTTTAATATTTACAGTCTCTACTCGCTTGTAAGTCGAGTCCAAATATATAGATCCTGATATGCTGAATCATAATGCACCTGCAGATAAGGGTCTCTGTTGTTTGTTCTACTGATTATTCCCAACAAACTACATAAACCCAGATCTGCTAGCGCATTATTCAAATCAGGGTCTGTGCAGTTCGTAGTTGAACTAATTTTACACGCGAGTATATATGGTTTCAAATTTTACATCAAAAAGTTTAAAAAACTTAAAAAATGCTGAAAAATGTTTATGTCCTGTAAACAGAAGAATACAGAAACAATGATCTTAGTTTTAAAAACTTTGCATTCAAAGCAGCATTAAAAAGCTGATTTCGTTGTATGAACCAGTCTTACATGAGACATGCCTTTCACAAAAGTACACTAGATCGCTTTATCTAATTTGGTGGTTTAGAGCTGTAATTTGGAGGTTTATGGTCAAACATTCCAGAAGATAGGGGATAGTATGGATGGCTGCTTACATTTCCTTTCAGTTACACACCAATCCAAACCAATGGCTATCCTCTTGTACTTCCTACAATAAACAGGCTTAGGTTATAAGAAAGTGGGGATCCATAACACTGCCAGATGAACTTGTTGCAACTAAGCAAGTTGTCAGATTAAATCAGCCAACTGGTATCTAACCACATCACATGCCATGTGGCAATTTGGCAAGGTGTTCCAGCCACTTTCATCAAAGGCAGCCTCTATTCTACAACTGTTTTAACAGAATAGACCATATTATTTTGAGGGCTTAAATTTCATCAGCATTCTTTGCTTCTGTTGAAATCAGTCTTTGTTACCATATCCAAGTAGGAATACAGGTACAGGAGTACATCTGAAGCAAAGCAAGTAAAGCAACTCTTCTGATCCAAATTAAACATGCACCATAAGACAAGAGATAAAAAGTAAAGATAATAAAGCATAAAGATTGAGGCAAAAGGATTTTAAAAAATACAATGTTGGCATTCTTCTATATAAATTGCTCTCTCACTCATAAAAATGTTTAGACGAGCACTCCGGTGGCCTAGTGGTTAGAGCATCTGCCTTGGAAGCTAATGGTCATGAGTTTGATCCCTGGCCAAGTCATACCAAAGAAGTACAAAAATGGTAATAACAGCTGCCTCGATTGGCACTCAGCAATAAGAGGTTAGTGTTAGGACTGGTCGGCTGGTGTCAGGATAATGTGGCTGGGCGGGACATTATGCTACATGTCTGTGGCATGATGCCCCTGTGCTAGACATCACTACAAACTGTCACACTGCAGACATCGTAGCACTATGACTGAAAAATTGCAAAATGTCTAGACCCTTCCAGGGTATATTGAACATCACAAATCACATCCACTGCCAAAAGACTGCCTCCATATGATGCCACTTACAATGAGCAGAAGGGGCCCAGATCGAGTGGACGAGTGGTCTAAAGCACTCACCATTCCAGATCACCGCCATGTCACCTGTGCCTGCATGAGTTCGAGTCTCAGGCTCAGCTAACATGGGTACACGAGAAAGCCTGCCAGCAGCTTCTCGTAGGCTGGTGGTTCTTCCTGGAGTTTTCCCCAAGTTCATCCTCCAACAGTTATATTGGCCACCATGTATAGCATATCTTGTGCTGAAAAATGGCGTTAAACCCTAAAACAAGAAAAGAATGATGAGCAGGAGGCTCCATCAGCTCTATTCTACTAAAGTCTGCAAGCGGTTGTATCAGGCCTTTCTACATCCCTGAGCCCGCAAAGGGCACATCAGGTCTACTCAGCACATCTGAGCATAGAAGTCATGCGTTTTTGACATTATCAAGCTCCAAGGACAGTACAAGCACGAGCCTATCACCTAAAATGTGTTAATTTATATAAGAGAAATGGGTGTTGTCTAAAGATGTCCCTTTAAATGACTGAAACAAGTGCCTGTGACAGCTCGCTCTCTCTCTCTCTTAGATAAGTTCTTGATTTAAAAAATAAAAGAGAAAATGAAGAAAATTATTTTTGACTGCTGGATATTAAAAGAACCTGTATAGACCAAGTACAAACTTCAATAGATTCTTCATTTCTGGTATCAATAAGTATGCTGATGTAGTAGAATTTATATACAGTAGTTCCTCTCTTGAACACCCCCGTTACCAGCGGTGACCCACATCTTATGGCCAGATTCCCTTGGCACCGATGAGTTTGTATTCAAAAGAACCCTTCAAGAATGGCCATCCCTCTAACGTGACCAGCAGCCAGCATATCAGTACAAAAATGTAAAATGTTCCCCAGACGAGCGGCCACTTTTTTTCAAATGTATCCAGAACCAATAATTCATATCGTGATGCAAGATAAGTATAATCAGATATCTCTATCATCGATACATATCTCCCAATGTAGAGTTTCGTTAATGAAAGAAATGTTGACTAAAGTACATGAAACAGTAAGATTAATATTATATCATTGTCTATAAAATCCCACGTTTACAGGAAATTGTTTCAACAATGTTTATGATAGAGTTTGGGCTTTAGGTATATCAAATTCTTCTCTTTGATGATTACAAGATCATAACAGGGTCAGTATAGGCTAAAAATAGATTTTGTGCATTAACACACTCAGAAATTAACCTTGAACAAAACAGAATACCAGACAAAGAAAAATCATGTTACAACACATTCATTAATTCCTTTATGAAGAAGGCATTTCGTCCACTCGACAAAAGTATCGTCGGCATAATTAAATCACATACAGTTAGCAGCATCCAAATAAATCATTACCAAACATTAACATGCAATCATGTAAACGGTGACATATTTTAGAGGAAAGTCGGTGGGGAGGGGGGACTTGCCAAACAATTTTATGTAGAAAAGACTCTAAAAAAACAACTTTATGTTGAAAAGACTCAAATAAACGTCATAATCGATAAGGAGGTTATTCAGCAGAAGTGAGAGAATGGATCATATGGAAAGAGAATTACGTATGTACCGAGATTTAAATGATGTTTTGGAATGCTTTGCAAAGTGCATAACATTAATACCCGCTTGCTTATCACACTTAACGCCAAGAATAAGAACTATCAAAGTATATTCAGTTGAACAACCTTTTAATAATTAATGTTACTTTTAAACGTAGAAATTAAATGAAGATATTAAATGCTTTTAAGTATGTGGATTTCTTACTTATGTACATTACACATACTTCTCGTAAAAAATTTGGTCACCCTCTGGAAAGGCCACCCATCTTATAAGGCCACCTTTCCGGTGCAGATGAGGTGGCCATATAAGAGGGGGGCCACTGTATCTAGTTTTATACTTATATATAAATCAATCAATGATGGTCAAATTCTGTTAGCATCATTTTAAGACACCGTTGTATGCACATTTTTCTGTTTTAAACAACAGAAAAATTCTGTTAATAAAGGTTTATCTACTTTTTAGTAAAGGAAGTATATTTGATGGCATATTGGCATCAATTTACACAAACTGAAAAGATCAATTCAAGTCAAAAATACGTTCTGAAAAACTGGATCAAATTCTGTTGATTTTAAATTTTTAGTAATGGTAGCCATATCTAATGGCAGACATATTGGATGGTAGATTGGCATCCATGCAAATATACTATATATCAAACTTGGTCAAATTCTGCACTTTTTTCATAAGTCATTTATTGATTTTTCTAGTAACAGCAACCATACTGGATGGCATATCAGCATCAGTCGTAAAAATCTTTGCCAGAATGCTTTCAATTAAATCTCATCAGTATCCGTTGAGAAGTTAATTAAAAGTCTTTAAAAGGTTTTTGTAGGTTTTGTAATGGTGGCAATATTTGATGGTGGAGCTGCATCATAATAAACAGAATGCTTTCTGTCAAATTAGACCTAATCTTGTGTGTTTTTTGAGAAGTATGTTCAAATGTTTTCTGTTTTAATAACTGTGGCCATACAAGACATCATCTATTTAAAACATTCAAAAGCTGCTTCTGAGAAGATGTAATAGTTAACTGATGAAAAACAATTGTAGACGTGAACAATCAATTCAATAGAAACAGTAGCTGATCAAAATGCATGATAAAATCACTTGTAATTGGTCTTTGAACATAAAAGAAACACAACAGCTGTTACTGTACTCAGAACAAAAAGAATTTTAAAATTCCCACCCCCCTCCAAAAAAGAAGAAACTGGGTGGTTCACAGTGGAAGGGAAATTGACTCCAGAAAAAGCTACACCAACTTTGTTCTCTCCACTTAAGTGGGGAAAATAATGGGAAAACTATCTACCTCAGTCTCATGCTGGTCAACTCTAACATGAAAACCCAGTCATATTGATGACCTTAATGTGTAATGAGAGTCATACGTCTGACCGTAAGTCATACCGCTAACCCTTATGTGTTGCTGAAGTCGCACTGATAACCCTAGCATGGAGCAAAAATCATACCAAACCCTATAATAATAATAAAGACTTTATTTAGAGAAGGTAACTCAATTAGTTACAGAACTAATCTACCTTGAGGCCTTCTATCTGTTATGTACAATATATACAATATATACAACATGATGTGAAGAGTCTGGCTTGACACTAATTAATTAAGTAATTTTAAAATTCAAAGTATCAAGCCTGGAACACATTCACAGCCATCAGTGAAAACATAAACATATATAAAACATAAAATATAATCCTGCATTGAAAAATTCAGCAATGAAAATGATGTAAAATTACAGAAAAGCAGGCAGTACCCTAGAGTGAAGCCCAAGTCGTACCAGACCCTAGAGTGGAGCCAAAGTCATACCACTGCCATGAATGTGGGCTCCAGTCATACTAAAAGTTAGATAGTACATGCACATTTGTGTAACATAACACTGGTAATGATAAACAGCAAACAAGATAAACAGTTTTGCAAGCTATGCAGAAATCATATCATATGCCAAGAACTGGAAAACAAGTGAAGCCAGTTATTGTATAATGCATGCAGAATATATGCACTGCATTCCCTTGCAAAAATCATAAATGGAGATGAAAGAATGACACGAAACAGTGTCTAGACTAATTGGTGTCTATACTAATTAAGAATCATGAGAATTATGTTTAAAACTGTACACTAGAATATAGAAGAAAGGGGTCATCCATGATGGGTAGACAAGATAATATGAAATAGGCTTGGGTGATTTCCTGCCCCCCCCCTTTTTTTTGTTATACAGAAGTAAACAACAGGTAAAGAGTTCACTGTGGCATAATTAACTGTATACAGTTTGGACCTAATCCCAAAGTTGCCAAAACCAAGCTTGGAGCAGGTGCTTTACTGTCAGTAGTGTCATTATTCTATTGATTTGTGACCATTTTGAAAGAAATCCAATGCTGCTCAAAGATGAAATCTTCCAACATTATCAGTGGTAGCTGAATGGTTTGCTTGGATTTATCTTGTACATAAAATCAAAGGTTGCAACAAATTACAAACATTAATGTGCTTTTGTAGATGTCATGTTAGAAACCAGAATAAATCCACAAAGGTATTTTATTACTGATGGGATAGACTGATGGTGATACTTTTTACCGTAGTATCATTACACTACATTTGCCCAGTCTTTTTTTGTTTAAGGCCAAAACAAAACACGTGTTTCTGGTCGGCTGACCATCTTAATTATTCATATCCAAACCTAGCACTCCACACTCATTTAACTCCTATAACTTTTTTAAAAGATTCACCAAAGAAAATCCAAAACTTATATGTGCATCAAACTGAGCCAGTTTAGCCCAGTACTTGAAGTGCTGAGTATTTTGTGTATGTATGTATGTATGTGTGTGTGTGTGTGTGTGTGTGTGTGTGTGTGTGTGTGTGTATATATATATATATATATATATATATATATATATATATATATATATATATATATATCCCACTACGGTGGCCGAGTGGTTAGAGCATCTGCCTCGGAAGCGGGAGGTCGTGGGTTCAACCCTGGCCATTGCATACCAAAGACTTAGAAAAAAATACTAACAGCTGCCTTGATAGGCACTCAGCATTAAGAGGTTAGTGTTAGGACTGGTCGGACTGGTGTCAGGTAATGTGACTAGGTTGGACATCGAGCTACAAATCTGCGGCACATAACAGGTGGAACATCAGGCTACATGTCTGCCCCAGTGCTAGACATCACTATAAGATGCCACACTGCAGACATTGTAGCGATATAAATGAAAAATTGTTAAAGCTACATTAAAAATCCAAATCACACACATATTATATATACTAATCATTAGGTGGGTTTTTTTTAAATACCCTACCAACACCAATTTAAACCAGTGAAATAGGAAACACAATAGGGGGAGGGCCTAAAAGACGCTGTTTAACCAAACTCTGCCAATATCAGCCATACCTATCCACATACTAAACTCTTAAAAAACTTGCACTTCAAATTCTGGAATACGTGTGTGTGTGTGTGCACACGTACACACACACACACACACACACACACACACACACACACACATATATATATATATATATATATATATATATATATATATATATATATATATATATATGCATGCACACACACACACACACACACAGGTTACTCTAAAGTTAATTTGTGCTATGACTCAAAGTTTCTGTCTTTTTAATACAACACAAAATATACCTACAACCCAGATCTCAGGAGATTTCTGACAAGAGAACAATGTATTTTGATTCTGAATCAGCATTTGTCCACATATATGTTTGTGTATACGTGTGTGTATATTTATATACATACACAAGAGTTAAACTTCAAAACTCCAAAAGTTGGACCCACCCCCAATGTCTAAACATTTTTGGGAGATGTAAATGTCTTTTCCTGAGATGTGGGGGGAGAGAGAGAGAGAGAGAGAGGGAGGGCAGGGGAGATAGAAAGAGGAGAGAGAGCATGAGAGAGTATCGTTGTCTGTGTAAAGTACTGAACAAAATTAGGAAAGTTTTTTTTCATACATGTAGAAATGAAGAATTTGCTAAAAAGTATGTTCCTTCCAAAAATAACACCCCATCATACGAATACATTTTCTGCCACATAAATACAATCCACATCCCAAGTAATAGGAGTGAGTGAGTTTTAAAACTTTCTTACCAGACCATTAGAATTATGCATGATACTCCACAACGTTCAAATACTCTGTTTAATTTGTTATGTTCAAAGAAAGCATTCTATGTTGTTTCTTGCATATTTCTTTCACTAATGTGGCTCGAGTTAATGAATCCATTATTTGTGCTGTGGCCAGTTAGCACTCATCTTTAGCAATCACCAAGTTGTTTTTATGAATCTCTGTATACAATGTAAAACTTCAGAGCATGTCATTGAGTGAATCTGACTCTTAGAATATTGCTTTGTCAGTCTCTGTTGGCCAAGAATCAAAAAGTTGCAGGCATACATTTTTTTTTCATGATCCATAAGTGTGTACAAGGTTAAACAGTGGGATCTTAAAAGCTTTAAAGTTGCGATCCCAGTGGCTACATCTTTTTCACCCCACCCCCACCCCCAATGACCCAAAGGCTTTATTCTTACACCACCCATCTGACACATGTTGACACCTGGGTGTGTGATAATAGATATTAGCTTCATACTTTGGGAGTTTTTTTTAAAAAATCATCCCACCCACAATTCTGTCCATCCCTTTAGGGTGTATCTAAATTCTAGAACACTATGCACGCCTACAAACCATTGCCAATCATATCCCAATGTTTGTGGTTTCCATTTTGACCTGTATAGGGAGTTGTGTTACATTACCAACACATAGGAACACTGGCTGGACTACAAAATCTCAGCCATTTCTTTCATAAGCATGATTATTAATGAGAGTAAACAAGTTCTGCTAATAAATGTATTCAAGTCACTGGTTAGACACACAAGGATGTACATGTACACATAATGAACAAGGTCAGCAATTTTTAACCAAAGTAAATAGTAAACAAAACAAGAACTGTACCACTTACTATGATACTGGTGACACAAACAACCTAGTCACAATCTTTCAAACTTTATTCAGAAGACATGAATGAAGACTAAACTGTGGATAACGATGATTTATCTCAAATCTGAAAGGTGATAAAAATATATTGTAATTCATCACTGTCCAGTATATTAAGTTAGAGGACTGACATTAAACCTGAGGGTCAATTACAGGCAGGAAACCCTTTAAAGGGAAAAATTTAATTCATAGAGGGAATATGAAATGTGCAAGAAAATAACTAGAACATATTGCTATCAATTTCTGTCATAATGTATGCAATGAAGTGATTCCCATTACTGAGTTTATTTTATTTTCATATCGTTGTGAAAAACAAGCCTTTCATGAATGCATTTGGCTTCTTTTTCAAGTAAGACGTTAAAGCTTTTATGCAACTTCAAAGTAAGATGGAAAAGCCATTATGGAACCTTTCAATTTGTAGTATGAAGCCACATTAACATTTTTTTTAAACCACTGTTGTTGTTTTGGTTTTAACACCATTATTCAGTGCAAAATTATTGGTGTTCTGTAACAAGCAATCTATACTGTTCTATATCTTCTTCAGTTCAAACTGAATCACAGTTTAAAATAACTGACTGATAAAAGTTGATTTATTAATTGATATTAACTAACAGTACCTGAATCCAATGCTTACATTACTTTCACTAGCTGTTCAAATGTGAGAGCATTTCCTCTTTCAAAAAGTAAATGTTTCAAACTTCGTGTCATGGTAACTTTTTCAAACACCATTACCTACCATTATATGTACTGCACAAAAACTGTCTCTTAAAATCAGAGATGTAAATGATAATGCAGTGCGTATAAATATTATTTTATGTTTTATTTACACTTAAGAGTATGATTACTGATGGAACTGAAATATATAGTATGTTTCTTTATAAATGGTTGGTAACAGAAGTAAATATTAATGAGAAAACCAAGTTTTTGTTTCTATACATACAAACCAGCACAAGTTTATATTATGGTTGAAAAATCTGTCGAAATACACTAGCCAAATCAGGCAGGTACTAAATATTTTTACTTGCTGAGAATAAACACCTACTCAACGAAATAGTACAGAAACATAAAAACTGATGATGTTAATGGCTTATATTAAATTGTGAGAAATGTTTTCCAGAAAATTGTATATGACCCTTCTAACACTAGTTATAAGTTGAACAAACAAACACCAGTCTGCTCTCCCTCTGTTAAGTGTTTATTAAATATGAAGTACAAGTAAAGCTCTTGTATGACTTTGATCACAAGAAGTGGAAAACAAACTTTGGACTTTCATGAACCAAGCTGGAAATATTCTTTACAAAACATCCTTTTTATTAAATAGACATGAAACACTGGTAAACCCTGAAGCAGCACTCACCTCATTATGGAAGTGACTGTAAATTTCACTTAACTGCAAAAACATTTCATCTGCCATTTTGAACTGGTCAGTGAATTTTCAACCCATGCATACATATTGTATTGATGTATGTAGACTTAACAATTTTTCAGTCATATTACTATGATGTCTGCAGTGTGGCAGTTTGTAGTGATGTCTAGCACTGGGGCATCATGCCACAGACATGTAGCATAATGTCCCGCCCAGCCACATTATCCTGACACCAGGCCAACCAGTCCTAACACTAACCTCTGAATGCTGAGCAACTAGCGAGGCAGCTGCAAGTACCATTTTTATAAGTCTTTGATACAACTCTGCCAGGGTTCGAACCCATGACCTCCTGCATCTGAAGCAGACACTCTAACCACTAGAGCAGGTATAGTATTGGAATGTCTGTACCATGACAAATACAGCATTACCACAATGGTGATATGGCATGGCTTCTTTGCTGCTATAAAAATGAACTTTTTTTTCCCAAAATTAAAATTAATTTTCAAGCGCAAGGTGGGTGTCTAATAATTCAGAAAAACCATGCTCTGTACTGTAACAAACTAAGCCACATATTCTGCCAAAGTGTAAAATCGGAAAGAGGTAAATATAAAAAAAGACAAACTTCAATGTACCATGATCCATGACACACACACATGGCTATTTTCTATTTACATCCAGAATGACTCTGCATCAGCAATATTATATTCTTGGATGGTCATGTCTTTAAGGTTACCAATAACCAGCATACAGCACCAATAATTTAGTCCACACCTGCATTATACAGTACAAATAATTTAGTCCACACCTGCATATGATGCAAATAATTTACTCCTCATGAGCACAGAGTGGAATATACTCCTCATACGGATACAGTAGAATATACTCCTCACCAGCATAACATACAAATAATACATTCCTCATGAGCATACAGTGCAAATTTACTCCTCACCGGCATACAGTGGAATATACTCACCAGCATAACGTGCAAATAATTTACTCCTCACCTACCAATCCGATTAAAATCAGATCTCGACTGTCCTACATGATGATCTGACAGCAACTGCTGTGGGGTGATGCTCTAATGACCCATGTTATTACCATAATCACTAATTTTTTCAGCCAATCAAATGAAGTTCTATACCTTCACATTTGGGAGACTGAGCAATGTGGCTGAAAAGCATCAAGAAGTCCCAAACGCAGTGTATCCCCTAGGGGTGCAAGACTGAGAGTAAAAAATCTCCTTGGTACCAGAACTGGGGGTCAGACTGAGTAAAAAACATATGAGGGTAAAGGAAAACACTGCAAACAATTTGATTCACTTTCAAATTTCTGAAAGCTGCATTTCCATTGCCTAATTAAAAGATCACCAGAGCATGACTCCTCTGGTAGCTGTCAGATCTTTATATAGGGCAGCGGAGATCTGATTTTTAATCAGATTGCCTTACCTGCATAAAGTGCAAATAATTTACCCTTCACCAGAATACAGTGCAAATAATTTACTCCACACAAGAATATATAATGGATAACTCAGTTTGAAATCCCTTCAATATTTTTCTTTTCTAAATTGACAAGAACATTTCTGTTTCAGCATAGCCATAAATTACCGAACTTAAATCCATTGGATGAGTCAAGCTATTAATTTGCTTATCCTAACTGCTTTTATGCTCTTTAGTTATCAGGTTTTGACACTTTGATAATTACTGGCTATTATTACTACTGACAACTATCAAGATGACAAATTTAACAGCTGAGAACCTCTGTGTTGTTTTTGCTCCAATCTGTGCAACACTGTTGGGTGCCACAAAGACACAAATGGTATGGTGGCCTTGCTTTGCTTTGCCTGTATACATTACAAAATACAACTGACTGGGTACTGAACCATGATGAGTCAATCATGTAATTCACACATGTAGTTTGGCAGGTGAACAGTTCCTCAGGACTTGTCAAAAAAATCTGTGGAAACCACAAGATAGACAAAACTGGATGTGTTTCAAGCCAACAGAAATTTCAACTATTGTCCAGATTTACCAAAGGTGACCAATTACGTGAATATTAAAACATCCAGAGAAACCACCAAATCACAATTATTTTAAATTATATTCTTCTGCTTTTTTATTGAACGCATAACATGCATGTGATTTGGAAATGAAAATATTATTATTTCAAAATTTGTTTGGTCTTTCTGACTTTAAATGTAATTATCACTCATAACTGTGTTATCTCCCTCTAGATAGGTCATGTATAGGTATATACTGATATATGTCTGGATGATTAATAAAGTATGTGCATTTGAGTGTAACAGAAAGCAATCATATTTGTATTCGCAAATGCCTATGGGCATTAAAGACACTCTACCCATCAATTAGGTACTAATTGCATGCTGCATGTATATTGACTTCAATGGGTTCATATGTATGGGCGTGTGTATTTCCATATGGTGAAAAGAAAGTGGATACTGTTCTATACATACATACATATATAATTTGAGAGTCTTGAGGTAGATATAATGCTCTTATAAGGCCACATTCCAATTATTGTTCTACAGAAGAGGTTGCTTTATACAAGGTGAAACATCTTGTCATTCCTAAAACCTGTTCTATCTGGTGCATTGTTGCTCCTAGCCTGTTTTAGGTGGACACTAAAATCTGCCATCTCTAATGTATGCCCTGCCCTTCATGTGGGATGCTCTGTCGAAGTTAAACATATTGCATATGGTAAGATTAAAACTGTGCATTTTAGCATTATTCAGCCCTTATTTTAATTTTAGTGCAAATATTATCTTAAACATACCTGTGTGGTACATTCAAATGGCCTCTCAAAAAGGGTACCCTAATACGAGTCTGACTTACTTAAAATGCCCTAATCAAGTACCTGCCCAGACTAGCGAGTGCCCATCACATTACTCATTAGTGGTCAATTTTCCATCAAAATGGAACAAGACAAAATGTTGTTTGTCTCGTTTCTTTTAGATGCCATTGTGAACAAATACTGGCCACATTTCCAAGGAAATGGGAGCTCAGTTCATCCCCCAAGAACACACCACAGCAATGATCCTGAGCTGTCTTGAGCAGGTATCAAATCCATGACCTCTGGAATACAACTCAAATGCTCAACCAAATGATCTTTAAACATATCCATCAGCATTAGCATATACATGTACTTAGAGAGAGAGACAGATGTAAATCTATTAAAATGTTCAAAATGTTTATTTTTCCCTAGTTCTATTGTTTTTTTACCAAAAACTCTTCAAGGTAAAATGCTAATTCATTCTAAGAAAAGCTGCGCTAATTATCTCCACATGGCACTTGTTAGGATAATGAGGTAGTACTCTTGTTCCAAGATCTTTGGCATCAACAAAAAAACGATACATAAAAGTGGACGGTATTACAGAAAAGGGGGAAGATATTGCTCTAATGATAAAGTAATGTACACATTTTACTCACGTCAAATAATGCTGCTGACAAAATATAATTTTTGGGACCACTTTTTAGATGGAAAATTACCCATTCCAGAACAATTTTTGTGTCCGTCCAGATTTTAGAATTTCTTCTCTCTGAACTGTACATAGGCAGATGAGCTTTGGAAAAAGTACAGCAAGTTAGAGATTTTAATTAACAAAGGACTGAACATGGAAATCCTGGTGCCAATAAGAACAAAAAAATATATAGAAGTCCAATAGTTACCCATTTGCTCATGCATGGGTGAAATAGATAATTAAAAATATCTTGTATTTGTTTAGGTACCTAGCAAAATGAAAGAATCAGATGTGTTTTGATGCAATCAGAAGTTACCCCTCCCCCCACATGTTTCCTAACTCCATTTGAGTTGAAAATGAAAAATTACTTCCTTATCTCCATTTCAGGTGAAAAAGAAAGATCATGTTTCATACCTCCATTTATGGTGAAAATGAAATGGATCTCTTTGAGGAATACAAGTTGAAGAATATTTTTTTCTATAAACATGGCTGTTAAATAAAGAGACACTATAACATAATTATTCAGAACATTTACTCAGTTTCCCTTTGATGCCATAAAGTCCATCACCCTCAAAAGACTTAGAAGTCCATCACACTCATAAGACTTAAGTCCCACACTCATAAGACTTAAAGTCTCAAACACTTTAAGACTTTAAGTCTGTCACATCCGTAAGATTTAAGTCCCACACTCATAAGACTTAAAATCCAACACAATCATACAATTTAAAGTCCCATGCTTATAAAAGCTAAGTTAAACACATGCAAGACTTAAGATCAACACACTCATAAGACTAGAAGTCCCAGATTTAAAACAATGTATGAAAATTGGACTTTGGGACACTTCCTTTGTTGACAAGTATAATATCAACAGTGCTAGAACTTTATTCATGATGCTCAGTCTTAAAACTGAAGTAAAATCATGATACATTTGGCATGCAAAAGGTTAATTATCACTGTTTAAGACTGACCATTTGTCTGCCCCATAGCCATGTGACAGGCAGCATTGCTACATTGCGTGACAGCGAGGAATTCCAACAGATTACTATAGCAAGCCTATAGTTCCTCGCCACAATACATGTACGTGTCTTCACCATTACACTGGGCCATTCTTACACAGGTAATAGCCTGGAGAATATCTGACCCATTGTCAACCTGGATTTGGATTACCGTATCCCTTATTCTATAGCACATCCAATCATGACACATCGGTGACCTAGACCAGCAGTCACAAAACCCTGCAAATGGAGTGCCCGCTCAAACTCCTGTTTTTCTATTCAATAATGGATACACTTATTATCATAGCATATTCAACATAATACATGCACAGTGCATTACAGCGCAGACTCCCTCTTTTTTTAGTCAAACCACATAAATAAATCCATCAGTAACCACATGTGACTGATTGCAGCATGCCTTGCGGAAGATAAGCAACTGCATAAATATGGATAGAACTACCTTGTAACTGAACCTGGTGCATGTTAATTGTTTCATCAACACTGAACTATGTCTAAACAAACTGAAAAACTAGAATTTAAAGTGTGTCACTTGGCCTCAGTTAAACAGAACAGTGGAGAGCTCCCAACTGAGACATTTGGAACTTACCCTTGTACAATATACATGTAATGATGAGCTTTGACAGCATAAAGTTCACTCAAATGTGAACGTTTCAAACACAAATGCAAACATTATTTGGAAGCAGGTACTAGAAATATGGCAGTTGAAATTTTTCAAGTTCTGGCATGCTGATAACTATAAATGGTCATTACATACAAATTAACCATTTGAGTTTGAGTGTGCTCTTTAGTTGTTTTCTGACTGATTTGCAGTCCACGCCAAAAGATGAGCAGATAAGGGTCTATCTGGTTTTGTTTTATATACATGCTGTCAAGCATGGAGTGCAGACTTAAGGATCTGCAAGTGTAATACTGGTTGGTAAAATCTTGGTCATCACTGACTAAATCTGAATACTGTATATACTCACTTATAGAGTCAAACAGCTAACAACAAAGATCCTGATCTGCCTTAGCATAATATGCCTGCAGATCAGGGTATATGCTGTTTGTTCTAGTGATTACACATAAACTGCAGACCTAGACCTGCCTGTGCATTATATACCAGAAGATCTGGGTCTGTGCAGTCTGCACTTGGTCTCGTCTTATTAGTGAGTAAAAATGGTACACTGTACATGTGTAAATGCAGCATGACTTGACCCAGCTGGGCAGCATCTTGCAAATTGGGAAAAAGTAGGGAAGGGGGCCTGGATACACATTTCATCACTGACTGCCCACTAACCACTTAAATATCTGCCAAGATTATCCATCAGCAACAGTAATCTAAAGGCTGCCAGCTTATGATCTTCAAATAAAAATGGCACTTACCATACATGTTATAGATTATATATCAGATGCAGCTGCAAACTACACAGACCTAGATTTGCCACAGCATAATAAAATGGCAGATCTGTATCCATACAATTTGAATGGATTAACCAGCAAAACAAACGAAACAACCCTGATCTGCTGACAAATTGTACAATGGCAGATCAGGGTCTCTGTTGTTTGCAAGTAGATATGGTAACTGTACCTCCTCATCCAATAAATTATTGGATGTTAGCACGCACAACATTTGGGCTTGTGCGAGATAACATAAAATCGTATTTGCAATGGAGTTTATGATACATCTCCTTTGATAATTCATGCAGAGACTGCAACATAAGAAAGGCCAGATGGTACATTTCCCTGTAAAAAAATGAACAATGGGAATCTACAGTAGGTAGAAAGAGGTCTTAGGAATAGGAGGGTTAAACAGTTTAATTCACATTGGAAATAACTGAACAAAAAGCTTTTCATAATGAAATGGTTTTCTTAACCGTATAAATTTCTTTTTTCAAGTTAATCAATATTTGAAAGACTATTGAAAACATTACTCCAATATATTTCAATATTTCAATACACATTACACATATTGTGCATTACATAACACTGTGTACTACATCATAAAAATTGTGTTATTACATCACTGTTTTTGCATGGGACACATTCCATGTTATTGCTGATTCAATTCATAAAAAAAACGTACAATTCCTTTTCTTTTAAAAATGCATATTTAGATAAACAAGATCAATATTGAATTATCATTTGAATATTGTTGCTGTTATTTGCAAGTAATTGTGAAATTTATGTTCATTAAAAACAAACTAAGCTTGCCATGTCTGAAATATACCTTTAGTCTTGTTCACTGGATCACATTTGTGAAAGAGTAGGATAAACCACCGATTGATGTAAGATACTTTGTGTTATTTAAATCATATCAAAAAATAGGATTTTTGATTGGTCAGATGAATTGAGTCAGAATTAAAAACATTTATTCTAACAATTAGCCTTGATTTGATACAAAATATGTCTTGCGATATAGTGTGCTGTGACAGTTGATTGACACTTTTCATGTTATTGTATAACTAGGCATGTGGCATTTATGATGATTACAATGAAAAGGAATTAAAAGAATTTTTTCCAGGTTGCCACCAATAAGCACTATTGGTACAGTGTAGAACCTAGATTGAAAGACCACGCCTTCTGCCAAAAAATTATTGGTCTCTCATTACAGGTGGTCTCCCATAACAGGTCACAACGCTATAAAATGAACAGATTCTCTTAGAATCTGGCTTCTCAAGACAGGTCAGCTCTCATAGCAGTGGTCATTAAGGATAGATTTTCCTGTATTAACCTTTTAATTAATCATTATTTCATATGGTGGGGGTGGATGGGTAATACACACACACACACACACACACACACTATACTGATGCTTTCTGGGAAGAAAAAAAAATATGTTAAAAAATATTACCATTTATTAATAATCTTTTAAACAATTTCCTTTTGATGAGATGCTAAATTTAACACAATGACATTAATCTAATTAAAAAACACGTGTTTTACAGTAATTTATGAATAATGATTATGACGAATGTACTATTTCATCTTAAATGTATTTCACCAGCTTGTGCATTATTATTACTTCTGCAACAATGTGATATGATTTTTGTCTACTTGAAAATCCTTTCCTTCCTGAGAAAGACCCTTTACAAAATGTGGAGCTGACCATTCCAGATTTGCTGTTGCTTCTGTTATAGAATCCTCCAGTTATTAATCACATTTTCCCTTCTCTACAATTTATTTGATAAAATATATTTTATTTGCTAAAAAATTCACTTACCAGCAATTTTTGTATAATTGTTTGTTGTTAATTACCAGACTTAAGGCCTCAAAGAAATGACATTAACTTAGCATAAATTGTAGACTTACCCTCAGAGTGGACTAGCTTGCAAAATGTTAGTGGGTGAGAATAAAGATTAAATTTGCTACTTCTTTCTTTTCTAAAATTCTAAATATGGCCTAAATTACATGCATGTTGTTTCTAACATCTCATTTGTGCTGCCACACCTCACACTGTGTGAAAGACTGATGTTGAAAAACAAACTGGCAGATCCCTGGGCAATCCTTCAATTGTATGATTTTTAAAAGTCCAAAGATTACAAGATAGGCTTTACACATGTACTATCTCATGATCTAAGGCTGTAGGGTGTTTTTAAATAATTACTAAATGCTAACTAAAGAATAATTGTAAAAGATAATTACGGGCAGCCTATGAGAAATATCCAACATGCAGTTTGTAACTGGTCATTTCAGCTTGTCATCTCGACATGACCAGCAAAATCTGACATTTTGGAAGCTCTAGTATCTCGTCAACTGGTCAAACCCAAGACAGTACATCCTTATGGATCAATTCATCTCTGGCTCCAACTAAAAGCATGGAAAAATAAATGTTTTCATTTCCAAAGGGGTTTCCTAAGCTTATTATTTTTTGGAGAGCAATGGACTCTATTTATGTGATCCAAGAGAAATCCTGCTCAACACACTGAGTAATATATATATATTACCACTATGTACCTCAGACATCTTTCCATACTGACTGGACTTTCAAAGTAAAGACTTTTGATATCTGCACAGCGAAAATATGAAAATAAATGCCACAAACAAAATCCAAATTGTTATATATGCACAGTGGTTGTTTTATTTTCTATAAATGTCATCTACTTGGCTATGGACAACTAGGGCTATTAACAATGTATATAAAATATTCTCACTTATGAGACCAACCGCAAACTGCAGAAACACAGATCTGCCATCACATAATAAGCTGGCAAATCTGGGTCTGCGCAGTTTGTTAGGAGCAATCAGTTGAAACAAACAACACTGTTCCTGATCTGCATATGCATTAACCTAATGCAGATCTGGCTCTTTCTTGTTTGCCGTTTGACTAAACATACAAGCGAGTATATACGGCATACCAGCACTTTTAATTTTTTGTCTTTTAGTGCAATTTTGACAATCACTAACTTTTTTTAAGAATTAATATGAAGTACTAGCTTTACAAGCAAGCACAATGCTGTTTGGAACTTCTTCTTCTTGTTATTTTTGTGGGGTTTAATGCCATTTTTCAGTACATGATAGGCTATACATGGTGGCCTGTATTAGTGGCGAAGGAAGAACCTGGGAAAACCCCAGAAAGAACAACTGACCCACAAGAAGCTACTGGCAAGCTTTCTCACATACCCACATTGGCTGAATCCAAGACTCAAACCCACACAGACAGAGGTGAGATGGCAGTGATCCGTAACAGACAGCGCTTTAGACAACTCGTCCATTCTGGGCCCCCAGGGGGATGTGGATGGATCAGAGTAGATTATGTACATAGAAATATATCTGACTTTTAAAAATATGAGTTTATTCAAAGCATGTTGGTCCCAAGGGTAAATTATGCTTTGTCCATTCATCCAGTAACTAAAACAAATAATAGCTTCTACTTTATGGGCCATTATAATGTTGATAAATACTGGAATTTTCCAAAACAAGATTCTGGACTAATGTTTATCCACTAAATTGCCATCTTTTATATATCTAGTTCACTCCAGAGTGCATTTCATGTTATTACCAGTCTATAATTTAGAATAGGACAGAGGTATTTCCAGGTATTTTCATATCCTGATGATGCAGTACATTTAATACCCCAATACCTTTTCTTTTTATAACCTCCCACTGAAAGTTTATCACATGAAAGGGTGACTTTGAGGAATTTCATCCACAAAATTATGGATGTCAAATATTAATGAAATACCATGATAATTCCTCAATGTCATTCCTCAAACTCCTGAATGGTTGGTATCACTGGCAAAGTTGAAAAAGTTAATATCTTCAGCAGATGCTTTAACATTGATCAGTGTAGAATTAATTTACAACTAATTTAGCTGAATGTGTAGCATCATCCACTTTGGCACATGCCAGAGGAAACACTGACAGAGAATTGTCAAGAGAAAAGGCAGATGTAAACACTGAAGATATGGAAGTTGCCATGATAAGCAGAAAGAGTGGATACAGATAATGAACTTATCTTATATTACACACCAGTTAATGAATATTTCATATACCTTATTATACACCAGACAATAAACATTTCATGTATCATATTGTAGACCAGAAAATAAACACTTTATGTACCATATCATACACCAGACAATGAATATTTCATGTACCTTACTGTAGAACAGACAATACACATTCCATGTACCATATTGTAGACCAGACAATAAACACTATGTACAATATTGTAGACCAGACATCGAACATTTCATGTTCCTTATTGTAGACCAGACAACAAACATTTCATGTACCATACTGTACACCAGACAACAAATATTTCATGTCCCCTATTATACACCAGATAATGGCAAAGCATGCATCATTTCCGCAAGCCATAATTCTGTTAATTAAAATATTGCCTATATGAAATATACTATTCTAATGGCCTAAGTGTCTAGAGAGACTATTCTAGTGGCCTAAGTGGCTAGAGAGACTATTATAATGACCCAAGTGTCTAGAGAGACTATTCTAGTGGCCTAAGTGGCTAGAGAGAATATTCTAATGGCTTAAGTGGTGAGACTATTCTAGTGGCCTAAGTTGTTAGTGAGACTATTCTAATGGCCTAAGTGGCTAGAGAGACTATTTTAGTGGCTTAAATGGCTACAGAGACTATTCTAGTGGCCTAAGTGGCTAAAGAGACTATTCTAGTGGCCTAAAAGGCTAGAGAGACTATTCTAGTGGCCTAAGTGGTTAGTGAGACTATTCTAATGACCTAAGTGGCTAGAGAGACTATTCTAATGGCCTAAGTGGCTAGAGAGACTATTATAATGGCCTAAGTGGTTAGTGATACTATTCTAGTGTCCTAAGTGGTTAGTGAGACTATTCTAATGGCCTAAGTGACTAGAGAGACTATTCTAGTGGTCTAAGTGGTTAGTGAGACTATTCTAGTGGTCTAAGTGGCTAGAGAGATTATTCTAGTGGTCTAAGTGGCTAGAGAGACTATTCTAGTGGCCTAAGTGGTTAGTGAGACTATTCAAATGGCCTAAATGGCTAGAGAGACTATTCTAGTGGTCTAAGTGGCTAGAGAGACTATTCTAGTGGCCTAAGTGGTTAGTGAAACTATTCAAATGGCCTAAGTGGCTAGAGAGACTATTCTAGTGGCCTAAGTGGCTAGAGAGACTATTCTAGTGGCCTAAGTGGTTAGAGAGACTATTAAAGTGGCCTAAGTGGCTAGAGAGACTATCATAGTGGCCTATGTAGCTAGAGAGACTATTCTAGTGGCCTAAGTGGCTAGAGAGACAATTATAATGGCCTAAGTGGCTAGAGAGACTTTTCTAGTGGCCCAAGTGCTTAGTGAGACTATTATAATGACCTAAGTGGTCAGTGAGACTATTCTAGTGACCTAAGTTGCTAGAGAGACTATTCTAGTGGCCTAAGTGGTTAGTGAGACTAATCTAATGGCCTAAGTGGCTAGAGAGACTATTCTACCCGGCTGTAGAATGTCCATCATATTCCATGAAAAACGATGGAAAATGCTGGAAAATTCTAGCATGGAAAACGCTGGAGTATTTGGACTAATATTCCAGCCTCTGTCCAGGGTAGGCTGGAAAACCCTGAACAATTCTTGCATGGAAAACGCTGGACAATTCTAGCATGGAAAACGCTGGAGTATTTGGACTATTATTCCAGGCTATGCTGGAAAACCCTGGACAATTCTAGCATGGAAAACGCTGGAAAATTCTAGCATGGAAAACGCTGGAGTATTTGGACTAATATTCCAGCCTATGTCCAGGGTAGGCTGGAAAACCCTGGACAATCCTAGCATGGAAAACGCTGGAAAATTCTAGCATGGAAAACGCTGGAGTATTTGGACTAATATTCCAGCCTATGTCCAGGGTAGGCTGGAAAACCCTGGACAATTCTAGCATGGAAAACGCTGGAAAATTCTAGCATGGAAAACGCTGGAGTATTTGGACTAATATTCCAGCCTCTGTCCAGGGTAGGCTGGAAAACCCTGGACAATTCTTGCATGGAAAACGCTGGAAAATTTTAGCATGGAAAACGCTGGAGTATTTGGACTAATATTCCAGCCTATGTCCAGGGTAGGCTGGAAAACCCTGGACAATTCTAGCATGGAAAACGATGGAAAACCCTGGACAATTCTAGCATGGAAAAAGCTGGAGCATTTGGACTAATATTCCAGTCTTTATCCAGGGTAGGCTGGAAAACACTGGACAACACTAAAATTTAGCTGAAAATTGTTGAAATATTTTATGAAAACGAGATTTTTAACAGTGATGCAACTTTTATTTGATGATAATTTCAAGAAGAACATGATCCAAATTACCCCAACCAACTCCTTGTATTGACTGTGATGTTTAGTAACTTTTAAACAAGGAAACAAAATTAAAAACTATACTTGTCACTGGTAGCTTAATAGTATTCAGTAGACAACATGGCTTAAGTTGTCATAAATATCGCTACACTTCTACTGGTGTGTCATAAAATCCAGATTACTGGCTCCTTAACATCATCCGAGTTTCTAAAAATATGTTCTCTTACTCTAGTTATAGTCTGAATTTATTCTGAAGCAATCTTAACAACAAAATAACAAAAATTCACGTTAATTTCTATCTCAATTTTAATTAAAAAAATTTAAAATATTTTTTTTTTTACACGTGTTGTTTCATAGTTCATTCACCACATTTCTTATTTTTCTGTTGTCACCACTGGAGTCTGTGGAAGTGATGGTACTCTTGATGGTTTAACCAAATCGCAAAGCTTCTGTCTCACCATCACCTCCCCAATGTTGTACTTCTCCTTCATGATTTCTGAAATACAAATCATTGTATATTAATGAATAGAATCAAGCAAGATTTCAAATTTATTTCAATCCCATATATATATATATAGAGAGAGAGAGAGAGGGGAGTGAGAGAATGAGAGTTATGCCTGAAACATTTCATGCAATTACAGTACTTTTACAATCCCTGAGGTTGGTAATTGTAATGAGGCACTTGGCTTGATGACTAACTTGATAGGCTTAAAAACCTGTGGTTTCCATCACAAATTAAACTGGCTACCTAACTGCTCCTGTGGCCTAAGTCTAAGTGGTTAGAGCGCCTGCTACGGGTGTGAGAGGTCACAGGTTTGAACCCTTAACCAAGTCATACCAAAGACTTATTAAAAGAATGGTACTATTAGTTGCCTTGCCTGGTGCTCAGCATTAACCCTTTACCTCATGCAAGCGTCTTTTGATGCCTCTACTCCATTCACATGGAAGTGCCTTTTGACGCCTGCTGTAAACATCAGCCATTTTAAGCCGGTTGTCATAGTGCCACCTTCGGGGAAAACCCCCATTTAGATACTACATTCATTTCTGTGAATGACAATTACATCAGATCACGTGGTCACTGTTTATGCCCTGGTCGATATCTGCTATTTAAAGTAACTGGGTCATAATCTCCACTCTCCAAAATGGAGGTCGCGGATTTCATTCAGTACTTACGAAGTTTTCACGATTAGAATCAGAACTACGAAAGATTCAATAACTTAGGTAAAGGCTCTGATATTGATGCAGGCAGCAATTAGTTTTCATAAATTACATGTATCAAATTCAGATGATTTAGTGATGTAGATGCAGACGACAAATTGTAAATTTCAAGTATGAGAAATGGCAGCTATGATTGGTCACGCAGCCTCACTGACATGACGGTAAATGAGTCCTCTCAAGATTTTAAAGCACGTAAAAAATTCTTCAGTGAAAAATAATTACGCAGCTATAACAATCAGACTTTTAATCTTAAATTTTTCCACACATAATAGATGTGAACCAAAAATGTAAAATGGTTACAATTGCTGTTTAACATAAAATACACTACATTGCTTAACAGTTAACAGGCAGGCCTATGCGTATGGAGTCGAATAGGTAACAGGTGCTCTATTTATAGCATGCTGCACTTTGTAATTATGCTCTATAAGGTAAACGGTTAAGAGGTTAGTGTTAGGACTGGTCAACCTGGTGTCAAGATAATGTGAATGGGTGGGAGACATTATGCTACATGTCTGTGGCATGATATCTCAGTGCTAGACATCACTATAAATTGCCACACTGCAGACATCGTAGCGATGTGACTAAACATTTGTTAAAGCTATGTTACTAAACATCTGAATCACGCACACACAAACTGGCTACCATATACATGCAGTTGTGATTATACCATTTAAACTGAAAGTAGATTTACATTGTCCATTTGAATATTGCCTGTCTACACTATTATGTTTCAAGTAGTAGTTGTGTATACGTTTAGATTTCATAATAATGTTCCAGCCTTAGTTCATAAAAAAATTTTGTTACAATTTGGCATATATTTTGTCATAGGTTAACAAAGTTTAAAACGCATGGTTAATAATTTAAAATATACCATAAATTATTTGAATTCTGGACTGGTCTTGGAGAGGTGGCCTTGTGTGTACTTATTATTGGCTCTTGCCCCAGTTAGTGTCTTGCCAATATATTCACCAGAGCTGTACAGCATTCTGAATATTTATTTATCAGCTTTGTTAAAATCCAAAATTTGACATATTTCTGCCTCATGCTGGGTGTGAAAAAAAATTTAATCCAAATTTTCACCATGATGATTCATATGCACTAAGTTTCTGATATATTTACTTATCTACATACACAACTCCAGGTTACAGCTAATGTTCTAGACATTTGAATTTGAAACAAATGTGGTATTACCTCTCGCTTGCTTAATTCAAATTAAAAGATCGAAGAATTTCAATGAAGCTGTCGCCATCAAGTTGTTTACATAACTGTGCCTTGCCACTTTTTTTCTGAAATTAAAGGACACAAACTAAACAAGTATTTTTGGTGAGGAAAATTGATAATCATTTCCAACAGTTTACAACTGTACATTCTTATTAATTATACAATAAGTTACTATTAAATATTACTGAAATGACTGAATAGAAATTGGATAGACAGAAACAAGCCATAATCTGAACTGAAGATTAATTGGAAAAGAGATCTACTGGAATATTTCTGAGTCGCAGTCTAAAATTAATTAAAACAAATATAACTTATTGCTACAAATAGCACACTGTCTGGAAAATAATAACGAAAATGTAAAAAATACAAATACCAGTCAGATCATTGATAATATCAAGGGTGAATAAAATTTAAAGTGAAATTTACAATTTGGAAATGTATATTCGCAAGGCCGGCACGTACTAACTTTTTTGAAAGACAGACACGAGATAACTGGTCATTGTGCATTAGGATAAGTAAAAAATGTTGCCAATTATGTAAACAAAGCTCAAAACATAACACATACCTTTCAATATCCTTACTATTTTGACGTCTAATTTATGTCTTCAAACAGCATAAAAAAAAATTGTTCCATAGGATATATTTCGTAATAGCTTTCCGTAAATTTACGTCACGCGAAGTCTTTCGCAGCTAAGGTATTTGGCGGCCGTGCAAATAATTTTGCTACAATTGGACTGAGTAATGACTTACCTGCTATTTTCGCAATAATACACTCATGGTATCCCTTGAATCCACGACGAACCGCCATCACTTTCTCTCCCGTGCGATATTCCTTCATTTCTTTTCGTGGCGAGTGTACATCAGCCATACAGATTATGCCTCCCTGAATGGGATGATCATTAACCCATATAACCAGGGATATTTCTGGTTCAGTGGTCATCTTAAAATCCTGGGATATTTTATATTTTACAATTTCAATGACACTCCAATCGAAAATTGCGCCCAAATTCTAGACTGGTTATCCAAAGCGTTTTACGGTGCCGAATTTGGAACCAAAATTTACAGAAACGTTTTTTTTTTTTTTTTCTTTTTACAGAAAATTTGGTTCTAACGCATGAAATCAAAATATGTCGGCTTTTTCAATGTAGTAATTGGTTAAAAAAAATAAGTTCATAATTTTATATCCCTTCATAGTCAGCTTCATCAGCCATCATCATACGGAACAACCTCGGCTATTTCTGCGTGACAAAAACGTGACTCCGATACGTAAAGGCGAATACTTGACAGAAAAATCAGACATTTTGTTCTCTTTTGATTTATGATTTATCTAAAGAGTTAATATCTATACATCGGATACCAACGCCGTGATTTGGATATGTTGGGGAATGATTGGTTTACAGTAAAGTGGTTTTAGAAGACAAAGTTTACGACCAAGAGGCAATATCGTGTCGAGGTGTGGAACACAAATGGAAATACAACACAAACTGGACACCCAAACATTATAGGTGAGTATGAAATAAACGGAGTCTCGGCTTTATCTCGTTTGCCCAAGTATAAACTGACTATATGATTAACCGCCCAACACTATATATGTATGACTGGTAATTAAATTGTAAGCAAGTATTACAATAAATGTGAAAAGATATACAAGGTCAAAAACAAGTTTCCTTTTGCACCAGTTTTAAAATTAGAGTAGGTATTTTTGTTTTTCAATATATATGTATATATAACTTTCAAAGCAACCTAATTTGTGGAATTTTATTTTAACAGCCATAACCTTGTAATTGTCAGTCTTGGAAATGTTCAAAAAGGTCTTTAGGTTACTGCTAAATTTTCAGACTGCTACATATATAAGTAAAATCATAACTTAAGTAACTTAAGTCCTGGAAAAAGAAATTTTGAAAAATTTCACATTAATCTTAGCAAGATTAAAATGTACACAAGTTTTACCATGAAGATGATTTTTGAACGATATGTTGATGTTTTAATCAGTCTGACTGTACAGTCTGTAAACGTTTTAATGCTGTTTGTGTATTACAGGTACTGGTGTTCAGGACAAAATATATAAGCAGTTTGAAGTTAATTCCACAAAGTCCATTCCTAAAAGCACCATGTACTGGAGGAAGAGAAAACAATGGTAATTCCAGGAGTAATAGAGAGTTTTTTTACATTTTAAATAATGTCTGCAGCTGTCTCCCACAGCAATGTTTATTTGTGTGAAGATAAGCATTATTCTTTATACATTTGTTCTTACCTAGTACATTCACAGCTTAACATGGCTCATATCTTAAACACAGTTTCATTACCATATCAATAATTTAAGGAATAAACAAATTTCACTATACAATACTAAATGGAATTTTCAGAGTTCAACAAATTCTGAGTATATGGTGAAATCATTCAGTATTTACAGACAGAATATTCAATGTGCGTGTTTGAACAGAACATTCACTCTGTATGGGTTATCCAACACACCATACACAATATATGCACAATGTACACCATATTTAACCAAATCAGCCAATTACAGAAATTCCAGGAAATATCTGATCAGTATTGATTCTTGCAGAACAAGATTAATAATTTATTGTTATGCATTGTCGTACTTCAGTTTTTAATCATTTAAAATGTTAAATATAATTTTTACTTTCATTTTTCTTATAATGCCCTAAAACGTTATGAAACTTGAGTTGTTTTTCTGAAAACATCACATACATTTATGAAGTGTATGTTGTATCACATGTACTTTGTATGATTGAGTATATTATTGTGTATCAATTACTTGTCATTAACATGCATTCATTGTGTATCATGTTTGCATTACCTATGTTTAAATGATGCATGCATTAACATTGGATTTGTCAAACTAAACTACTGTAACAGTGTAATATTAACTGTACATATTCAATTCCCACAACAAAACAATAATGTTTGAATGTTAAGATTTTAATATGAATTATACATGTTCACTAAAATTTGTATTTCTCATTACAGTGTTGTTGATCTAGGTGAATCCAGTTCTGTTGGTCTTGGATATTATGAAATTGGTGACTGTACGTAATACTAATCTTCAAATATAATGAGAATATCAACAGATGAACCAACTAGATATGGTGACAGTGACATGAGTTTTTATCTGACTCAGAAGAAAGTATAGAGTTTTAATCAAGTTCAGACGATGAACAGTATCATCAGGTGAATGAAGCAACTCAGTCTTACCCATCCCATGTCACAGATCCCCCACTTTATGTCATAGCCCCATAACAAGATATATATTGTAGTGAAATCACAAAGTCTGAACATGTTATTGTCCTTGGGGCTTTGCCAACAAGACATAATTTGTCAGATGCTAAATATGTGACTTTTTGGACTTAATTCAGTTGCATCTTCCTTCAGCAAACACAGGATTGACAATTGTCAAAGATTTGAAGGAAAAATGTGAATTCAGTAAGGAGTATCTCAAATAGAATTTTTATTGTGAGATCTGCAAAAAATTGTACTCCGATAAAGAAGAAATGTGTGAAACTGGGGGCTGTCCAGGTGTACATAACTAATAATTATGAGCAAACATCTCCTTGGAATGAAGTTGGCTCTGACAAGAAAGAAGACTTCCTTTCATCATCAAAAATAGGATCAAGTGTCTTTGAGAACCTATTATTGTTGTTGAAATTGGAAATGCCATTTATGGTACTGTTCTCCCCAATCATCATGAAAAGGACTAAAATGGCTCTCACCATTGCACAGCAGAATTTCATACTTATACACTGTAGTGTCAAGCTCAAGTGGTGAACAGATTTGGACATATTTATGATTTTATATGCACCAGATATTTTCTGGTCAGGATTTAACTAATTTTTCAGGATATCTCTTCATACATGTATAGTTTGTGTTACACCAACATTTTTGTATAGTGATGTTCTTTTGATAATGAACATTTATTTACATATGTGGTACATACAATAAATGATGTACTACTTCAGCACTTGTAGTTTGTTTTTTTAAAGCAGGGGTCAGGTGTGTGTGTGTGTGTATGGTTTAGTTTGTTTATTTGACTTGTGTCCTCTATTTCTCAGTGTATATTTATTATAGGTTTGAAATAATAGTTCAGTTTCAAGTTCAAAAATCTGTGTTACAGCGCAGTTTAGTCATGATTGCTCTTTCTTTAGGTAATTCAAAATAATTCTTTGTACCAATCTTGAAAATTGACTAAGTTCTTTTGCAGGGTTTTCCATGCTGAAATTTATCCCAAAAATTCTAAGTCCAAACTGTCCATCCTTTTCCAGGGTTTTCCATGCTGAAATTTATCCAAAAATTTCTAAGTCTAAACTGTCCATGCTTTTCCAGGGTTTTCCATGCTGAAAAAAATTCAGAGTCCAAAATGTCCATCATTTTCCAGGGTTTTCCATGCTGAAAAAAATCAAAGTCCAAAATGTCCATCGTTTTCCAGGGTTTTCCATGCTGAAAAATTTCAAAGTCCAAAATGTCCAGCATTTTCCAGGCATGTCCAGCATTTTCCATGCACAATGTCCAGGGTTTCCATGCTAAATTCTGCAGAATATTTCATTTTTCCATCGTTTTCCAGGGTTTTCCATGTTTTTCCATCGTATTCCATCCTTTTCCAGAGTATACGATGGAAAAAGTACAGCCGGGTAGTGGCCTAAGTGGCTAGAGAGACTATTCTAGTGGTCCAAGTGGCTAGAGAGACTATTCTAGTGGTCTAAGTGGCTAGAGAGACTATTCTAGTGGCCTAAGTGGCTAGAGAGACTATTCTAATGGCCTAAGTGGATAGAGAGACTATTCTAATGGCCTAATTGGTTAGTGAGACTATTCTAGTGGCCTAAGTGGCTAGAGAGACTATTGTAGTGGCCTAAGTGGTTAGTGAGACTATTCTAATGCCCTAAGTGGTTAGAGCTCCTGCCTTGGATGCAGGTCACAAACTGGAACCCTGAACAAGCAATACCAAACACTTGTGTAAATGGTACTAGCAGCTGCTTCACTAGGTGATCAACATTAAGTAGTGTTAGGACTAGTCACCTGGTGTCAGGATGATGTGATTGGGTGGAACATGATGCTACACATCTGTTGCATCACTATAAACTGCCACAATGCAGACATCATTGTGTATGATTAAAATTGTGAAAGTCACATTAAAAACCAAATAACACGCATATAAAAAAATATGCATACATGTAGATGCTTTTGTGGAATGTTTTTTGAAAAGAAGTCTAATAGTTGTTCTCTTTTTAGTAAAGGCTGCAAAATATCAACATGGATTAGTGCAAGTGTGTACAAACTTAAAAGGTCTTCAAGACCAAATGCTTTGTTAAATATGATCATACTAAGTTGAACAGTTATTTTATGTAAAGCAGCCATAATTAAAGGCAGGTCGGCGTCATTATGTTGTTGTTGTTGTTGTTATAGGGTTTAACGCCATTTTTCAGCACAAGATAGGCTATACAAGGCGGCCAGTATTAATGGTGGAGAAAGAACCCGGGAAAACCCCGGAAAGAACCACCAACCCACGAGAAGCTACCGGCAAGCTTTCTTACATATCCACATTGGCCAAGCCTGAGACTTGAACCAACACAGCCGGAGGTGAGATGGCAGTGATCCATGACAGAGAGCGCTTTAAACCACTTGGCCACTCAGGGCCCCTGGCATCATTATGTACAATCCTGAAAGGAATTCATGCCAGCATGCTCTCTGAGAAGTATAGCTGAAGTTAGTTTGGTTATTATTTTATTGACAAAACTGAAAATAAAATGTGTTGTTTTTATGTCAATTCTGCATGTGTGTGCAAGTATATGTATGCATGCATATTTCATCCCAAAACTCAAAGAACGAGATGCTGAGGCTTCGTATCATCTTTCTTTGGACATTTTCACCATGTCACTAAGCAGGCATATAAAGTATTCTAGGAACATAAACCCTTTGTTTTTCTAAATGACTCCATTTTTCAGACTGGTAGGTGTCCCAATGCATCCCACTTATTTCAATTCCACAATGAATACTGAGTATATCTAACTGTAATCTCCCCACCTTCTGATCATGTACACTGTACCAATTTTACAACAGTCTGATAAGAATAAAGGTAAACAAAGGTTATTGCATAATTAATCTTGCTTATAATCAAACTCATCCAAGATCTTTATGATATACACTGTAAACCTACCATATTTATTCTAATAGAAGCCCCCACCCCCAAACTCCTATCCTATCGAGGCTTATAGATTTGTATGGCGTGGCCAAATAATTAAAAGAGTACATGAGCATGATTTTCCTTATCAGCCAAGAGCTTGGTGATCTACCTGGCTATTTTCATTTTACAATGAGCGAATTAACAAACAAAAAACTTATCGCTATTGGGAAGGTCCCCCACACACACACTTACTCTGGCAACTCACCCTCCAATTTTAAATCTAATGGAAAGATCTGCATGAGTAATCAAACGACAAAATTTAATTTACAAACGTAATCAGTCAAAGAAGGATAACAGTATACAATGCCCACCCCCCTTTTGGAAATTGCACTGTTCATGGGGTATCTATCAGAATAATTATGGTATATACTTACCAAATGAGAAATACTTGGATAGAAATACATCCTCAACATGGGTAGAAAGATACACCAACCAGATGCATGATCACCTCATTAATATGTACAAATCTCGCTTAAACAGAACTGTCGAAAACCCTGACCATAGTGGTGTGGTATTGACCTGGTTTCTGAGCAAAATCTGACCAAATTTCTGTCTCCTGCACGGTAGCTGGCCCAGCCAGTCAAATACAAGATGTTAAGATCTTTCTCATTGTACATCTTGATGAATAAAATGAATATTCAATAAGTCTGGTCAAAATCTGATCAGAATAATCTCCCTTCCTTGAAACTATTTTTCCCATGATAAAACCATGGGTCCATACCAATAAATCTGGAAAGAAAAGTAGGGGTTAAGCTTATGAACAAAGAAATTTTTACAGGGCTGAGCAAATTTTTTTTTAACCACTGGTCCAAGGACAAGTGGTTTCAGAAAATTCACTCGTCCCACCTTTCTCTTCACTAGTCCCACCTTACTCTTCACTAGTCCCACCTTACTTTTCATTGGTCCCAAAATGGTAAATACTTGCTGAGATTGGATGAGACGTATGTACTTAATCCATAGAAAATAACAATATACAACATAATTATTTCTTAAAAGAATTTAATTTTTCAAAAACATTGGTTGTTGTACATTTGGCTTCTCAGGTTCATGTATATGTTTTAGCTGATGGATTTGAAAAGATATCCATGTATATGTCTGCCACATGCACCAGCACTAAGCCATCAGTTGATAGCTGTGTCTGGGTTCAAGTCCTCAAGGTCTGGTCCATTTGCAGAAATGTTCATTAGCATTTGTAAACTCTTTTGGTTCAAGGAATTCCTTAAAGAAATCTTATTAAGTTCATTGAACTAAATCCTCGTTCACACTCAGAAATAGCTACCACACACTCGGTATCCGTCTTACGTTTTATCCTTCCAATTTCAAACAAATTTACTATTACCTTCCTTGCGAAAATAATTTAGCAAACTCATTTTATCCAGAGAGTAACTATCAGCTTGCTTGACAACTACTTCTATAAAGTGATCATAACATCAAATTTTATCTTTTAAATACGAACTGAAACAGCTCATTAATTAGCATAATTGTTTTGCTTCAAACACAATATCGCACGTGGAAGTTAATCATCTGTATAATCCATTATAAATTAAAGAATCATTACTGTCATTTAATCAGTTCATAAAGTAAACAAACACCGATGTCAGTAAAGTACCTTTCATTAATTTAATTCCACTGACTCGCTGGATTAAAATCATAAGTGAGCCGCTCGTTATGATCTAGATTGAGTAAACTCATTGCATCAAAACCGCTTACAATACTGCTAATTGATCATACTGGCTTTCTTTTGTTTGACGTGTTTTGATTTGCCGATAATTTGGTCGCTTAACCCAATATGCAGTCAAGCGGTAACAGGATGTAAATGTTTACACAAAGAGGGGTAGAATCAAGTATTCAGTACGCCTAGAGTGCATTATTGGCCAAATAAAGGCAGATATAGTGATTGAAGCACGAAAATAAGGACTAGCCCGACTTTTTTAAAAAGCACTTGTCCCGGACTAGCAACCTGGAAAATTCTACTTGTCCGACTTCAAAAATTACTAGTCCGGGACGTCAGACTATGGGATTTGCTCAGTCCTGTTTTAGTAAATTTTTGTGACTGTGGCATAAAAATGCAGGGTGGCCTTATCATTTTATATATTTTTTATGGTAATGACCTCCACCAATCAGATAAAGGTCCCCTCATTAATATGAAAATGTTGCACTCATAATAAAACCCAATCTGGGTCCAAAACATAGTCTCACAGCTAATCTCATGCAAGATCACCTCATCAATATGTATGAATCCTGATCCTGATTAAACTTAATGGACATCTAAATGCTATAAGCCTGCTGGCCAAGTCATATCAACACAAAACCTAATTATGGTCTCCCTGTATTTATTGAACAACCCCTACCCCTCATACCACTAAAAATGTGTGTGCCCATGAAAATTATGCCTGCTGATTTCCATCAGAGAAAACATGTAACATTCATTATTATTATTATTATTATTATTATTAATACTACCCATTCTTAGTCTTATTATGCAAGTGCTTGACTGCCAGATCAACTGCCTAATTACCATATGTACCTGCTTGTAAGTCAATTCAAACTGCAAACAATAAAATATCGATATCGACCATAAAATAATGTGCATGCAGATCAGAGTCTATTCTGTTTATTCTACTGATTACTCTAAACAAAACTGCACAGACAGTTTGCAGTTAGACTCAATTTATAAGTGAGTAAATAGGGTAGACATTATGTACATTTTGTTTGTGCTATGAGCTGCTTTGATTGGTTATCTAGTTATTCGCTTTTTTCACACAGTGACCTGCGTATTAGCAGCCATGCAGGATTTTGTGTATTTTTTCTAAAAAGTTTTATTTTCATAAAAAGACTTTTTATAATAAGTACTATTTTCAGCAGGCCATTTATGATGGTAGCTTGCTATAATCTTATAAATCTGAATGGATTACTGACTACATGCGGGATGCTTTGAAATTTTGTCAAATTCTGTTAACATTTAAGAGGTTAAGTTTTCCTATTACAGTATTAGTTGATAGCAGACTATCAGAATGAAAACTCCGCATTATCCTGAAAGCACTTCATGCAAAGATACTGTCAGTAAAACCTGAAAACATTTCATGCCTGGATGCCTTCCATCAAATGTGGTAAAATTCTGTTGTATGTTGGTTTCTATTTTTAGTAATGGCAGGCATAGTTGATGGATAGGAATAATCTGCATAAATATGAGAAGCCTTCATATAAGGTTGCATTTTGTCAAATTTGATTCTGTCCCCAAGTATTTCAAATTTTTAATACTTGATAACAAGAGCAGCATTACAATGAAAGGCCACATTTAACATCGTAAAAAGAGTGTCAAGTACATGCTGTACAGAATGCCTACAAGCTTAACAATCTCTCTCTCTCTCTCTCTCTCTCTCTCTCTCTCTCTCTCTATATATATATATATATATAAATAAAAACATGCCTCCCTGCAGGCATGGGCATGTAGAAAATGGCATGTACACAAAATTTTCTGACCATACCTGATTACCTCTGCTAAGCTGGGTCAACTGATTGCTGACCCATGGAATATTACATCTAAGATACCAATACGCTTTATAATGCCTTCAAAATGATCAAAATATAAGTCAGACAGGTCTACAAAACCCAGCATTTCTGAGCCAAGCTCAAGATATAAGACATATCTGTTGTTTTTACCCTCGTTATGGGTTTAAGGCCATTCTTCAGCACATGATAGGCTATACATGGTGGACAGTATAACTTGTGCAGAAAGAACCTGTTGAAAACCTGGAAAGAACCACCTACCATGCAAAGATACTAGCAAGCTTTATCACATACCCAATCCAGCCAAGTCTGAGACTCGAACCCACACTGACAAAGGTGAAATGTCATTTACTGGTAAAGGCAAGACTTCAAGAGACCCATAAAGCAGACTGCCACCCAATGCATTTCTAAGCAGCAGAGTTACAGAAAAACTATGACCAAAAGTTCCAACTGGCAAGTAAATTTTGCAGAACAGTCCTGGCTGATGACAAAAACTCAAAAAGTCCAAGGCTCTAGCTCACTGGAATCAATCATTAGTCTAGCTGCTAACAGCTGACCTATCAGTCCATATAAAAACTACAAGAAAGGAAATCTCTCATGCGACCTATTTAAGAATCAATGTTGGTATTTCAAACTACATTTCGTATAGCGCAATTTGCTGACCAAATATTTGCAAATGGAGACTTTTTTAAGTTGATAGCCATTAGACCTACTTGAGCCCTGAGAAGACTCAATAATTATGGCAGACTGGTCTACAAACCCTAAGAATACATTTCTGAGTCAGACACAAATTGTATCATGTTAAGATAAATTGATAAATAATTTTTATTTTTTTTTTATATCACAAAAACAAATCCCCTACTCAGTGATAGCAGTAAGGACAATTCTAAATGAATATTTTTCTCCAACTTCAACAGCACAGTGTAATTGGTTCAAGTTTGTAAAAAGTTTTACGAGGCTTACAAATTCCTGATTATAATTCTCCCAACCAATAAAATGACTACCTCACAAAACTCTTTTGAATAAAATCAAGTATTAGACAAAAATAACTCTGAACAGAAATTACTGTCTATACGCACTTATATGTTGGGTCAAACTGCAAAAACTACACGGAACCAGATCTGCAGTTGCATAATGCATCAATAGATCCGAGTCTATGTAGTTTTGTTAGGAGTAATCAGTAAAACAACATGGACCATGATCTGATATTGCTTTATGCGATGGAAGATCAGGGTAGTATTGTTGCAGTTGGACACAACTTGTACATCTGTCATGTATAGGGAGGGACAGGCAGGGAATGAACCTAGATAGATGAATACAATTATTTTTGGACCAGAGTGAGGTGCAATTAAGATCAGAGTAAATTTATTTGACAGATAGGGTTCATTATGAAGAAGTGAATTCCAAAGTTTGCAGCGAGCTTAAAATTCCTGAATTTGCACTGAGATTTGTTGATGGACAAGAAGTTTTACAATTACTTGCAATGAAATTATGATAGCATCATGTCACTAATAAAACTAATTCTTCATTCAAATGTAAATGATATATTATGTGTCAAAAGTAATTACATACTTACAGAAATATCTACTGGTATCTTCACTTTTGGCATGTCAGTGTATCACTAAAGATGGATAGATTTAAAATTCTGGTGACCTGGGGTGAACACAAGTTTGGTGTGACAAAATATCACAACATTTTGACATTTTCCCACAATTTTCCAACTCAAAAATGTGCAAAACATTTCCACATAAATTAACATTAGATCATATAAACATGTCACTACTAACACAAAAACATTAAGAAATCATGGGTTAGGTGTAAAACTGCTATTTCTCAAATTACCAACATCATCTTTTATGATAATATTTAACGGATTGTGTATTACAAGGGTTTTTAAGTTTTTTTTCATGGTAGAGACCCATAAAGTATCGACAATGGGTGCCTGTCTTTTAAGTTAGGAGTGCAAGCAGTTAATTATACAAGTGTGCTGTATTCAGTAAAACGATGACAGGTGACTTGTCTTCATATCAAGTCTGCTCATCCAAAGACCAGTGCTTGAAAAAATGCCCACCCCACCCCACGAAAATATTACACAGTAATGGAACACAGCCCAAGCTGACCAGTCTTATAGATAAGCAACTCAGGCCATTGAAATAATACTATTATGGCAAGGTGCCAAGTCGCAAACAGCCACCTACAAGATTTGGCTTTGCTTTCAAAATCTTGAAATTCATAAAGATTTTCATTAAAAAAAAACGAGTCCTATATACAAATATTTTTTTTTCTTCTATAATCAGACCAAAAAAGGGAAGTATGTGTAGGTAGGATGTTTTTTGTGAAGGTTTAACACCATTCTGGAGTACATTATAGGCTGTATATAGCAGCCAAAAGAACTGGTAGGGGAAAAACCCCAAGAAAACACTAACAAGAACCACAGATCCATGGGAAGCTACTGCAAACTTACTCTCATACCCACAATGACCGAGTCCAAGACTCAAACTCATAACATGCGAGATGGCAGTAGGTGGTAAAGGCAAGTACTTTAGACGATTCATTCACCTCGGGCCACTGTGCAGGTAGGTAATAAAGATATGTAGCTAGGTGAAGAAATAAACACAAGTTTCAAAATACTAAAAACTCTGAACCATTCGGTTCCTAATGTATAGGGTTTAACTCATTTAGCTCCAATCCCGTCTTTAGGTAGGCATGGGAGGTATTACAAAAAAGCAAACAGATATAGCTCTACAATGACACCATATAATCTGGAAGTTCTAGCTGCGCTACAAAATAAAGAGGGAAAAACTTAATAAAGAGAGAAAAACCTAATTGTTTGGACCCGTTTTATTTTCACCCAAAATTTGCTTGTGGTCAGAATGCAATTTTGTGTTCAGATTTTAGACTTCTAGTCTCAGATCTAAGGCAGACCGGTCTGAACTGCTCACAGACAGGTGAACCTTTGCAAAAACTAGGATAAGTTGGTGGGCATTTGGAATAAAGAGTGGCCTCCATAAGAAAATAATGGGCCCATTGAGCAACACAACCCAAAAAAACAAAAAAGAAAAACTTGAATTTGTGCCCTTCTGTTCATGCACAAACAAAATAACCGACGGAGAACGATGTTTCTACTACAACTAGGCATTAGTCTCATGGAAAATCTGTTGAAAGCTGATGTATTCAGAAACAGCCCCAAAATGCCTTTCCTAGTCACATTTCAGGCAAAAATAACAAAAACCTCTGGGGCCGAATGAGTTAATGGGAGAATTTTGGTGACATCACCGAATCTGAATATTACTTATTTATTTCATCATTTTGTACGTCAATATTAAACATAAATTACAAAAAAAGACATTCTTTGACAATTTCTAAGAAATTTCCATAAATTTGGTTAACTCATTCGGCCCCAATCCAGCCTGTAGGCAAGATTAGGCTGTACCCTTTTTCCGAGCTCTGCTGCATGAAGGTCATTTAAAATACACCAAAGTGGGTGGTATTACAAAAAAGCAGACAGATATAGCCCTACAATGATACCAAATAATCTGGAAGTTCTAGTTGCACTACAAAATACAGAGGGTCAGAATCTGGTTTTGTGTCCGGATTTTATACCTTTTGGCATCAGATGTAAGGCAGACCGGTCTGAACTGCACACAAACAGATGAACCTTTGCAAAAACTAGGATAAGGTGGGCATTTGGAATAAAGAGTGGCCTCCATACGAAAATGATGGGTCCATTAAGCAAAAATCAAACAACAAAAAAATTTCTACCCTTCTGTTCATGCACAAGAAAAATAACCAATGGAAAATGATGTTTTTAATACAACTAAGGATTAGCCTCAGGGAAAATCTGTTGAAAGCCGATGTATTATGATGTATTCAGAAATAGCTCCCAAAATATCTTTCCTATTCGCATTCCAGGCGAAAACAACAAAAACCTCCTGACCAGAAGGGTCTAGACTTGAATCCTGCCCAAAGCAGAACAGACTGGCCACCATGGGCAAGACACTTGATTCCAGTTTGCCTACATGGGATATACCTATTAATTCTCTTCAGGTAGAAGTAAACATCAATGAAAGAAAAAACTAAATCCAACTGTGCGCGACCTTATATATAAACACAACTAAATCCTACAGTGCTGGACTTTAAATAGAAACACAAATAAATTCTCTAGTGTCGGACTTAAAATAGAAACACAACTACATTAAATTCTACTAAGTAGGACTTCAAATATAAACACGGCTAAATTCGCTGAATGGGACTTTAAGTTTAAATACAAAACAGTAATACTGAAGAAACATATGGCTCACGTCCACTGAACAGTCATAATAGCTCTACCATCATAAATTCTAATAGCTTAGTGATTGGAATGTTTACTACAGTCTTATGTCAGCACCTATTTTTGTGTTTGGACATATCATGGCTATTAAATACAAACAGAACTCTCCAAATCAGTTTGAACTCTCACAAATTAGAGTTGTATGCCCTGGTAAGGAATATGGGACTCTATGAAGCATGGCATAATTGAAGATAGAAGAACATTAGACTGCAATAACAAATCAGCAAATATTGCATTGACTGTAAATTTCAGATTTATATTTCACAGGTTCAATGCCTGCCCAGGCAAGCCTATGTCACCTACCTGTGTAGGAATGACATTTACTTGCCTATTTCCTGAACAAAACAGGCAGCAAGGTTTTCAAAGCTTGGTTGAACATTAAAAAAAAAAAAATTCAAATACTTTTAATTACTAACTTTGGTAATGTATTATATATATATATATATATATATATATATATATATATATATATATATATATATATATAACAGTAATACTGAAGAAACATATGGTTCAGGTCCAATGAACAGTCATAATAGCTCTAAGAGAGAAAAATATTAAGAAATCTTTCTTTTCAGAAACGATCCATCTTCTCATTCTTATAGGATGACAATATCAATTTGAATTTTATTAAGTAAAAACAAAATAAAAAAATAACTTTATTTTGAAAATTTTTAACTGGTCCAAATATTTAAGCATAAAACAGATTTTGTATGGCTTGATAATGTGCTAAAAAAATTTCATGCATATATATATATATATATATATATATATATATATATATATATATATATATATATGTGTGTGTGTGTATGTGTGTGTGTGTGTGTGTGAGAGAGAGAGAGAGAAAGAGAGAGAGAGAGAGAGAAATTTTTATACAAATAATCTCTCTAGTGTAATGAAGCGTTTTTTGCAAACTAAGACCAGCAACCCAAAAGTAAGGTGGGTGGTAGGTGAGCTTATCCAAAAAGGATGAACAATGACTGAAACCTTTCAAAACATCCAAAATTAATTTTCAGGTTTTGGTTTACTGGGTATTTTGCAGATGTGAACAAAATATGTTTTTATGTTTTTGTGAAGAGAGAGAGAGAGAAAATCAGTGAATCATTGTAGAAGTGAAAAATATTAAGAAATCTTTCTTTTCAGAAACAAAAAAAAAAACAACGAAAAATCAGTTTGACATGTTACTTTCAATCAGTCCACTACTACGAGAGACCACTTGTCTTGAGAGACCTGATTCTCACTGCATAGATCTAATGATTACAGTGTGGTTACCTATTATGAGAGATCACCTATCTTGTGATCACTTCTGTGGAAGAAAGAGTGGTCTTCCACGACAGGTACTATGGTACTTTCATATCTTCAGAATTATGAATACCAATGTTAAAATACTTCATATAATTCATAATGTGCCAAACATCTCTCCCCTCTTAAGTTATTTTGACCGGGGGGGGGGGGGGGGGGGGGGGGGCGCACACACCAATTCAATCTGTCATCAAACTAATTTTATCTTACAAGAATAGCTCAATCCTACAATGCTTATCTGCTTGTTGGACATCTCAACATGCCAGTGTCTATATAAAATGTAATGATTTTTCTCCCTATGAATACACTTTTGTCAGGCAAATCAAAAGTAAAGTTGCATGCCTGGTAAACAAGTCCTGGATATTTAATTTTTAAAAAAAATTCTATACTTGATTTATAATATATATATATATATATATATATATATATATATATATATATATACCATCAATCACAATTTGATAACGAACAGATAAACAGTCATTCTTAGATGGTTTATAAACAATCATTTATCTTTTAATAATTTACTTTAAAAACTTTGGGGGGGGGGGTTATGGTGCAAAAAAACTTCATCTCATCCTACAGCTGTATAACCTCATATGCCCTTGGGACATTTTCTCACCCCATAGCTGTATAACCTCATATGCCCTTGGGACATTTTCTCACCCCATAGCTGTATAACCTCATATGCCCTTGGGACATTTTCTCACCCCTAAGCTGCTATATAGTATTTGCTAACCATAAAATCTGGTCCAGTATGTGCCAATAATGTATGAGATAAAATAAATTTCCAAGTCTGAGGTAAGTTTCAGTTTTTGGGAATTTTAAAAATTCTAGTATTAAATTTATTATCAAAGTTTGTTCCGGTTTTCAGAGTTTAACGGATTTGGTTTACTGGGAAAGAAAAGGATAGTACTAAAGGATGGAAAACTATGGATCACAAATTTTTTTAATCTTACAGAAATTCCCATATTTCAAGGGTTTGGGTTTAAGGAATTTAACTTATACAGATTTGCAGATAGTTTATAAAAATGGGAGAGAAGTCTATCATCACACATGTGTTTACAGATGAATACAATATATACAATGATCAGGTGCATGTGGGAATTTGGATAGCTTCCAAGTTATGGCCAGGGGCTAATTCACTAAGTGGCACAAATAAACCCATGGTTGCATAACTGTATATGGATTACACAACCAAATTCCCCTGTTTATGACCTGTAAGCATGTAAGTGACTAGATGGGGATCAATCATAAATGTTTCAAAGTTATGACCCAGTGTTCAAGTCCCTAGTACATCAGTAAAGACCTCGAACCAATTCTGCTTGCAAATGTTAAGTAGTCTTTTCTGCTGGTTGTTGTTGTTGTTGTAGGGTTTAACACCATTTTTCCGCACAAAATAGGCTATACATGGCGGCCAGTATTAACTCATTTGGCCCCAACACCGTTTTCAGTATCTCTGCTGCTATGCCTCAGAAACACAAAGTTGTGTCTGGCTGCTTGTGACCCAGCTTTTACCTGTTTGAAAACATTGTGCATATGCATTCACTCTTACCTTAATTTCTCTTCTTATATAACCAAATAAAATCCAAGAAATTTTCACCATTTATTTCAAATGAATTTGTCGACACACTGATGTAATTTTTTCCCTATTTGTCGAAATCTTTCACAACTTATTTATACAGTATTTACAAAATTATGTGCAAATTTTATCCACAAGAACTCCATCATCATCACTGTCAGCATCCTCATCTTCAGACAATTCAATCTCAGAAACTTCCATGTCCAAATCTAAATCTCACAAAATATCAAACTGCCAAACATATCTTTCCTCAGCTTACTCAATATTTTCAAGATCAAACCCGAGAAACTCCACATTTTTTCTCTCATTTTTCATGAACAGAACACGTGTAGTTAAACCGCTCTCAAACTGTAGCCCTTGGCTTCTGAACAATTCATATTTCCACAAATAAAAGTAAAATCATTTCTGATTGGTTGAATAGTTGTTTAGTTCTTGGAATAAACCATTTCTAACCAATCAGAGACGTTGTATCTAACACACATTCATCACGCCTGGAGACGGGATCGGCCATTGAATGCAGTAAACAATTTACGACTACAGGCGGGATAGGCCATAGAACGCAGAAACCAGATCACGCCTACAGACGGGATTGGCGCTGAATGAGTTAATGGTGGAGGAAGAACTCGGAAAACCCCCGAAAAGAACCACCGACCCACGAGAAGCTATTGGCAAGCTTTCTCACATACCCACAATGGCCGAATCTGAGACTCGAACCCACGCAGACAGAGGTTGAGATGGCAGTGATCCATAACGGAGAGCGCTTTAGACCACTCAGCCACTCAGGGCCCCTTTCTGCTGGTAAAATCATCTTGATAAAATATTATGACTGAAAAATTGTGTCCAAGATCATCCAGTGCATACAATCAAAGTCATTAAAAATATTATTTTGTAGCAATATTTGCAGTGGGGGGAGGAAGTACCCCATGACCCATGCTCAAGATCGGTGGGATATGTGGGGATGGGTAAGTGATGTTGAAGGAATGTATCTGGAAACAAAACAGGCCAGATTACATCTAAACTTAAGTGAAATCAGAATCATGCACAAACATGCAGGTATGCTCAAAATAAAAACTTGGTATCATCATGGGTATTAACCAATCAACACTATTTGTATATTCAATTTGGTGATTAAATGACATCAATGCCCATTTGGCTTCGCTGAATTTGACAGTATATGTAAAATTATTAAGCTGTACCGTTTTTTTTAATAAAAAAAATATGTATCATCAATGCATAACATCATGTATTCTCAACATTTTCTGTTTTAATTTGCAACAAAACCAATTAGTGGGGTCAAGAGTTTGTATACAGGACTAGAGACATGGCCATAGCAAATCAAATGTTTCCACCCAACCAGAAATATCATTCTAACCAGTACACTAAAATTAAGGCAATACATTTTTTTATCAAGATGACTGCTGCAGTGACCATGCTGAACGTCAGATAAGCACCATTTTTCATTTATGACCAACTATATATAATTACAATTAGTCTTCTGGTAAAACCTCATGCTGGGATGACCATCCAGTCTGGAGAAGCGGTAATGGTGGTCATACTGGATATCAGGTTGGCACCGTTTTCTTTCTGGACCAACTCTACAATATAAGTCTGGTCAGTGAACACACCATGCTGACATGATAATCCATGTCGGAATAGCAGCAATAACAAGATGTGCACATTGTTGTGGTCATGTTGGATGTCGGCAGCAACATTTTCATTTAGGACCAACTTAAACTCCACATGATGTATGCGTGTTGAGTTTAAAGGCAATCCTCGCAGCAGCTTAGGAGGAATTGTGCTAAATGCCGAACTTCTGCTACTGCATAGATGGAAGGTAGAGAACTGATGACCCCATGACCTCTTCTAGACTAGAACGTCTAATAATAACCAGGCTATTTAGCTTTTTTAAAAAATGGCAAAATTCAAGTAATGTGCAATCAGAGACAGTGTTCATATCTAAATATTCCATTCCAGACAATATGGGTTACTAATGATGACCAAATGTTTGACTTCTGGGTGCAACAGTTTGTTGGGCAAACAAGAATAGATGGAAGATATGTGCATGTTACTCTCCAAATACCCAGGTTCGATCATAATTGACCAGCAACACGTTTACACAACAAATGACCTTTTATATATATTTTTTTCTCAAAACAGACGATATTAATAGTTGCAGAGTGGAAGAAAAATTTGAGTTTTAAAAAAAAGAAACTAACAAGTACAAGAAAAGGAGTACAAGAATCGCTGTGAACAAGAAAGCAATTATTGCTACATAATTTTGCAGCAAGAATATATTTCATGATTTGCTCAAACTGTTTTTGCATAATACTCTCTCAGATTTTGACATACATTACCAACCAATAAGAGATAAAGGGTTAACATGTACTGCATTATTTAACTATGAATTATTCTTAGAAGCTATATTGTGGCAAAGTACTGTTTCACAAAATTCACTCAGTCAACTCAAAAGGACAATGAAAAATTTCTGGTGGTCTTTGAATTTCCCAGCCGCAATCCAAATTCGATCATGAAAGAAAAGGAAATTGTGTCAATAATACTACCGAATTTGTAAAGTTAAAGAAATGAAAGTTTAGTATTTTGTGCCAGAAGACTGTTTTCCACTTTTGGGGTAAAACTTGCAAAAGTGTCTCACTTCATTCTTCAACGCTAATAAACACACATTGAGAGTTAACATGTCAAAATGTACAACTTACTTACAATTAGCATTAGAAAGGTAACAAAATAAATTTCACAGAACATAAACAAAATTAAGTCTTTGGGATTGTGAAATTTTATATTTATATAATATATATCTTAATAAGATTTTTTAAATTTTTTTATTTAACCTGTATATTTATCATGTATATACTGTAGCAGCCTTTCTTCCTTCCACTGAGGCAGTCAATTATGTTAGCAATAATCAAAATTTTGCTAGAATGTTTCTCATTATTGTGACAAAAACAGCCAATTGCCGTAGGGCAGTATCAGCAGTCAACACCAACTTCATGACTAAGTATCATCAGCAAGAATTTCTTGACAATTTACTATTTCAAAAATATAGGTGAATACCAGTCTCTGATACTCTGTAATAAACGGGGCTTAATAAACTATTTAAATCCAATACTTTGCAATGAATAATTTGAGAGAGAAAACGTATCTGAATTACAAACTCACCTGATGAGGGGCCATCATGACACGATATATGTATGACCTTTCATGCACGCACGCAAAGAAGTCAATCTCGGATCAAATTAAAAGTTTTCATAAATATCTAATGCTTGTCAACATAATTTGCAAACGCAATCATATAAAATGGTACACTATTTTTCTGACATCTTAAAAACTTGAAAAACTTGTCAGTGATAATTCCAGACAAGCTTCAGAACTCCAAGAGAAACCATATGTTTGAATCCAATTTTACTAAAGTATGCACATTTTCTTGTCAGATGTGTACCTAAAAAAATCTAAAGAACTTTGACTGGCCAAAACTAACTGTCGCCCAGGTTGGTTGCATATCAAAACAATATAGAAACTCAGCAGCATGCCAAACAATGCATATATATTCCAATAATTTCAACACCAGCGTTTCAATCAATTTTATATGTAGGCCTGCACATTTCCATTCTGTACAAATGTTGGTGTCAAAGGTATGATGGACCTAACAATTATGCACACATGTATACATCTCTTCTATACATGTGTCTGAAGTTGTGGTCAGCCCGAGGGCTACTGTAATCAGTCACAGGCCTCCATAGTTTATTACCACTGGAAAGTGAACAATCCAGAACAGAGTGATTTTTAGATACACATGCTTTTACTCTGTCCTCTACTAACTGTGGTCTTTCTTATTTCAACACATGTATAAAGAGCAGTTATCAAAAGCAACAGACCACTACAGATGGGTAACAGGTAGCCCCGGGTGAAACAATTTCACCATACTGTAATATCTCCTCACCATTCAGAATACACAAGACGTCCTAATAAATTTTTTTTTAAAAAGTACAGTGCAATATTAGAGTCAATAGCCCAGCACAGTGGACTCCTGTTATCACACAAATGCTACTAGTGACTCCTTTCCTAGACGACAGTAGTATCTACATAACCATCCAGAATACACACAATTTCCATAACTGAATACACAGAATTTCATCAACAGTTAATGTTATCCGGCCTGTTACAAGTGTAAGGAGTCTCCATGAGAGCTCACACATGAAAGATACATCCACATCTGCTCAGATCACAGGTACTGTTCCTGTGTATATCTTACGTAAGTTGCTGGTCCATTACTAGTATTGGAAAACACACAAAGTGTGTAACTTTCAAATGGAAGCAAAATTACCGGTAGAACAAACAATGATGTCCACACTGCACCTTAACTGTTTACCATATACTGTGGTAAGCGGTCTACAACCCAGAGGTATAATGGTAGTCATGTGACCACTTATATAATGCCCAACTGAGTGACCAACGGTGAATTTCTGATGCTTTTCCATTCAATTCTGAGAGGTAATTACACTGCCCCAAAAAGTGAAGGTCCACTTGTATTAGCCAGACCATAACTGAACTGGAAAATACAATCTATTAAAAACCACCATTGGGACACCCTAAAGAAATGACTAACCTGAAGAGCTTTAAAATAAACTAATAAACATCAATACAATTATTGTTAAATTCCTAGTTATGAAAATCCTGATAATATGAAATCTAACTGCACATAGTACTCAAATGAAGATTTTTTGATATAAATAGAAGATTCCATTGTAGTCCTCAAAACAGTGACAGGTTTATTATCATTAATTCACTAACAGAGCAGTTTACATCACAAACATTTTAGTCTATTCTCTAATTAAAACCACAGCTATGTGATTTTGTTCCTCATAATTCTTTAGTTGGTTTTAATGATACTTTGAACATGTTATTTACTGCATCATCCTTTAAAAAACATTGCAGTTGTGTCACGTAGCCTTCTCTTGTATATCAGTATCTAACATATCAGCCTTCTCTTGTATACCAGCATCTAACATATCAGCCTTCTCTTGTATATCAGCATCTAACATATTGGCCTTCTCTTGTATACCAGCATCTAACATATTGGCCTTCTCTTTTATACCAGTATCTAACATATTGGCCTTCACTTGTATATCAGCCTTCTCTTGTATATCAGCATCTAACTTGTCAGCCTTCTCTTGTATATCAGTATCTAACATATCGGCCTTCTCTTGTATACCAGCATCTAACATATCGGCCTTCTCTTGTATACCAGCATCTGCCTTCTCTTGTATACCAACATCTAACATATCGGCCTTCTCTTGTGTATCAGCATCTAACATATCAGCCTTCTCTTGTATATCAGCATCTAACAGATCAGCCTTCTCTTGTATACCAGCATCTAACATATTGGCCTTCTCTTGTATATCAACATCTAACATATCGGCCTTCTCTTGTATATCAGTATCTAACATATCAGCCTTCTATTGTATACCAGTATCTAACATATCAACCTTCTCTTGTATACCAGCATCTATCAGCCTTCTCTTGTATACCAGCATCTAACAGATCAGCCTTCTCTAGTATACCAGGATCTAACATATCAGGTTTCCATTGAATACCTAGCACTGGAAACTTAACTCAGGGCATAGGCTGGATAGGCAATTTTTAAAGCCACACCCTATGATGTAACTCAATAGATAAAACCAGATCACAGGCCAGATCAGGCTCAGTAGCCATATTTTTCCCACCCCTGCTGTATACCAATATGTAACATATCAGCCTTCTACTGTATACCAATGTCATATATTAGCCTTTTATCATATACCTGTATCTAATTTATCAATCTTCTTTCATAATAATTCAAATTAATAAGAGTACATGTGCTCAATTGTTTTTATTCTTATGGGTTGGTGGTTCTTCTCAGGGTTTTCCAGTGTTCTTCCTCCACCAGTTATGCTAACCACCATGTATCCTATCATGTTCTGAAAAATGGCGTCAAACCCTACAACAACTATTGTTTTTATGTACTAGTATTAGCCTCGGTATGTTTGTTTTAGCTACCACTGCTAATTTAATACACCTACCTTTATTTCATCTTACTGCTCATTTTACCATGTAATTCTGCCTTATCTGTTACTATTATGTTGCTATACTTGTCTCCTTAAGAGGGTTTCATGAGAGAATAGTTGTTACCTTAAGAAGGTGTCACAGGAGAATAGATCTTACTGTAAGAGGATCTTATGTCAGAATAGTTCTTAACTTGAAAACATGGTATTCTTCCTGTTCTTCTTCTTCTTTTTATTATTATTATTAGTAATATATGACTAACCTGAGTACCTGTTAAACATGTGACCTACTGTCTTAATAATGCATGTTGCATGTTTTCATATTTTGTTTTGGTTATAATCAGTATCAAAACACAGCAAAGCATATGTGTTAATACAAAGCAACGATTCTAATTTGAACTTTTTTTAATTACCTGAATTGCATAAACCCTCGAAACTAACATCAAGTACTCGTATGTCAGTTTAACAAGTGCTTTTAACAGCACTGATTTTGACACGAGGTACTTTTGATGGAAGAGAAAAATGAACACACTGATAAACCCCTGGCCTTGGATGTTTACTTTAAGTTATACAACTTAGTTTCTTTCCTCCAAGCCACAATCAGCTGTTTCTCCAATTTAGTGACTGATGATAAAACTTGTGAAATGTTTTATCTTGAACTTTTAGAAAATCTTATATTTTTACATGGGCAAAGATTCAAGGAATCCAAAATCTCCCAAGTGTTTATAGACTGGTGTACAATTTCTTAGCCTACTCTTGAATACCTGACTTCAAATAATGGTTATAACAAAAAATGAACCAGACAAACATGCAACCACTAATTTTCCATAAATAGTTAAACAAATATTAAAAAATTAATAAAAACTGCATAGGTTGAAGGTTATGGATTCCCATATTCAAGTATGTAAAGAAAGGTTATGCTGGCAGGACAAACGTTGTAATTATCGATGTGATGTGATGTGATTTTGATTTTTAACGTAGCTTTAACAATTTTTCAGTCATATCACTACAATGTCTGCAATGTGCCAGTTTATAGTGATGTCTAGCACTGAGGCATCATGTTGCAGACATGTAGCAAGATGTCCCACCCAGTCACATTATCCTGACACCAGGCCGACCAGTCCTAACACTAACCTCTTAATGCTAACGCCAAGCGAGGCAGCTGTAGGTACCATTTTTGTAAGTCTCTGGTATGACTCGGCTGGGGATCAAACCCATGACCTCCCGCATCCGAGGCGGATGCTCTAACCACTAGGCCACCGGAGCAGTCGAAATTCATACCCGATACTCATCATAATTCCTGAATACAAAAAACCTAAATACTCACCATGACACATGAATGCTCCAGCAACTGTTGATAAATGGATGATGCATGATGAACGACCCAAAAATCTTATTAAAATCAGATCTCCACTATCCTAGGCTAAGATCTGACAGTGACTGTTTAGGGGTCATTCATGCTCTGGTGACCTCTGAATTAGTCAATGGAAATGTGGCTTTCAGAAATCTGACTGAAATTATTAATTTGGAGCATACTGATGCTCTTCAGCCATACTGATTAGTTTCTCAACCATCAAGATACAAGACTTCATCTGACTGGCCATTAAAATTAGCAGCTATGGTAATAACATCTCACAAAAACATTATCCTAAGTGGTCCCTGTCAGCTCTTTATGTAGACAGTGGAGGAGGGTCGAGTGGTCTAAAGCGCTCTCCGTTACAGATCAATGCCATCTCACCTCTGTCTGCATGAGTTCGAGTCTTGGATTCGGCCAATGTGGGTATGTGGGAAAGCTTGCCAGTAGCTTCATGTGGGTCGGTGGTTCTTTCCGGGGCTTCTCCTGGTTCTTCCTCCACCATTAATACTGGCTGCCATGCATAGCCTATCGTGTGCTGAAAAATGGTGTTAAACCCTACTACAACAACAACAAGGACAGTGGAGATCTGATTTTACTCTGAATGGATGACATGACATACAATAAAGCTCACCTAGCATTGAATCCAGGTCAGTCATAAATTTGGATCATGCAGCAATAAACTTTTTTAAAACTTGCATTTTTTCTTTTTTAAATTACTACATAGTACAGTTATGGTGTATCTTAGTACAATAGGTTATTTAGTACTAAGATACACTATAACTGGGTGGTGTAATAACAGGTGTATTATAGCGGAGTGTTTTATTTGAAATGACAAAAATAGGAAATAATAAGACAATTTGATAATGGGTAATGATGTATCATGCTTGCTTAGAAGTCAGATCCGACTGCAAACCATGCAGACCCAGATCTGCCATTGATTAATACACCTGCAGGCAATGTGGGTTTATGCAGTTTATTATGACTAATCAGTAAAAGAAACAACACTGAGCCTGATGTAAACAGTTGGATTAGACTAAAAATGAGTATATTGTCAACAGAGATGTTCTAACAGCCATACTGGCCATCAGATGGACAATTCAACTTCATGCTGGTATGACTTTCCAGGAGTACCGTTAGTAACGAAAAGAATATTTTCTAGTTGGTTACTGTTGTGGCCATGTGGGATATCAGATCAACACATTTTCCATTTTCCAACAACTATAAAATATAGTAAGTCTTCTGATAAAACAACACTGCAGTATTACATTCATACATGTCAACTCCTCAAGAGGTATAAGAGTAATTATTGCTATTATAAGTATCAATAAAAAATGAACCTTGGGCGTAAAAAGTGTAATCTGTATTATACATGCCAAAATTTTAGAGCATGAATGAAAAAAAGATGCATTTTTTTGACAGTCCTGATTCTGCAGCCAAATAAAAATCTTGTCACAAAGGGCAAATCCATATAGATTAAAACCAGAATACAAGCAGAAAATATACTAATATTCAGCACTGTCTTTAACTAGTCTGCCATGCCATGCTGTAAACATTACTCACTTATTCTTCTTTTAAAGTTTGTAAAGCAGTGTTGATTTGCCTTTTTTCTAATTGATTTGTTTTAAAATTTGAAAAGACCCATCTGGTCCTACATCCATGAAATATCCACAACTCGCGATGTAAAGCATTTCACAAATATAGACTGGTTCACTAATTAACTAGCTTGTCAATAAAATGGATCTGTAAGGCAAAGTTCACTTTGGAGAAACCCATCTGTTTTCTTAGAAATGGGTCATATACAGTTGCTATAAACAGCAAATAAGTACTCGTGCTATTCTTAACTGGCAGTCATGTTTTTTTTTCACAATATTCTCAAACTGGTAAGAGATAATACAATGATTGAAACAACTTTTTATTGCTTTATTTTATTTAATGTAACAAAAAGCTTAATTCATATACAGTCTAGTGGAAAATGTAATTTGGTGAAAAAGCTTAATGGTTGGCATGAATGTTACATTTCATTCTGTAGGAATAGCTACAACAAAAGTTTTCAAGATGGCTGCCTTGGTGGTCATACTGGATGTCAAATCAGCACCATTTTCATTTTGCACCAAGAAGATATCTTATGAAGACTTCTGGTAAAGTCAATGTGACCATCCATTTAAGATGGCCACATGGTGGCTGTATTGGATGTCCGGGCAGCAACTTTTTCAATTTGTCCATCTAAGCCATATGATGAATGCATCAATCCTCCAAGTTGTGTAGGTGTTCATAGACAGAAGGATGACAGACAACAGACCAAGGAGATGACAGACTACAAACCACAGAGGTGACCAACATCATACCATCCCATAAGCCCTTCTGGTCTATGAACAGCAGGGCAAGAAATTCAGAGCTACTATCTAGTGACATAAAACAGAACCTACTCTGCCCTAACTTCTGAGCAATTATTGATGTTTTGACAACATTAGGCACCTTACTGACCTGCTGGCTGTGATCAATTGGTCAGCAATAGGTGGACATGTCAACTGAGCTGACAAGGTAAGGTCAGATGAATCTGCATAAAGGCTGTATGTATATACTGGGTTTAAATCCAGGTCAACGCAATCCTGGTTGTATACTGTCTATCAAAATAGCAACAAAATTTATAGAAAGATAAACCAAATCAAACAAATACACAAAAATTATAAAAAGATAATGGGCAAACATGTCATACTTCTTCAACAGAGTGACAAGAAGAACTGTTTTGAGACAAATCTTTTGTTTCCCAAAGATGAGCTATGGATGTATGAAAGGACATAATCCCATGACCCCATTTTCAGACAAATATGGCATTTCCCAAAGATGAGCTGTCTGTTTATAAAATGGCATAACCCAATGACCCCATGCAACCCCAGCCAAGGATTTCACCCAGTAGGAGGAATGTTAATGGGAATAAGGAAATACAAGAAGTTTTAAAATTCCAAATGCAGTTTAGATTGAACTAAGAAATACTCAAATATAAATGACAAATCTAACAACCCAGTACATTAAAAAAACACAACCATTGTGCAGTAGCATTGTGTAATGGTATAATCTAAATGTGTATTGCACTGGTTGAGACTTTATTAAAATTGTACTGATGTACAGAAGAAGAAACAAATGTCACCAAATATGTCCTAACACTTAATCCCATGGGCCACTCTTAAAAAAATAAAATGTAAAAGAGGTGGTGGGTGGGTGGTTTGGAACTTGTCACTGGGCAAGACTGTGTCAAAAAACCTGTCCACTGTTTTGTAAAATTTGGGAAATGGGCTTTTTTATCAGCAAAACCTGCTACTCAGTATTTCTTGGACTCTTGGAACAATTGGTCAAAATAGGACAAACGTTTAGTTAAGTCCTGCAAATACAGGAGTCTGCACATGAATGCACATGGACTGCTCACCTTGTTCTTTTGAATGTCTGGGAACAACACAATATTACATTTCTACTCCTAATTTTTCTTCTGCACTGTGAAGTAAGAGATGTACAATACTGTGCTGGTGGTCAAGCCTCTATCAACCAAGCCCATTCAAATGTCCAATTACAACAACTCCCCACACTGCTTTCCCCTCTTGTAACACTGGTAATAGCCTATCACAATACATCCTCTGCCCACTACTGGACTGCAGAGTGACAACACAAATTATGAATACCAATATGTATACATGACAGCAGATCCCAGTTTAATAATGACAAGCTGAAGGATCATGATCAAAATTTGTTTTGAGGCAGCAGGGCTCAAGTATGGGGGTGGGGGTGGAATTCAATGCAACTATGTATCAACAATGTTACAATGTTGTAAAAGCCGAAAGCCACAATAGGGTAGGTTATGAAATTCATCTTTTGTTACTATAAAGAGAACTTGATGTCATTTACCCATAAGGCCAGGCCTGCACCGCCATGGTGATTTTGGACAAACGTTACAAAACTGGCCTCCATTCACAACATTTACACTGAAACACATAGGTGCCAACCCCTTGAGATGAAAACCTGTACTCCAGACTAAAAAACAACCTTACAAAGACAAAAAAAAAACTAACAAAAAAATGTATTCATACATTATATAACATAATGTTTTAAAACAATAAATGCTATACATAAAGTATTTTTACACATATTTATATAATTATTTACATTTCTGAAACTTCATTTTAATTATAGCTAAGCCAAGAAGCTTTTGATGGATGCTCCCTAATTCATTTCAAAATTTCTTTCATGCAGTTTTGTTCTGAAGTGTTCCTCCAGATTATTAATATATGCTCGACACCACCAATTCAATGTCTTTACTGCACATTTTACAAAAATCATGTGAAGATCCTAACTTGGATACATCTACAATGCCTGGGAAGACTTTAATCCAATCAGCCTAAAACTTGCCACGACATTGATCAGTGTCTTCAAGCTTGCATTTTTTTAATTTAGGCTCAGCCACTTTATGGATAAAACATTTCAACTAGATGAGAGAAATAATAAAAGAAATAATTAAAAAATTTTGATTTGACATGTGATACAGAAAGATATCCCGATTACGAATAGGTTACAAATTAATATTTTTACCCATAAACCCCAAGATATTACACCAGGATCTCTTCAAAAAGTGAAATCTAGAAATAAAAAAATTGACAAAGTAGCAGTCCAGAAGTTTATACCTCATAAGCTGTTGATCGTTTCTATTAAAATTGCATATCTGGTGTTTGAAAAGTTATGAATTTGCTATATGGTCTGCCGATTTTGGTCACAAACTTGATATAAGTTGGCAGTGTTACATATTTTCAATTCACAAGAACAAGTCACTCAGTATCTGTATTACGTCTGTCATTATGGCAAAGCATCTTCCTGTTTGCATTATGTATCTGACAAACTTAACTAAAAACTATAACAGCACGATAAATGCCTGTGCTAAAATCAGAAGAGTATTTATTTTTAATTAGTATATTGTTATAAATTTTAATTACTCGACTTTATCTCCACACAGAAAAGTCAGACGAATTAGGGTTACACCAACATGACTGCCACACTTTGTAATAAGTATAAATATGTTGTTGTTGTGGGGTTTAACGCCATTTTTCAGCACACAACAGGGTATACATGGCAGCCAGTATTAATGGTGGAGGAAGAACCCAAGAAAACCCTGGAAAGAACCACCGACCCTTGAGAAGCTACTGGCAAGCTTTCTCACATAACCACATTGGCCGAATCCGAGACTCGAACCCACGCAGACAGAGGTGAGATGGCAGTGATCCGTAACGGATAGGGCTTTAGACCACGCGGCCACTCGGGGCCCTTAAGTATAAATAATAAAATAATAAGGCATAAAATAAGAAAACATACTTACTACACAGGTAGGTAGTCAATATTAGAAATCCGAGTGAGCATCAAATTTCAGGGCAATAAACGACAAGATCTTCACACACAGAAGTTGAACCATAAACGAAACTTGTTTCATTATCAAAGGAAAAGAGCAGTTTTGAGGTTTTGAGTATGATTTCATTGATTGTTTTTGGGTAACTCTAGTCTCACTGAATTCTCGTTCTAAAAATTAAGTATGCCCAGTGTCATGGATACACACAAAATTGTACAGCCATACACTGACAAAAAAAGGAAAAAATCTTACAAATTACGGGTAAACCGTACAAGTTGACACGTTTGGATGTGATGTGATTTGGATTTTTAATGTAGCTTTAACAATTTTTCAGTCACATCACTATGATGTCTGCAATGTGGCAGTTTATAGTGATGTCTAGCACTGGAGCATCATGTCGCAGACATGTAGCATATGTCCTACCCAGTCACATTATCCTGACACCAGGCTGACCAGTCCTAACACTAACCTCTTAATGCTGAGCGCCAAGCGAGGCAGCTGTTAAAACCATTTTTGTAAAAATCTTTGGTATGACTTGGCTGGAGATCGAGCCCACAACCTCCTGCATCCGAGGCGGATGCTATAACTACTAGGCCAGTGGCGTGATCAACACCTATGGAAACATGTCTTCTACTCGGTGAATTATGTTAGCTGCTCATATCAATGTGTATATAAAAATACTCAGACACATGAAGAACTTGCATTTGTAGATAAAACAAAATAAAGACTTAAGATAACTGTTTAACTCTTGGGTCTAAAAAAAAGCGCAATGTAACAGTAACCTCCATCATCATAATTTTGCATTTTTTATTACCATTCCTGGCTGTAGTAAAATGTTATGTCCATTTTGCAAAATGTTATTTTCCTTTATTTTGGTAACATTTATTTTCATTCATGTGTCAAGTCAAATTTTTTTGCATTTCTCCTATTTCTTGATCTCTTCTTATATTAATTAAATGTTCACTCATTGGTTTTGTCCTTTTTTTCATTGTATTCTTACGTATACTCAAACTTACCAAGTCATGTGCGCCTTTAACTGTTTGTCTCCTTCAATGTGCATTGATTCCTTTTACTTACAATTAGGTTGACTGATAAAATGTTGTTTGGGGAGGAAGCTAATTATGCTGTATATACCTGTCACTATTGTCCATCTATTTTTTGTATCTAAAAATCTGTGAGAAATGTGGAGAATTGTCAGTAAGACCTGGTCCATTCGTGCAGTCCCCACAACCAACTGCATAGAAACAGTAATCCTTCTTACTGAGAACAATTATGCCAGGACGTCAGAACAGGGTGGGAGGAGGGCATTTTGGCTATAGTGACAGGTAAGAATTTTATAACTGAAATAAACTTTACTCCACAAAAATTTAATTTTAACAGAACTAATACCTTACCTGTCACTGTTGTGCTGCTGAATTTTTCAGTCAGGTGGGTTGACTGACGTGTTAAATGGATCACATGCACAAAAATGGAAAAGTTGTTGTTGTTGTTGTTGTAGTGTTTAACGCTATTTTTCAGCACACAATAGGCTATACATGGCGGCCAGTATTAATGGTGGAGGAAGAACCTGGGAAAACCCGAGAAAGAACCACCGACCCATGAGAAGCTACTGGCAAGCTTTCTCACATACCGACATTGGCTGAATCCGAGACTCGAATCCACGCAGGCAGAGGTGAGATGGCAGTGATCCGTAACGGAGAGCGCTTTAGACCACTCGGCCACTCGGGGCCCCAATGGAAAAGTACTTGCAGTTAAGTGAGAGATCCACTTTACAAAATGTTGGAGTCTCTCTGGGCCACATGTTGTCCTGCAACTATGACGCCTGAGAAATAATGCCTACGCTTTGCATACATGCCACCACCCCATACCCCTGAGAGGTATAAGCATAATTATTCCTATCATAAGTGGTAAGAAAGTGAAATTTTGGCAGAAAAAGTAAAATCTATATTTTACAGTCCCATATTTCAAAAACTAATTCTACCAGTACCATTCCTGCCTAGACTCTGTCCCTGGATGAGACAATGTGGTTAGGAATTATGAGTTAATATTTTTTTTAAAAAGATTTTGGTTAAAGTATTTTTATAACCTACTGCCATCTTTATGACATCCTCAATATGACATCAACATCACTTTTTACACAAATACATCACATTGTCTTAACCATATTTCATGTTTAGTGTCAAACCTTGCTTTTAATTGGCACCTTATAGCCATTAATGTGTTCACATACCATTAAAACTAATTTATACATCATTGATCTTCAACTGGTGCAAGTGTTTTATTTTTTCACTACTCATTCAGCTATTATTTTATGGGCAATTTAGTAACGGACTTTTTCCAATATTATTATTTTATGGGCAATTAGTGATGGGGACTTTTTTGGTTATTATTCTATGTGTAATTAGTGATGGGGACTTTTTCTAATACTGTTATTTTATTAGCCTTTAGTGACCGTGTACTTTTTCCATACATTTCTATGTAATGACCCTTACTTAATGATAGATTTTTAACTAGGCATGGCACAAGAAAATACATACAAACAAGTATATTTTTTGTGATCCTGAATTCCTTGGATCTTTGCTGTGTACAATAAAATATCAGTTTTAAAATGTGGGTAATTGTCCAATATTTTACAATCAATCATCCTTGAATTATTTTCCTTATTAGGATCATTTAAACATGTTTGCATAGTAGGAGCACTGTATATAAAAGCACAATTAAGAAAAAATCATCGATCTGAGTAATTTCAGGTGCCCTCGAATGGAATGGTGCAAGCTATGTTAGTCACACATCTTCATATAGTATTTCACCTCTGACATGCCCAAGGACTTGTTGATTCAATCTTAATTTAAAAAAGGTGATATGCCTACAATTAAAGATACCTTAATAGTCAACAAAATATTGAAATGGGAACAGGCTCATCATCTGATATATGTGATATAGCATATGTACACGGTTTTTAAGTTGGTTCCAACTGCAAACAACACAAACATAATGTGCCAGCGGAGCCGAGTTGATGTCCATTCTACTCTAACAAACTGCATATACTTCATTATGCACCCTCAGACCTAGGTCTATATGGTTTGTACTGGATCTAACCTATACATGGGTGTACATGGTAATTGGCAGCTACCAATCAGTATTGGGAAGATGGACTATTGACCAGGACTTGTTTGCTTGTAATAGCTCTGGTCCTTCAAGTTTAGGCTTGAGGTACTTTTGAATAATGTTGTTCCATATTCATCACTGAATCCATTACAGAAATTAGGTCTGTTGCGTATACATTTAATTGCACTGTAGAATCAATAGTATTACATTTGCCTGCATACTGGGTAAACCAAAAGTTCTGATAAATTGTACTTAACATTGATGCCAATACCAACTATGTCATGTGAAAATTGATACATAAGTTTGTCAGGCAAAAAAAAATATTTAACTTCAACACTGAAAAAGAACGCACCCATAAACCAGGTTCTAAGAGCTGTGCATGGCCACTGTTAAAATGCTTTTTCATGACTGTGATGACAAGGCTTTTGTGCCTTAACCACTCAAATGGTGATTACACATTTTGTGGCCAAGCTGTTGACTACTCAAGTAGCTGCTTCCCAGTGTCCTACTTGTCACTACTTGACCCTTACTCTTACAAAACCACTGCCTGTCTTACTACATTTACCAATAGCCATGCAACCAAATGCCAACATGCAGTACAGACCCAGATTCCATCATGCTCTGGCAGATCAAGCTCTTATAAGAATTCACTGCACAGACCATGAACTGCTAAAAAAGCTCAATGTGTAACAACAATACACTTCTCTAACCTGTCTGCAGTCAAGCACTGGGGCAAACTTAATATCACAAGTACTATATATATACTCAGACACAAGTCTCTTTACACTGCAAACAACAAAGATCCTGATCTGCTGGCAAATTCTACAACTACAGATGTGTCCAATCTGTTTGCACTTATGCATTGAGGCAAGGATACCATAAGTACCAAATACACCAAATTGTACGTAGCATTAAACTGCAAACAACAAAGACCCTTATCTGCTGGAACATTGTGCAATGGCAGATCTGTGTTTAACCTGTTTGGTATATGCTATATAACAACATGCTATGACTGATATCAAGTATACTCACATACAAGTCATATTCAGTTGGAGACAACATAGACCCTGATCTGCTGCACACTGTATGACGTTAAATTTCTAGTTGGGGACATGTTGTTGTGGTTGTTACAAGTTTAACACCATTTTTATGCACATACTAGGCAATATAGTAATATATGGCAGCTAATATATTTTGTGTAGGAAGAACCTGGGAAAATCCTGGGAATAACTATCTACGCGCAATCTTTCTCACAAACCCACAATGACTGAACCTGAGACTCAAACCCTGCAGACAGAAGTGAGATCTCAGTTATCTGTAAAGGCAATGTCTTCAACCACTCAGCCACCAGGGTCCCTACATGTACATGTGCAAATATCATACCTTATATACTCATGTATGGGTCACAAACGTCATAAACCTTCCTCTGTCATTACAAGTTTAAACAAATCTGGATCTATGTAATGTCTGCAACTTGTGCATAAGGTTTCACAGTCATAGTTTGCCAATATTATGTCAACTTCCAAATGTTGATAATGATTCTGAAATTACAAGTATTTCTGCCATAAGCTAACCATGTACAGTGACTGTGTTTAGTCGGAGACAAAGTCAAGGTATAAAAAATCTCTCCTTTCCTCTATCTTATTTTTAATTAATTTCATCCTGGTTACTGTAAACATTTTTTTTGTGGCTAATAGCTGAACTTGTCAGGACACCAATACTTTTTGAAAAAGAATATACTGGCCCTGAAATGGATATTGCTTCACCTTAGCACATTCAAATGGAGATGTTTAATGCAAAGCAATACATGCAGGCATAATTAAAAATCTTCTATTAGAATGCTAAAGATACCCAATAAGCCCCCACCCCCTTCCATGCCAAGAAAAGTGTCTCCTCCCCCACATGGTGATACAATCATATGAAAACTTTCACTGCAAATTTTTCTTGTGGTTGTTGATTAATAGGTGTCCTTCCTAACAGGTGTCTTTTTACACCTTGCCAGTTTATCTACTTTTCAATGAAACTACACATAACCCCTTCCATGCCAAATATATGCTGTATGAAGGTGTATGTGGCTTTAAATCAGTGATTTATGTCATATCCCAGGCTGATAAAACACAAGGTCACATGGTATAGCTACTAATGTTACACTGATAAAGGCCACAGTACATGTAAACTGCTGACTAAACTAAAAGCTGCCTAATGTATCAAGATATATATATATATATATATATATATATATATATATATATATATATATATATATATATATATATATGTACACTGTATGTTCAAGCACTGTAGTGCACATATAGCAGTTTCATACTTGTTCAGAAATGTACCATCTAAACATCTCAGCTGTATTTCCCCAATTACATGTAAGACCTTGATATCTAATCTCCCAATGTAAGAAACATGTTTCTTTAGTGTCTAGAACACTGTTTGCAGTGCTGACAATGTAAAGATTTTAATATACATGTATACATAAACACACACACACACACACATACACACACACATACATATATAGACAAGCACAAACATACATATGCATGCACATCCATCCATCCATCCATTACATACACACATGCACACACACACAAACATACACACATACATATATACAGACATAGTCAACTCATTAAGTCCGGTGGCCTATATAGCTAGAGTGTCCGCCTCGGATGAAGGAGGTTACGGGTTTGAACCCCAGCTGAGTCATACCAAAGACTTATAAAAATGGTACTAACAGCTGCCTGAACTGGCACTCAGCATTAAGAGGTTAATGTTAGGACTGGTCTGCCTGATGTCAGGATAATGTGACTTGGTTGGACATGATGCTACATGTCTGTGGCATGATGCCCCAGTGCTAGACATCACTACAAACTGCCACACAACACTGTAGACATCATAGCGATATGACTGGAAAATTGTTAAAGCCATGTTAAATATCAAAACCACAAAGAAATCGTTTTAAGTAGACAGCTGAAAAATTAAAAGTACAATCATAAACCAATGAAACGATATAACAAAAACTGGTAGTGGTGTAAAACTCATAATACAGCTCAGCTGGAAAAGTAGATGATACTTGAGCTGGCCACCAACACATAATGATGTACTGTATACATACATACAGTTGTCCAAACATGCAAGACTAAAACCATGATCCAGTTTCAAAATGATCTGTGCAGTAGCAATTTTCATAATTATGTGATTGTTACAAAGCACAAATTTCATGGCTCAATGAACAAGTATTTTTTCCAAAAAGACAATGACAGGACCTCTTCCCCAAACAATGAAAAAAGAGGTTTGATGAAATCACACAGATCACTTCATTCATTCAATAAGCAATGATCCCAAAGTGAAACCAAGTGAATCTTTTTTCAAATCCATGAAGTATGAAGATGGCAGTCTTATGAAAACTATACCCCCAAAAATAAATTAAATGGATTGTTCACACAAATGGACTCCCACAGACTAGTTTGAGCAGCTTTCCGTGCCTTTTATGTCCCACATGTAAAATGTCTGGGACATCTCTGCCAATGATCAGCTTGGGCAGCATTCCTTGAAAGTGTGCCTGATATATATACAGTACACTGTTTCACAGATTGCCCACATATAAACTGTAGAGTGGTAAAATTGCAACTACAGAGTGGTAAAATTGCTAGTGATATAAAACAATTAATTTGTCATAGTTTCTCCTTTATTTCCATACTACATGTATTTCCAAGACCAACTATAAAGAAATGAATGAAAGCATTAATACCTTTTAGGAGATTACAAATGAACACTACAATACAAATAGTGTCCCAGAACTCTACTGATTTTTGCAGCTCATATCAATTAAATTTTTAATTAATCTTTTCTAGTTGATTCAGTTACCTACTGGGTTTTCTTTGGGAGTTCACTCTTGAGGCACCTTGGAAAGACATCGCTGTGTTCATATGTGACAGAACATTTTGAAGTCTAAGAAAGGTTAGGACTCTTTATCAATGAAGGACTAGTAATCCATAATGCTGTACAGAAGTGATGTACCCTTTGTTCCCAACATTTAATTTTGACTTTTTTGTAAACTATGTGTGTGAAGGACTTATCAAATTTGGATAATCCACAACAAACACCTGAAAATTTGTCCCCTGGATCAAGAAACATCTTGTCTCTATGTTCCCTTTCTAGCAACTAATACTTTTGTCTTTTTTTTAAAGGTCATATTAACTGTAATGATGTGCTGTGCAAAATTTTATTAGGAATGTTGATCTACTTTTGTATACACAAAATTAGACTAACTGTTAGCCTTCTTTAAACCTCACCAACACTAGCCAAGGCATGCGAAATTTTCTCCAGGGCTTGGGACAGGTAAGTGATTTTTAAAGCCATGCTATGATTTAAATTAATAGATAAAAACAGGTCTCTGGCTGGATCTAGTCCATGGGTCATATTTTGCTCACCCCTCTGGAACAAAATTTTCAATTAGGATAGGAATAAGTACCTCACTCCAGTACTATTATAGAGTATAAATTTAGCACAATTACCTAAAGACTGTGATCCTTCTACAAATCTATGCTGACACTAAAACTTCTATTGTATCCAAATGCAGAAATAACCAAGATCCTTTCAACCATAAAGCAACAGTCGGTCTTAAATACGCCTTCCTGAGAGCACAAAACCATGTTAACACATTAACCCCTGGTGTCGAGTTTATGTGGCAGGAGGTAGTAGCCTACTGCCGAGCTCTGTAGCATCAAGGTCATGTATGATACACTAGAGTGGGTGGCATTATAGAAAGGTAGACAGATGTAGCTCTACAATGATACCAAATAATCGTGAATTTCCAGTTGCACTACAAAATACAAAGACAAAAACCACATTTTTTGGACCCATTTTTTTTCTAACCAAAATTTGCCCGTGGTTGGAATCTGATTTTGTGTCTCCATTTCAGACTTTTTGGCCTCAGATCTAAGGATGACCGGTATGAACTGCAAACAGACAGATGAACCTTTGCAAAAGTAGGATAAGATGGGTATTTGGAATAAAGAATGGTCGTTAGGCAAAAAAAAAAAAAAAAAATCCCACTTTTACCCTTCTGCCTATGCGCGAGCCAAATAGCTAATTAAAAACAATGTTTCTAACACAACTAGGCATCATGTTATTGGAAGATCACCTGAAAGTTGATGTTTTAGGATGCATTCAGAAATAGCCTACAAAATGTGTTTCCTACTCGAATTTCAGACAAAAACGACAAGAAATCCCAAGGGGTTAATGAGTCAAGATATGCAAAGAACTACATTATACTGAAAACATTATGTACCAAAATACAGTATAGTGAGAAGTGTTATTAGAGTTGTGTACCAAACAACAGCAGAGTGAGAACAGTGTTATGTGCCAAACTAAAATATAGTGAGTGAGAAGTGGTATGTACCAAACTACATTATAGTGAGTGAGAAGTGGTATGTACCAAACTACAGTATAGTGAGAAGTGGTATGTACCAAACTATACAGTATAGTGAGTGAGAAGTGGTATGTACCAAACTACAGTATAGTGAGAAGTGGTATGTACCAAACTACAGTATAGTGAGTGAGAAGTGGTATGTACCAAACTACAGTATAGTGAGAAGTGGTATGTACCAAACTACAGTATGAAAAGTGGTATATACCAACCTACAGTATAGTGAGAGCAGTGTTATGAACCAAACTACAGTATAGTGAGAGCAGTGTTATGAACCAAACTACAGTATAGTGAGAGCAGTGTTATGAACCAAACTAGGTGTTGTGATAACCATGTACTAAATCACAATCTACTGAGATCAGTGTCATGTACCAACCATAGCATAGTGAGAACAGAGCCATGTAGCAAACCAAAGAATAGTGCTAACAATGTTATGTACCAAACCAGAGTATAGTGAGAAAAGTGCTATATTCCAAAACCTAGGTATAATGAGAACAAAGTTATCTCCCAAACCAAGGTATACTGAGAACAATTTTAAATAGAAAGTATTGTTAGCATGAGAATAATGTTATGTACCAAAGCATAGTATAGTGAGAACAGTGTTATGACCGATCAAAGGTAATGAGAACAGTTTTTTGTGTACCACGATACCCAAGGGTGATTTATGTATTATTGTACAATATTTTGAAACAGTGAGTTTGGTTCATCCTATGCCACACATGCAAAGTGCTTTCAATGGGAAAACCGAATACTTCCAGCACACAAAGTATGGATGCATGTCTGTGTATAAATACCTAACTAAGATTAAATCTTCACATTATGGAACATCTTGCCAGTGAGCATTTTACTTAAGGACTTGCACATCTTTAGCTGTAGAGTTAGTTGAGTTATTTATTAATTTCTTGTGTACAAGATAAACCTATTGTACTACTACGTTTATTTTTGTATATTTTCTATGTAGCTTTGGCTTATGTAGTATAATGCAAATATTTTCTATTCTTGTTTGTGACTTAGCAAGAATTTATATTGACAATAAAACTGCATTTTATTAAGAAACATTTAGTACCGTAGGATTCTAATTGGACACAGGTAGGTCTACTTCTGGACCTGTTTACTGCTTTTAATATTGTGAGTAATTAAAAAAAAAATTACAGTGGAAGAAAAAGTGCACGTGTTATTTGGATTTTTAACATAGCTTTAACAATTTTTCAATCATATCGCTACAATGATTGCAATGTGGTTGTTTATAGTATGTCTAGCATTGAAGCATCATATTGCAAACATGTAGCATTATGTCCCACCCAATCACATTATCCTGACACCAGGCCGACCAGTCCCAACACTAACCTCTTAACACATTAACCTCTAGCAACGACTTAATGGGGCAGGAGGTAGTAGCCTATTGCCGAGCTCTGTAGCGTCATGGTCATGAATGATACACAAAGTGGGTGGTATTATAGAAAGGTATACAGATGTAGCTCTACAATGATACCACATAATCTGGAAATATCTAGTTGCACTACAAAATACAGATAAAAAAACCTCATTTTTTGGACTCGACTTTTTTTACCCATAATTCACCTGTGGTCGGAATCCCATTTTGTGTCCGGATTTTAGACTTTTTGGTCTCAGATCTAAGGCAAACCGGTATGAACTGCAAACAGAGATGAGCCTTTGCAAAAAGTAGGATAAGATGGGCATTTGGAATAAAGAGTGGTCTCCATACAAAAATAATGCCTCTGTTTAGCAAAAAATAGCCAATGAAAAACGATATTTCTAACACAAATAGGCAGTATGTTATTGATCACCAGGGATTTGGTGTTTTCAGATCTATTCAGAAATAGCTTTCAAAATGTGTTTCTTACTCGATTTTCAGGCGAAAATGTCAAAAAGCTCCAGGGGTTAATGTGTTAATGCTGAGCACCTAACCAAATAATGCAGACTTTCTGCTGGCGTTCAAAAATACAGTTATGGAAAAAGTAATTTTTTAGATCTAATTTTGAACTCAAAAATTCTGTTTCAGAATTGGACTTTTATATTTGGATTTGATACATTTTGGGCTTATATCAAATGCAGACTGGTCCAAACTGCATAAAGACAGATGAACCTTTGCAAAATATAGGATGAATTTGAGATCTGGAATAAAAAGGGGCCAAACACAAAAATCTTGGGTCCCACCCACTAACCAAAAAAATCAAATTTTACTGTTCTGCACAAGATTGGGGTAAAAAGCCAATCAAAAGTAATCTTTTTTACTGCTAAGCATCTGGCTAAATGAAAATCTTTTACAAACAGGTATTTTGATGCATTCAGAAGTAACCCTCAAAATACATTTCCTTCCCCCCTTCTGGTGAAAAGAATCTCCAGCGATCAATAAGTTAGATCCTCCAAGTTAATCTGGTTTTCAGGGTTTAATATGATGATAGCTTGTGAAGCTGTGTTTTGAAAACTGAAAAAATAATTCTGAAGTTGATATGAAAATGTTTTAAATGTCCACTTGACAATTTTACAAAATGTTCTTTATTATCCAATACATGACTCGTCTGCCAATCACAAGTAATGAAATGCAAAGCTCTGGATGACTTCAGCCAGGTCATGCATGATCACCAATAAATAGTTATTAACTGAGAGTAGTTTATACATGTATACCAATTAGTCAGACATATATAACAGGACATGAAGGGACAATAGGTTTTTTCACACCTCACTTCATTGGTGATATAAGGAAATGACACCTATCAAGCCAAACACAAGAGTACCATAATCATCCCCTTAAAGATCCCAATCTGTGCATGATAATCCTCCATGTAGTTACTTATCCCAATCACTCTGACCTTTGATCAAGATATCTGGTCTTAAAAACAACCAAAGAAGCACAAAAACATGCTGTACAGAAAGCGTGACCACTTCGTGGTCTCTTTTAATACTAGATATACACGATGTACCTAGTTTTCTGCTTAATATGTCCATGTATAAATATAATATAGCTTATTATCAGTGTGTGTGTGTGTGTAACTATGTGATACATATGTAATGTATGTATATATGTATATAATAACAGGCAGTAAGGAGGATTTGTTCCATATTTTCTGTATGCAATATGAATATAGCAGAAGGCCACAAGGGGGATTCGCTCCATGCAACTAATTGCGTTACCCTCTTTAAATAAAGTCATTATTATTATTATCTTATTTCACTTACCGTGACTCTGAACTTCAGATCACGGAATCTAAAGGATTCTTTATTACACAAAGTGAAAATTATCCACAAAGTTTGGTAAAGGAACTTAGTGTCACAGAGGTCTTTTGCAAATTCTTTTCTTTTCTTTTAGCTATTATAAACTTGACGTTTGACCGTACAAACTTAAAATCTCGAGTCCTCTTACATAAATTAAGTGCAAGTACTCCATAAATTCTGTTCAAGGTATGTGGTCTATAAGTAAAGTTATGCACACAAAAAGAAAAAATTATGTGGCCTTGACCTTTTGACCTCAAAGTCACTATATATCTTACATATGTGAAGAACAAGCATCCACAAACTTTGCTCCAGTGGCTTAGTGGTCAGAACATCTGCATTGGATGCGGAAGGTTGCAGGTTCAAATCCCTGTTGAGTCATATGAAAGACTGATAAAAATGGTACTAACAGCTCAGCCTCGCTAGATGCTCTGCCTGGTGTCAGGATAATATGACTGACTGAGACATTATGCTACATGTCTGTGACATGATGTCCCAGTGATCGACATCACTATAAACTGCCACAATGCAGACATCATAGCAATATGACTGAATGATTTTTAAAGCTACATTAAAAAATCCAAAACACACACAAACACACATTGGTCACAGTACACTGCCTAGAAGTAGATATTTGACTATTAGGCAACAAACATATTTCGTCTTCAAGTCACAGTAACCATGATTACAAACCTTTTGACCCCAAAATCAACAGGCTTCTTACTTGCATCATAAGAGCAAGCAATTCAAAAAGCATAGTAATTTTAAATTTTTAAAAACAGGAGTTAACGTGTGGAAACCAATTCTCTTTTTTGCATGCTTTGCATTTGACTTTTTGTTATTATGTAGAAATAATTTTTCTTCTTTCAGTCACAAATGATCTTGACATTTGACCCTGAAATCAATAAGGTTATGCAAACCATCTACAAAATTTGGTAGCTGCAGATAGGGGACAACTCCAGTTCTTGTGCAGAAACAAATTTAATAACAGATTGATAGACAGACAAATGGGCAGAATGATAACACTGTAACATAATGTGCACCACCATGTGACAAGGCATACAAACTGGTCTGGCAGCCCATTTTTCCTACTGGTAGGTCACCAATCTTCATCATTAGGATATATCTGGAAAATAAAGCTGTTCTGTGGTCTGCTTTAATAGCCCAGTAACAATTAAATAATCACCCGAGCAAAGGTAGATTGCTGATCGTGGACTTCAAACTTTGTCGTTTGTAAACATCTGGTACAAAAAAAATATTCTGTGGTTTGTGGTCTGCTTTAATAGCCTAGTGATGATCAACCCAATCACCACAGTGATGATCAACCCAATCACCATAGTGATGATCAACCAATCACAAAGTGATGATCAACCAAACATCAGTAAGGGTAATCATGCTTACTTAGCAAAGAGCATCATATACAACCTAAGCATTTTATAGTAACGCTTACCTTGGATGAAAAAGCAATAAATTTTTTTGTGCGCTTAAAATTTCATGAATAATGGTTTGAAAAATGTTGAATTTTTAACGATTTGAGTTTGTATTCATATATACTATAGTGGCAGTCAGCTATGGGACAGGCATGAGGTCTGAATGCCAACCAATTATCAAATGCATTTATGAATTGCTTTATGCCTCACAGGTTTGCCAGAGATAATACTGGTTATCAGTCCACTGGTATCGGCAAATGTTAGCATTTGACTTGACATGCAGCAATACATTATGATCAACCCCTGGAAAAATCAAAGTGAGGTTTCCTCTGACATTTATATGGAGGGAAGTCACATTTCTGCAGCATGATTGACATACTATATTGTAAGGTGATGTCCATTGTGTCCAGAACTGACCATCAGCCAGTCAAAGCCAGATCTACATGTGACGTTTGATATTTACAGCATTTAAGTCAACCTTAAAAATTACTTTATAAGAATGAAAATTAGTTTGGGTCCATGAGTACATGTATACACAAAATATTCATACCTTCTTAAACTTGTACAAATATCAACCATACAACAGTCAGAAAATAGAAGGGCTGCCATATGCATTCATAGTGGATATGCAGTTAGTTTTACAATTTGGTAGGCATGGTAAAGAATGCATCTATAATGAATAATGATGCATTGTTATAATTTACTCGCTGTCAACTTCAATACTGAGCGTTGCATTTTTCATCATCTTTTGCAGAAAATATGAGAAACCTACCATTGAATTTTCAGGAGAAAGACCTGGAATTTTCTTTTCAAATGCAAGTGCGTTTTATCTCATAAATTTGTTTTTTTCTTTACTAATAAAATAGACAGAATTAATTAATTCTATCTTTCCTCAAATCATAACAAGAGTATTTTCCCCTGCTATTTCAGAGCCAAAAAAATCTCTGCCCTGACAGCCACACCCCCAATATGAAAATAAATGTTTGGGCCCATATGAACACACACATATGGGCATTTTTATATTTTCTTTGAAAATATAATGCATCAATAAACTACTTCCAGATTATCCCTGTACATACAGAAAGAAGAACGATACTCCATCTGCTTGTCAGGTTATCAGACTGGTTCCTTCACTATGAAGGTGAAACCACCAGTCTCGACAAAACCACATAATAAATTATGGGATATGAAAATGATGAACTGTCAGCTGAACTACTTTATTTTTTTCAAATTACTAATTGAAAGACATTTTGTCGATTTAATAGCAGTATGAAAAGGTAACTTCCTATCCCATAATGCTTTGCTGGATCCAAAATGGTAGGAGTCTGTATGTCTTCCACTAGTACTAATATTAGAACCCTTACTCCTACCTTGTAACAAGGACAGGGTGCTAACATGAGTATATACGTGTCAATGGAGCAAGCCTGGTGTGATTCACACCCGTCATTCTTTTAGCCTAATAACAACAATTTGAATATATTCCTTTGCATATAATCCAATAAATTGAGTAGTCCTCTTATTTAATACCGGAAGTATCGAAAATCATTGTAGAAATAGTTGTTGTTGTTGTTAGGTTTAACACCATTTTTCAGCACAAGATAGGCTATACATGGCGGCCAGTATAACTGGTGGAGGAAGAAGCCTGGAAAACCCCGGGAAGAACCACCGACCCACAAGAAGCTACTGGCAAGCTTTCTCACGTACCAACGTTAGCCGAGCCTGAGACTCAAACCCACACAGACAGCGGTGAGTTGTTGTTGTTGTAGGGTTTAACGCCATTTTTCAGCACACGATAAGCTATACATGGCGGCCAGTATTAATGGTGGAGGAAGAACCCGGGAAAACCCCAGAAAGAACCACCGACCCATGAGAAGCTACTGGCAAGCTTTCTCACATACCCACACTGGCTGAATCCGAGACTCGAACCCACGCAGACAGAGGTGAGATGGCAGTGATCCGTAACGGACAGCGCTTTAGACCACTCAGCCACTCTTGGCCCCAGAAATAGTTGTAAAATCTTGTTTACCCTTTTTATAGATATTTTCGCTTAGATCGTCTGCCATATTAGTTCAAATAATGATTACTTCTGTTTACAGCCTCATTTGTTTGTGTGCCATATAAGGACAATGAGGCCTTATTTGGAAACGTAAACAAATAGTAGTAAAAATATGGCACGGTTTGAGTCAGAAATTATGCGCATTAAAGGTAAATACGTGTTTATCAGCAACTTTGAAATTCCACCAAGAAGCCATTATTTGCCACTTGACTGATAATAACATAGCGTAGAATATCCAAATATGGACTGGCAAGCCTTGCGTAGAAAAGGGGTCACAGCGAGAGTCTCAAATCATCTGTCATGACGGACACAGTAAGGTTAGTGTAGCCATGCCAATTTATTTTACTGTGTTGGGCTTAATAAATTTTAAATAAGCCAAACTTATTTCACAACATGATTATACTTGTGTAGTAGATTTCTAGTTTGTTTTTCTGACTTAAGTGATGATTTTTTTTGCTCCATTATATGATATGGGATCAGTTTGTAACCTCAACCACAACAAATAAAGTTGCTAGTCTTCCACCTGGGAATTAAATGTTAGGTTTCTTATGCTTACTGTTGAGGAAGGTGAAAAATGCAAGTCAGAATTAAAGTTGACCACAAGTTCATCATTACAATGCATCATTATTCATACTGTATATCTTATATTGTATTGCCACACAAGTACTGAGATGTAATGCAACCCTCTCCTCAACCTATCTCCTAGGCTAACCTGGTGTCAAAGCAACTCTTTAGGCAAAATACCAGAATTGTAATGAAAGAGCTGACGTTCAATACCTGCCCATGCCAGTTCAGATTGGCTGCCCAAGTGTTTCCTTGGGAAGGCTCTCAGCTCAATTTCCCTGGCCAATAAACTGCTGAAAGTGCAGTTAAAAACCAAGCTACACCTCTGTGCAAACCAAATGATGTAACACCTCTTCTAATCTAACTGCCCTCAATGCAAACGCTGTCTATTTCAGACTGAACTTGCATGTAGATTATGCCAAGCATCCGTTTGTCATTTAATCATAAAACATCAGGATATGGGTCAAGGCTAAACAGTCCTGGCAGGCCTCTGTTGTGTGTATTTGCATGCTGTTAAGACTTGGGCAGCTTGAAACAGCTGATCAGCTGATTGTATGTATGCGTAAGAGTTGGTACAGAATACTAAACATTACACAGGCAAGTATTATCTTTCCACTTTATACTACCGTATTCCACTATTTATACATCCCCTGTTCTCAAAAATACAGAGTTTATAACCTGTGTTTGAGGCTGAAAAATCCCGAGGAAAATCACTTACCCTATAAGGTTGGTTGATTGTGGACTTTGAAGCACGCCAGCATTTTAAGACCATATATCACCACAAAAAAGACTATATTAAAACTGTATTATTATCAAAAATGATAAAACAATGACAATGAGCAATAAAAGTATAAAAATGAAGCGATGATGTTGTGAAAATATATGAAGAATCCTGATCAATAGGGGGTGTAAATGGTGCATAAAGGTTAATTAGACAATAAATATAAATTAGGTTTATTAATAGCACAAATGTTGATTAAAAATACTAAAGGGAAATAGGACTGCACACAAGCTGTATTTGGGAAAAAAATATTAACCTCCTTCAAGAACAAATCATATTTACCATATTTAAAAAAAATGTCTTCATGTGCTGAACATTAAGGCAAGTACTAAAAGGAGGAATGTTCAGCAACAGGCACACTTACTTTTATCAAGAATCTCTTATTTACATGATATGAAAGGCTACGGACACCATGACATTGTTATGAAACACAGCAATCAGAATTTCCTTTGCTTTTTCCATGGAGTCAAAATACAACAATTGTAATTCACAGATATTAAGAACTATATTGAGAATTACTTAATGTTCACGACACAAAATTGCCGCAGAAGGGATCAAAGTTGCAAATAAAACACTGTCTGCCTTTTCCATAGTATCAACTACATGCAAGGTTATTTCTCAACCTGACAGGAATGACCTAGCAATAGTTCAATTGTCACTGCATGTTATAACACAGTGTGGCAAATCATTTGCATCAAATGAAATGTTGTCATCAGCTCTAATACAAGGTTCAAATAGTCCAAAGAGTTGTTTCGTAGTTTCATAGTCTTTTTTTTCTTATGGAAATTGAATTTTCTCCAGATGTTACATTGTTTATCACTGCATAAACATGTGCAGAAGCAGATAAAACAACATTAAACTAATCAGCAAGCAACCAGAGCAAAGAACACTAATGAGTCTGGTAACAAGTCGTGTGTCACTTGGTCCACTCAGTTTTATCATTCTTTGCTTATGGAAATGTGAATAATGACAAAAACTCTTCATTTTAAATGTGTACATGTTATTCAGTTTTATTGCTTTGTTGTTCCTAAGATAAACTGACAACTTTTCAAAGAATTTAGGGGGATTCTCAAGAAACCATGGGACTTGCATGTAGCAAGGATTAAAAAAATTGCTCAAAATTCAAGGTGTAACATGGTACCCAGTAAAATTCAAGGTGTAACACTCAAATTTAAAGATTTTCAAGGTTGTACAAACTTTGTATTGAGGGTGAAAATTCCATGGTAACACAGAACTCATTTCTTAATGTTTCCTAATGCTGGAGGATTGGGTGCATATTCAGTTTTTACTGGTTCTTTCCACCTTTTTTATGGATTGAATGTTCCTTTGCATTCACAATGATATGCCATTTTTGTCTATTTATGATCAACCCTCTTTCACATTCTTAGTACAGCACTCCAACGACAACTCATGCCTGGATAACTAGTGAACCCGATAATAACATGGGGCAGACATGGATCTCTTTTTTTTTCTAGTGTCCATACAAATCTACACTTACCTGCTGAATGAAAAGACAATCATTATCCAAATTGGTCAGAAAAACCCCGATATATTATTATTGTCAAAAACAACAGTTAGTGTCTGGAAATTTGAATCAACGTCAATAAGAAACCGCATGATTTGTTATATTTTAGTCCACCCCAAATAAAATTCCAGTACACTGTAAAGTTACATTATTTGATGAAATTTTGATCCATGAAAAGATCACTTATGTCAACAGGCAACACTTCTATAAATAAATACCAATGAAACAAGTTTTGTCAAGTAAAATTTGTGATTTAGTTCTTTAATTCAGTTTCAATGTTTTCATTATAAATCTGATACCCTCTCTTATATTCAAAGGTGAAAAATATCAATCAGCTATCACAGATTTGTCTGCAAGTGTTCCTGTGAGAACCATATTAACTGCCACCATTGTTTTGATCTCTGATTTGCAGTTGGATTTGTTGTATTGTTACACACTCAAGAAGAAGACCTGCTTTGTATTATCATGGTAATTATGTCTTTTGTATCAAATGAAATAAAGGGTGTAGAAGAAAACTAAAAGGTAAAAAGCATGCGAATCCTAAGCTGGTGATCACAGTGGTGTGTCAACTCAAGTGACCACTCTAACACACTATTATTAATTTACCATATATACTTGCTTATAAGTTGAGTCAAATTGCAAACAACAAAAATCATGATCTGCCGTAGCATAATTCGCCCGCAGTCCATGGTCTGTGTTGTTTGTTCTCCTGATTACTCCTAACAAGCTGCACAGACCCAGATCTGCTGGAACATTATCCGACAGCAAATCCGGGTTTGTGCAATTTGCAGTTGGACTCTTCTTTTAAGTGAGTACATATGGTACATTATATTATCCTAGTCATTCACAAAATGTGATCAAAGACTGCAAGATAACCAAGCGAAAGGAGTACTGGTTAATGCAAAAGGAGTTCCAAAGTCTGTAGTGAACTGAAAATTCCTGAATTGGCACTCAGAAATGTCCTTATCATGAACCAAAGTTTCACTATCATTTGCAATGAAATGATGGCATCAATATTTTAAGTTTTAAAAAAAACATCTTGTTTTGTTGTGCAAAAAAAAGCAGTGACATAATACACAATATTTTGCAGGTACACAACAAGGTACACATGTGCATGATGTGTATTGAGAGCGAACAAATTAATGTTTTTAACAATCTTTCAGACATTAGTTATCTTGAAAATAAGGTAATTTATACCAAAAAGCAAACAATTTCAACAGAACAAGCTGTATTCAACCTTTAAACATCGGCATTACCCTATACACCCATGTTTTTTTTTTTATATGTCCAGGGAAGATACCATTCCCTTCTTCAATTTTAGAGATCCCCCAGTAACTCATACCTCACTTATAGTTTGGTCTATGTTTTGGGACCCCATGATGCACAAGTTATCATGGGGGAGGTGTATGTATCTGGTACAGATTTGTAGTTACTATATTTAGTCCACTCCTGAATTTCTCTGTGATATGGGATCATACAGGCTATGATACATGATATATACATGTGTAGGGTTTAATGACACATCAACACAGTTCATGCTATGTGCTTCATGGGTATCTCCACAAAGCAGATTCAGTGATAAACTTTACAGCTCTAATTGACAAGTACTTGGCCTGAGTGAATTTTATAATACTAATTGGTTCTCCAGTGCAACCTTAAACGCTTTAGCTATTGCAATGGGCGAGAGCTTTGTTAATTTTTGGTTCTCAACAATGAATTCCATGATGAAATAAGTTCCTAAAATAGGTAGACTCTGAACAGTTTCTTCCTTCAGATCACTGGTCAATTAACTCCTGATCCTTTTAAGATGAGGTCTTCCACTATTGTTTGTTTGGGTGTATTTCCCCTAATAGAAGAATGTTGTGTAATTAGCAGTGCTCCCAGAACCCAGCTATAGGACATATATCTATGCTTATTTATTTCATTTCCAATGTCAGGAGGCCAGAGGGTGATTTACTCAAAGGAGAATCCTGGCTTACTTGATCCTTGCTGTCACCCTATGATCACCTTTGTAATGTTCTAAATAAAACAGTATTGGTTTCCCCCAAGTTGTAATAATGACCTTTAAAAGTCAGGTGACATGGAAACTGAAGCAGTCATTGACATAGCCCATGGAGCTTGGCATGTCAAGCTATTCATCACACTGGGCCCTTGTGACCACCTGTCTATCTTAAAGTTGAGGCCCATGTAGTGTTTTGCATTGGGGAGACAATGACTGGACATGTTGGCTCAACTTCCAGGATCCTCTCCCCCACTGACACTGCAAACAGACTGTCTCCAATAATAATAATAATAATTTGGAAAATAAGAAGAACGATAACGATGATTATTTCAAGAGGGTGGCAGATGAATGGAACTAATCCTCCTTGTGGCCCTCTATTTTACGGACATTCACATGTTGATACTCAAACAATGTATGCTTCATTTATATACAAATGTAAAAATGTTGTTGTAGGGTTTAACGCCATTTTTCAGCACACGATAGGCATTACAAGGCGGCCAGTATTAATGGTGGAGGAAGAACCCGGGAAAACCCCGGAAAGAACCACCGACCCACGAAACTATTGGCAAGCTTTCCCACATTAGCCGTGAGACTAGAACCCACGTAGACAGAGGTGAGATGGCAGTGATCCATAACGGAGAGTGCTTTAGACCACTCAGCCACTCGGGGTCCCACGAACGTAATAAACAGAACCAATTAGCTACACTGAGTGTAATTAAATGCATTTATATTTGTACTTTCTCTAATTTCCTTTAGGATTCTGTTTTGAATTAATGACCTTTAATACTGTAAACTTTTCTTAAAGAGTTCTTTATTTGGTTATGAAGTGGAACGGTGGATGGCTAAAACCAATCTTAAACAGGGAGTGTTGCCTTGTTTTCTAGTATGAAATGGTACATTGATATAATGGGGCCATATTGTTTGAAACTTTGCACACAAATCTAGCCTCTCTCACAACTATTCCTTCACTGACTTACATTTTATTATCATTCACTGCCTGTTTTCCACATTATCTAGGATGAGTCTGCAAGCTTTTTGTTTGCAAATATTCTTCTCAGAAGTCTATGCCAGATAATATTAGCATATAGATATGGTTGCATACAACTTTTGTAATATAGTAATCTATGTTTAGTTGACAGATATGGCTTATCTTGCTTAAAAACCACATACATGAATAGACTTCACAACATATATTACTTGAATTTGTTTGTTCCATTGCAAACTGCTATCAACCATCGCCGAAAGGATTTTATCATGGGCAATCTGATCAAGTCAGGTCTCCACAGTCTTAAATGAAGATGCTGACCATGTGGTTCACCAATCAAATCACAGCTTTCAAATTTCTGAAAGCGACACGTGCGTCATTTGAACATATCATTACTAAAATTAAATCTCTCCATAACACGAATATATGCAGCCCTTTGATAGGCTACTAAATATTGGTGGACTGGGAATTTCAAAGGTCACCAAAACATGAACTTATTATTGCCCACTTCTGGGCTGTGTAGATCTGTTTTAAGTTGGGTAACCATTTCATTCAACTTGTGATTGACATTGTTGGGCAGCAATCAATAATATTTCATGCTCTTTTCCTTATACCTGGATTCTATTCGACTAAAATTATATCTCAAAACAGACCTCTAATATTGGTTATATGAAATCTGATAGTGTGGCGGCAAACAAGTCCAAAAATGAAATATAGCAGCCCATTTTCAGTGGCAAATCATGTATGAAAATGAGAAACAGTGGAGCCAGGCCTGATGCTGTTGGATTTGGGATGACCCTTTGAAATATTTATCTGACCGTGTGTTCTTATTGTGATTTGATTCTAAAGCTAACTTCTTCACCCTATTTACCTAAATTCTTCTTTGCCTTATTGTCTGAATTCATCTTTGCCCCAATGCCTAAATTCTTCTTTGCAATACTGCCTAAATTCTTCTTTGCCCTGTTGACTCAATTCTTCTTTGCCCTACTGCCTAAATTCTTCTTTGCCTTATTGTCTGAATTCATCTTTGCCCCATTGCCTAAATTCTTCTTTGCCCTAATGACTAAATTCTTCTTTGCCCTACTGCCTAAATTCTTCTTTGCCTATTCATTATTTTTGCCTCTTACTATATGCAAGGGAATACAGCAGAGACCCATTCTAAATTTGGGGGGGGGGGCGTTATTCTGATAAATCAACCCCACAAATCTGTGTTGAGACTGATGGATGATGTTGTGGGTCTGATGTCACCTGTTCATTAATATGTGCAATTTTGCTGCATGCAAAACATTCCGGGGAAAACCCGCATACACTTCAGACACATACCGGTAATTGGTAATAGCCATATCAAAATTCAAATGGCCACAGGACAGATGGTTGTGCTATTCCAGGTGAATTTACAAGTCACCAAACATATGATTTGCTCAGGAAATATAATCTACATGTCACCAAAAGAACCCTTCAGCCAACGGTAGCTGAACAACCACGAGAGATATCGGTAATTGTATCACATTACATGTACACCAATGTGTGCAGCCAAATGTGTGTGCAGATAATTGCAGCTTTTAATGAATAGGTGATATCAGCCCCTCACCCAAAACTCAATATCATCATGGGTGAAATGCTGATTTATCAGCCTGGGGGGAGTCATCTAGAACTAAAAAGTTTGGGGAAATTCCACATCATTTTCTATATGGGGTATAATGAAGACAGTGAAAGGCAGGGTTTGAAAACAACATGTGATGGTGTACTTGATGATCCAATCCTTTGCAGCAAAAGTCAGTTTACTGCAAATACCAAGCAATGAAATCAAAATAATGGTGGGCAACTGACAGCATTCCAATGGAATACAACCAGTATGGACTGTTTGGAAATGTAACTATGATTGCCTCCCAGTATATAGAAGGTCCATTTCACTTGCATTCCTTCAGATTTAGAACAGAAGAAATGAAAGTGCTAAATACAATCTCTTAAACTTCTCATTTTAATCATTCATTGTCAAAACAAATTAAACAAGACCAACAAGGAGAATTAGTTCCATGCAACTGTATCATTCTTTCAATAAATTCATCATCATTATTATTGTTATTACTGAATGTCTATACAAAATAGTACAGTGTAAAACGGATTTATCAGGCATACAATGGGCAAACTGACCTCATTTATATCTGAATACTCTCAATGCAGAGTACAGTGTACAGCTAGCTGTCATTCACTATATATCTCCTTTCATTTGTATGTGACAGTTTGTCTGGTATAATACCCCCACCTCCACCCAACACTTCTACTCTCATGACCATCAAAATATGTAGAATGGCTTCTCTCAGTCCAACAAACATTTTATAACATGTATGGTCCAATCAAATACAAATGTTTATTCCTGTTACCTCATTTATTCAGGACTTGAATGTTTAGCTGTTGAGAACCATTTATGACTTCAATTACTTTTTTGCCGTTTTGTGCACTATCATGACACATAGTCTTCTTTATTTATCATGCCCTCGTATCAGGTGACAAAATGTAGAGTTAGGATTATCTGTATGGTTTGCATGAATATTTGTGTAATGAGGAAACACTATACCCACTACGCAGAACCTTCCAAAGGTGTTGCAAGCAATTATTAGAATAAATACAGCAGACACAGTCTCTACCTTTCACAAAGTTTAGCCTAGTGTGCATGTAAATACAGTAGACAGTCTATCCTTCCAGTTTTCTAGACCATTGATTTTCACTACAAACCAAGGTGGTTTTTGAGTGTAACAATAAACACCACAGTGTAATGGTGTAAACTTTTGTACAATGGTTCAATGAACTTCTAAAAAAAAGGGTGGTAAGCTGTTGTTCAATTGAAGAATGAAAATCGGTGTATTATACAAATGGATGTACAGAATACCTCGTGTAAAAAAAATACTGACTACGTATCAGTCTTGATAGAGTACATAGTGCATGACGAGTATGAATACCTATTGCAAACTGAACGTTCTTGATCACCAAATGCAATTTCATCAATATGTGAAGAGTATTACAGGCACAGATGAAATTTCAAGCAGATGAAATTACAGGCATAGACAAAATTTGAAGCAGAGGAAATTACAGGCACATATGAAATCGCAAGAACTGATGAAATCGCAAGCACAGATTAAGCTGCAAGTAGATTAAATTCTGGGCACAGATGAAATTGCAAGCGGATATTACTGGCAAAGATGAAATTACTGGCACAGATGAAATTGCATACACATATCTGTAGAGAATTCTTGCCTGTTCTTTCAGTGAATGTACCTTAAAAATGATATTTAAAGTAAAAAACAATCAAGATTTTTCAAGCAGGCAGATAAATCTCAAATTATACATAAAAACCTAATCAACATCACTGTTTTGTCCAATGATCACTTAACTGAAATATATAATTGCAACTGTGCAGTATTTGTTACAGAAGATAGCAAATACCACCCATATAATAAATAATCACTGTTAATAAACCTTTGGTGCCCAAGACAATATCCTTTTATCTGCAATGATTTCCGATACTACATTGTTGTAATGTCTTAACATATTTCTTGGGTGTCATGCAGCTGAAATGGCATTTTCACCATCAAGAAAGAGTTTCTAAATTTTGTTTTAAATCATGCAATAACATAAATTATAGATCTTTGCTTCAGCAAATCTGTCATGTTGACCTCTGCTTCACACCAGTCATATAGTTATTTACTGGTATTTAAAACAAACTGATCACAATGTAGGTCAACGACTGTCTAAAACAAGTTTGTATGCTGATGAAACGTAAAAAATTCAAATCTGATGTTCACTTTAAAGTCTTGTCTCGCACCATAAGGAAGATGAATATAACATGGTTTTTCATAGAACATACTTCCTCTTATAACATGACTCATTATATAACACAGTTAAGGTTATGGATGTATGAATTTTGATAATGAACTTGCTTCAATATAAGGTGACTACACTATAAGGATATAGAGTTTTATGGCTCCCCTAAATGAGTGACAACCAAGGTAGTTCAAACAAAAAGCTAAGACCCTTATTGATATTTTATAAGACAGCAAATTTGGGATTCTGCTTTTCACATTTGAGTGACTGTGTACTATAAGGATAATTACATAATTCAGCTGACTCTGTCCACTTCAAAAATATGTAAGGTGATTTGAATATCACGCACATTTTGGTATAGACAGCATGGCTCCTTAACTCACTCAGCCCCTGGAGATCGTCATTTTCACCTAAAATGGCAGTAGGAAGTGCATTTTGGAGGTTAATTCTGAAAACACACAAATGCAATGACTAGTTGCATTAGAAACAGCTCAGAAGTAGGGTACAATCTCATTACGCCTTTAGGCAGCATTGGGGCTTAATGAGTCAAGACCAAGCACCCAAGAGATATGTATATCACTAAACTTATTTTTTAATATAGTTGTGTGTGTGATTTAGATTTTTTACGTAGCTTTAACAATTTTCCAGTCATATCGCTACAATGTCTGCAGTGTGGCAGTTTAAAGTGATGTCTAGCACTGGGGCATCATGCCACAGACATGTACCATGATGTTCCACCCAGTCACATTATTCTGACACCAGGCCGACCTATCCAAACACTAAACTCTTAATGCTGAGAGCCTAGCGAGACAGCCGTTAAGTACCATTTTTAGAAGTCTTTGGTATGACTCGGCTGGGGTTCAAACCTCCAACCAACCGCATCTGGGGCGGACACTCCAACCAATGGGCCATCGGAGCAGTCCACATGGAGTTAAACTTAAACACATAGATTGGGCTGAGACACATCAGTATTTAATTATAAATGCCCTGTAACACCTATCTGCCACCTAGTTTTTAAAATTCCAATGGATGACTGACAAATCTAATGTGATGTAATTAAATCATTATATTATCTAACATAATCATTTAGTTTATCCAACCTTTCCCACCAGTAAAATTATACTACTGTTGTAATTTCAGAGTAGTTCATTCCATAAAATTTTCAAACGAAACCTAAACTTTTGTTTCACAGCACTGCAATGTTTTAAAATGAAAAACCTTCAAAATTAAATGCAGCTTTGCTGACAGGCAAGCTTTACTACCTTGGACAGACACTGCGAGCAAACTTGGTTAACTATGTTTCACTATTAAACTGCTACGCCAGTAGGCAAGCTTGGTTACCTAGAACCTTGGATACCTAGGTTGGAAACTGTTATGCTGATTGGCAAACCTGGTTACCTAGGTTTGACTGATTGGTGTTTAGTGGCAAATCAACAGATGAAAGGTTATTTTGTGCTGTTGCAAATGGAGTAAAGTGCCTTGCCCAGAAAGATGTCATGGCAGCTGACCTGGCCTTTTCTGATCACAATCTAAACACACAACCTTCTGGTGGTCACCAGTAAGGCATGCTTGCTACTGAACTGGTGGTTCTGGTTGTTACCTGAGCTCAAGCAACTCATCACCTGGAAGCATCAGGGATGTCCATTTTCCTGTTGATCTAATACACAAAATTAGCTTTGCTTGATGAGCTATGCTGATATCAACTCAGACCAAGGCCAGTGTCATAAATGTATAAGCCACATTCTTGCACAATTTTATTTCATAATGCGCATGCAAGCCATTCCTGTCTGAAACAAAAAATGGCCAAAACTTTACTGGCTAAAATCAATATAGGCTGCAAACAACTGCTGATGCAGTTAGTAAACCCATGCTGATACACTGTGATAAAACCCTAATTAAGTCTGGATAATATAATATTCCTGCCATTGTCCAATCTTAATTGCAAGTACTTAGTTAAAAATAAAGGCACTGCTAAACACAGCTGGTGCACTGCATGTGAAATACAGCTTCTGTTGCCACAAATGCAAGTCTGGGTAATCTTTGCATTGTCTTCAAACAAAACATTCTGCAGACACATATATACATGCAGCAATAGAATCAGCTGATAGATTAAAACGCATGGACCAATGAAATAACTCATTTAAATACTATATTATAAAGATGGGTGGATGGCTGAATGGCTGAATATATGGACAGACTGGCCACAAACCTTATGTTGTTGTTGTTCTATGGTTTAACGCCATTTTTCAGCACATGATAGGCTATACATGGTGGAGGAAGAACCCGGGGAAAACCCCAGAAAGAACCACCGACCCACGAGAAGCTACTGGCAAGTTCACAAACATTATGTGTATATCATTCAAAACAGCGACATGTAGCTTGCTTTCAAGACTGAAACATGAACACTGCCGGGCAGAAAACCAAAAATCAACCAAAATTTAATTAACAGAACATTTGAATTTCTGTGAAATACATATTCATCACAAAAAAGTGTCTCTTGTAGCCTTCTCTTAAAATGTTGTTACCTTGGGGGGGTGGAGGTGGTAAACAATTTTTTTAATATATAAAATACTTTACTGCTGTACTACATTCTCATACAAGCTAAATTATTCCCTCCTCCAATTACCGTATTTTCTTCATGTCTTTAGATGGCCATAATAATTACTTTTTTCTGTCTTAAAACTTCCAATTCCAACATCACTGCTGCTTGAGTGCTTAGATCCAGTATTGCCTTCACTAACTGATGTTATTAATACCTCTCTCTCATCCAGGGAATTTCAATCATTTTTCAAAACTGCCATTGTAAAGCCTCTACTGAAGAAACCAACACTAGACCATAATGATTTAAAGAACCACCACCCAGTTTCTAATCTCCCATTCATATAAAAAATCTTAGAAAAAGCTGTTCTATCCCAGCTTGTATCTCATCTAAATTCAAACAGTCTTTTTAGCAATGTAAAATCTGCATATCGCTCTTGCCACAGTACTGAAACTACTATTCTAAAAGTAGTTAATAACATTCTCTCTGCGTTGGATAGCGAAAAGATTACAGTCATCACCCTCCTTGATTTCTTTGCAGCATTTGACACAGTAGACCACGATATATTACTTCACCATCTCCAGCATCAACAGTATTTGGCATTCATGATACAGCCTTACTGTGTGGTTCAAGCCCTTCTTGGTCAACAGGACACAAATTGTGTCGGCAAATGGAATACACTCCAGCCCAGTTAATCTGTGTTGTGGTGTTTCACTGGTGTCTGTTCTTGGACATGTTCTCTTCATTCTGTACACTCAGTTGCTCTCAAGTGTCATAGATCATCATCCAGTGTCTCAACAATTGCACACTGATGACACCCAAATATGCAAATCTAGCCACCCAACTGAAGCTGATGCTACCATCCAAGGTGTAGAGAGGTGCATTTCTGATGTGAAATCATGGATGACATGTAACAAGCTGCAGATTAATGATGATAAAACTGAGGCCTTTCTGATCACAACACAAAGACTTTCTCAGTCACATCCTTTACTTCAAACAATAAATAGCAGCAACACCAACATTAAATTCACACAATCAGTACAGAACCTAGGTGTTACTCTGGACACTACTCTCACACTGCACCAACATGTCATGAACATATGCAAGGCTGCATATCTTGCGCTGAGACACATCAGCTCAATTTGCAAATATCTTTCAGCTGATGCCGCTATAATACTTGTGTGTTCATTAGTACTTTCAAGACTGGACTATTGTAACTCAGTTCTGTCTGGTTCATCTCAATATCTGCTCCAGAAACTTCAAAAGCTGCTCGGATCATACTTTGAGGCACACCTCCCCACTGCTCTGTACCCTACACTGGCTATCCATCTGATCCAGAATCAAATACAAAATTTGTTCTCTGTGCTATGTTTCACTGTCAGACTCTAGTCCAACATACCTATCCAATCTCACCCACGTGTAATCACCAGCAATATACTACGCTCCTGTTCTGACAATCATATACTCATTATTCCCACTATGAAAACAAAGTCATATGGACAGCATTCTTTAGCATACCAGGGCCAAGCAACATGGAATGAATTGCCTACTGAACTTGACACAAAGACACAGTGATCACATTCAAGAGGGCTCTCAAAACTCACTTATTTCGACTGCAAGAACAAACTTAAAGACCTAATAATGTTTCCTACCTTAAATATTCTCAGCATGTTTTTGTTTTCTAATTTCATGGTGTTTGTCTTCTGTAATAATATCATTATGTTTTTTATCTTATAGGTGTTGTCTAATGTTGTAAAGCACTTAGAGCTTCTAAAGATAAGGCACTATACAAAGTCCTCATTATTATTATTATTACATTCAGTGAACAAAAGACTTTGAATGACAAGTCACATTACAATTTAAATTGTTTAAAAAGTTGTGAGAACCATGTTTAATTATTCATCAGGTTGTGTACACTGCGAAAACAAATACCAGGTTGGTTACCTGCATAAAGAAAATCTCAATCTCATCAGGAGAATAGTCCACCCTTTATAAAAGGAGTAAACAGTTACAAAGAAAGTCACTGCTAAAACTTTTGTTTATCTCCTCCACTGTATGACCAAGACTTGCACGCAGTCACAGTGATTCTAATTAGTGTGGTCAGGGATCAAAGCTTCCACGCAGTCACAGTGATTCTAATTAGTGTGGTCAGGACTGTATGATCAGGACTTCCACGCAGTCACAGTGATTCTAATTAGTGTGGTCAGGACTGTATGACCAGGACTTCCACGCAGTCACAGTGATTCTAATTAGTGTGGTCAGGACTGTATGACCAGGACTTCCACGTAGTCACAGTGATTCTAATTAGTGTGGTCAGGGATCAAAGCTTCCACATGTCTATCTGCAAACTAAGCTCAGTTAGTTAAAAACTCATAAGAAAATTATGTTTTATATCTTTTTGCAATTTTTAAAAATAAAAATATATGTATGTAAGTTTTCATTGAAACTATTGCTTAATCATGTGAGTGATACATAATCAATTGCATGTATTATCAGCAATGTAGGTATTAAACAAACCTTTCTCAGCAATGTAGGTATTAAACAAACCTTTATCAGCAATGTAGGTATTAAACAAACCTTCTGAGGTTTAAGACTTACTTCTTTAAATAAAGGCTGATATAGTCTCCTAATGATGTTACTTGATTTTTCTAGTTTAGTAACAGCAGACATTTTTGATTGCATATAGTTATCACCTGTACAAACTTTAAATGTCCTCCTGTCAAGATGTTGTCAAAGTTGGTCAAATTATGTTCTGCATTTTCACAAATGTTTTCCCCTTTGTTACCAACAGCAGTCATTTCTGATTGGCAGATCAGTGGTACAAAGTCTGAACACCATCTTGGGTATGGGGTTTTAGAATAGGCCTAATGAACTTTGCAACATGTCATGAAAGGCGATTATATGACTAACAAGGTGTATCGCTGGACCCGGCACTTTACACCAACCACTTAATCACTAAGTAACCTACTCAGGTTGCTGTGCTGTAAACCACCAAACCGAACAAAACTGAAAAGCCTTCATGCCACCTTTGGCTGAATTTGGTTCAGTGAGTTCTTTGAGAAGTTGAAAATAGCAGATGTACAACAGGCAATGAACATACCAAGATAACCTGACCTTAAAACAAGGTAATCTGAACCAAAATGTACTAAATACAATTCCTGACCATGCTTCATATCACACAAGAAGTTGCAGTATACTAAGAAGCTGTAGAGTACGCAAACATTGCAAAATAATGTATACTTTATACCAATTATTTCCCATATCTGCGTTTAAAAATTATGATTTTTGTCAAGTGATCCTATGTATCAATAAATTATATCAGTCCTCATCTATTTTTCTGACCCATCTACAAACAAGGTTTCAGGTCGATGCACTCACTTATGTTATTTTAGTAGCAGTCAACACAAACAACACAAACAATTGCTTGTATTCCCACCAATATAATTGATCCATGTATATATTAAGTTGTACATAGGTCAACATATTATACTGTCAAACACATAAGTCTCTGACTGCATTCATGATATCATAAACATTATCCAAGCTACAGCTCTTTACAGTTATATAATCCCTGCCAATTAATCATCACCAATAAATACCTGCATCACATCTACATTCTTTGGCTATACAATCTTTTTTATATAGGTATCAGGGTATTCATGAACACAAAACTGAGAAGTTTCATGTGGAAAAAAAGGGAGAAGGGATATTTTAAATGCATTGGGATGGGATTTAACAAAGTAAAGGTAGGGCATGGAAAGATAATTTTCAGTTTTTATATTTGAGATGAATTTGTGGCACAATTTTTTTAAACGTAAACATGAATTCTACTGAGCTTAATATTATAGATGCTGTCTTCATTATTACTTCATTTTTTAGCAAAGAGTGATTAGCAAATCAGTACGGCACTCCCTCACTATAATGCCCTTCATTATAACAGATCCTGTTTTAAGATGAGTATCATTATGAATTCCATTTTACTCAATGTTGCTAACATTATAAGCTTCTCGTGGGTCGGTGATTCTTTCCAGGATTTTCCCCGGGTTCTTCCTCCACCATTAATACTGGCCGCCAGCATAGCCTATCATGTGCTGAAAAATGGCAGTAAACCCCACAACAACAACTAACATTATACACCATGTACTTCATTACAAGTCAGTTTCAGTATACGGCATTTTGCTCTATGGCTCCCATGCACAGCGGTATAATGAGGGAGTGATATAGTAAATACATCATTATGACGAGGTCCAACTATAAGGTGACATATTCTATGGCTCCCATGCACAGCTTATAATGGAAAGTACTGTATTATAATTCATTACAAGTCAGTTTCAATAAAAGGCAGTATACTCTATGGCTGAAATGGACAGAGGTATTTGATTGTTGTTGTTGTTGTTGTAGGGTTTAAAGCCATTTTTCAGCACACAATAGGCTATACATGGCGGCCAGTATTAATGGTGGAGGAAGAACCCATGAAAACCCTGGAAAGAACCACTGACCCTCGAGAAGCTACTGGCAAGGTTTCTCACATATCCACATTGGCCGAATCCGAGACTCTAACCCACACAGAGGTGAGATGGCAGTGATCCGTAACGGAGAGCACTTTAGACCACTCAGCCACTCGGGGCCCGTGGTATTTGAGGGAGTACTGTATTAAATACATCATTATAAGGCAGTCTCGCTGTATGGTGGCATTTTCAATGGCTCCAATGGATAAGATAATAATGAGGGTGTACTGAAGCTAAACAAACACAAACAAACCACCTGTTTATCTGAACAAAATCGCATGTTATCTATTTAGGTGATAAAACAAACTATACTCTATTTGTTATCCATATTGCAACATAATTTGTGAGTTACTTCTCCTGATTTTGAAAAAAAATGACATTTAAAAAAACTGCACAAAGAAGTTGATATATAGTGTGGATTGACACGTATGCAAATGTAAAGGCAGACCCAGACTCAAACACCAAAGAGATCACCATGACAAACGTCTAGGCAATAAAAAATTCAAAGGAAAATTACAAACAATCCATAGTGTGCTCTAAACAGTACATAAATTTCACCTGGTGAATGCTGATGGTCATGTTATGCCTCTAAACCAGACTGCAAATTCAGCCCATACAGCGGTCATGTGGATTCCCCCCTCCCATTTCTTCATAAAATCTGTTATAAAAATCCACAAAAAAGAAGGAAAACTATAAATAAAAAAAAATAAACCAAGACCTCACTATTCATAGTCCTGTATAGACACCAGTATACATACGGCCATTTGCCCGAAGATATATGGTCACAACCAAGGATGCATCAAACAGGATTCATCAATACAGCATTAATACTTTACAACAATGAACAGAATCAAAAACACAAACTTTTACTGATCCACAGAATTTGCTAAGTCTAAATCAAAATCAATGAACAACCATTAACTAATGTACACACAGTGCACTCAAGGTATAATAGTTCGTAAACTAAATGGGTTACACTATAAAAATTTATTATTATTATTGTTATTATTATTTTTATTATTATCAACAATTCCATCTGTATACTTACGCTGTGATAAAATTCCCACAAGATAACATCATGCCATTATTTAATAATAAAACTATATGAAAAGGATGTGTTGGCCATTTTATGGTGCAAAAGTGTGGACGGCTAGGCCATTATAGTACAATGCTGTGCATACCTAAGCCGATTTGGTACAACAATGTGGATGACTAGGCCATTATAGTACAATGCTGTGCATGCCTAAGCCAATTTGGTACAACAATGTGGATGGCTAGGCCATTATAGTACAATGCTGTGCATGCCTAGGCCAATTTAGTACAACAATATGCATGCCAAAGCCAATATGGTACAATGATGTGCATTGGGATGGTTCAAGTCAATCACAGGCAGTATTTTAGTCAAATTTTGCCACACTAATAGGTGACATGAACGCACCAGCCAATATCACACAAATGAAGGGTAAAGTTTTAAGTATGATACAGGGGCAATGACTCTTTAAAATGCTACCAGAAGTTAATTAAAACTGAGCTTGAAATGTACAAGCCACATACCATATGTGGTTTAAGTGAAGAAATAAAATCTGGATGCAGATGAAACTTAGTACGATGTAATATTGTGTTGATGTGCCATACATCCATACACACTTAACACTATATTACCCCACCCCACCCATTGTGTAAGCACAAAAATAAAACTTTTCAAAATTCATCTCTGCTTCATCATTTAATGTCTGGTAATTATTCTTTCTGTTGAACAGGTTGATTACTGTATTTATCATAATATTGCATTATTACCCGATCAGTCAAACAGCAGTATTGCTCGTGTCAAGATAAATCTTGGTTTTCATGTTTTAGAGGACTTGTATATACTCAGACATGTACAATGAGTATCAGCTGTCTGGAAGAGAATCAGACTAGTAATCCATAGGACCTATCCTTATATATTCAATCAATCCATCCAATATTTCAAAGATTATGTAACTCCTCTCCCCACCTCTTACAATTTTTTAAATTTGACAACAAAGCTTGCTTTTAACATATTATTACGTGTGAATCAACAATGAATCGACCACACATTATATATCACAATGGTTTTCAGAGCTGGATATCACCAGCTGGCACATAACACAGTGTGAAACATAATAACAGTCAACCACATATATCAGGATGGCAAAGAGAGCTCGATATCACCAGCCAGCAAATGCCACATTATGTAGCACGATAAAAATCTATCACACAATACACATCACTCATTTGTATGTAGTTGGATGTCACCAGCTAACATGTCAAAATATATACCATGGTATCAGACTATTATACAGTACAATTTCCCTCAATAACTCATTCCCCAATATTTGCTAACCTGCTTATAACACGTGGGATCCAATGTGGATCCCATTTTTGTTCTAAAAAAAATGCCCTACCCCAATTGGTCCCTACCTGTTAAATAAAATTTGAAAAAATATAATCAAAATTGGCAAATGAAACCTTTTCAAATCACTTGTTGTATCATAGAAAAAAATGTGGTTCAGGTTGCTGCTTTGAAATTTAAAATGTTAATCTTTTAATTTTATTTTAATGCAATTAGTAAAATCATGGTATGTTATCTTCTATTCAAACAAGCAAAGAGTCAACTGGCCATCACATTGATAACAACGAGCAATTCTGTGAGAATCTATAGTAGTTAATTATCAGTTGTGTTTTACCAATGAAAAGGGATATTGTTTGCTGCATTTTAACAATTAACTAAAATTTACGCACTCTGTTTTATCATGTTAAATGTCTTATGTGTAAATAATCCAGTAATGGATATGCCCTTTTGGTCACCATTGTGTCAAAATCAATTAATTTCATTCCACTGATTTTCAAGTGCTTCAAATATTATATAATAAACATCCTTAAAAAGTTATATAATAATCAGTAACCTGTCTTCATAATTTGCAAATGTGATTATGGATATTAAGGTAAAAACAAAATGTGTTTCCAGTCATCTTACCGTCTTCGTTTCTCATTGCTGATCCTAGTACTTTTTTTCCAAACATGGCAAAAGAAAACATAAAAATCCCCCAAAATAATATTAAATACATTTCTTTTAAAAAAATATTAAATATCCAACCTAATTTTAAAACTAGTACAATTGGAAACATACTTTTTTCGTTTTTGGCCTTTGGGAACCAAGCAAAAGGCATAGACTGAATGAAAAGATCAATATAATACGGTTCAGACCAATTAAGTGCAGTGCTTTTGCTCATTACAACCTTGACACTTAAGAGAACCCTCAGAGCAATTTTCAGTTCATTCCCACCTAGACACTTAAACAATCCTCCACTATGCAATGTGAATGTGCCACTTCTGGTAAATGACAGCACTGTGATTGGCAGCACATGCAGATGTTTTTAAACATTACTACAAAATTAAAGGAACCAATGATGACTGATGATCTAAAAAAATTCTGCACCAGCAAAATTCCTTGGGAGTTATGTTTCACCATTATCAAAAACTTTGTTTAAAAAAAGCCTTATTGAACATGATACCAAGAAAGCTTCAGGACTTGATCAGATTGGTATTACTATATAACTCGTAGAAACATATGCCTCATCTATATCAGACAGCATAACATTCATGCTCAATTGAAATATTGCAACCTCGTCTCTTCCCAAAATATGGAAGACTGCAAAAGTAATGCCTATTCAAGTATCTGTTTCTAAGGAAGATGCAACTAACTACCGACCTATTTCGATACAACCAAACTCTCAAAATTGATTGAAAAACACATCAATGACTCATTCATGTCATATTTAACCAAACACTTGCTGTTAGACCCTAACCAATCAGGCTTTAGGCAGAAACATTCATGCAAGACTGCCTTGATCTCCTTAACTGATAAATGACCTCAGGAACCAGATCAAGGTAAAATAACAGTCTCTATTTCAGGAAAGATTTGGACATTATGGATCATGAAAAATTATTTTGAGCAAACTTAAAATGTACCAGTATGATGGCAGCACAACTTGATGGTTTACTTCATGCTTGAAAGAACACAATATGTTTATATAAATGATGTTCTGTCTGAACCTGGAGCAATTAGATATGGAATCCCACAAGGCTCAATTCTAAGTCCATTAATATTCATATCATTTATTAACTGACCACCACTTTTAATGGGGGAAATAAATTTATCTACATATCTCTATGCAGACAACACACAGTATCAGACATCCAAAACACACAGCATAAACTGGAAATTTCATTATTGGATGTCCTAAACAAATTGGACACCTTGTCCACAAGCAGTGGCACAGTAGTTAATGATATAACTAAACAGCAAAAAGAACTAATCTTGACAGAAATAAATTATGTATAACTTGGAAGGATACAAATTTGCAAATGATCATTAATAAAAGACTACTTGGTGTTTTTGTAGATAATAACTATCATGGACTGAACATATAAAATATAACAGTAAAATGTTAATTCAAGTTTATAGCTTCTCAGTCCATTAACTCATTCTGCCCCACGTTTTTTTGTCGTTTTCGCCTGAAATGTGCATAGGAAAGACATTTGGGGGGCTATTTCTGAATACATCATAATACATTGGCTTTCAACATAATTTCCATAAGACTAATGCCTAGTTGTATTGAAACATAATTTTCCATTGGTTATTTTGCTTGCGCACGAGCATAATGGTATAAGTTCCTTTTTTTTTTTTTTTTTGCTTAATGGACCCATCATTTTTGTATGGAGACTGCAATTGATTCCAAATGCCCACCTTATCCTAGTAATTGCAAAGAATCACCTGTCTGTGTGCAGTTAAGACCGGCCTGCCTTAGATCTGATACAAAATCGCATTCCGACCACGAGCGAATTTTGGGTCAAGAAGAAAAACTGGTCCAAAGAATGAGGTTTTTCCCTCTGTATTTTGTAGTGCAACTAGAACTTCCAGATTATATGGTACAATTGTATAGCTCTATCTGCTTTTTTGTAACACCACCCACGTTGGTGTATCTTAAATGACCTTGATGCTGCAGAGCTTGGAAATATGGTACAGCCTCATCACACCTACAGACTGGATCGGGGCCAAATCGGTTAAGACATTTTCATTCAGAAAGGCAAAGGAAAGAATTGTATAAAAGTTATATACAACCCTATTTAGATTACTGAATTGGACTAATATCAATCCAAACATAAAGCAGGAAAAACTTGGACATTAAGTTAAAAATATTACCTAATAAAGACTGAATCCAGCTGAGAAAAAGCTAAGTTAATGTACAAGTTAATGTATTCAATAACAGTGCTCCTGTATAATATTTAGTCACCATTCCAGAAAAGCTGTTCCTTTCTATCTAAGCAGTATCTTTCAGCAAAGAGATGCTGAAGGTACTCCAAATTTAAGGTTGTAAGAAGTAAAAGTTAATTATACCAAGGCCAAAGAAGGAATTGTTTGAAAAAAAAAGTGTTCAATACACTGGTCCACTGGTATGGAACAACATTCCCAGTGACATAACGTTGTCCCACATCGATGAAATCTTTAGACAATTGAACAATTCTAGTACAATAAATACCACCTGTTTTTCTATAATTTTGCATAATTTTTCACAGTTGAACTTTTTTAAGTTTCTGAAGTAGATATTGAGATGAACCAGAGAGAACTGAGTTACAATAGTCCAGTCTTGAAAGTACTAAAAAGCACACAAGTGTTTTAGTGGCATCAACTGAAAGATATTTGCAAATGGAGCTGATACATCTCAGCTCAAGATATGCAGACTTGCATATGTTCATGACATGTTGATGCAACGTGAGAGTACAGTCCAGAGTGACACCTAGGTTTCATACTGATTGTGTGAATTTAATGTTGGTGTTACTGCTATTTATTGTTTGAGGTAAAGGATGTGAATGAGAAAGTCTTTGTGTTGTGATCAGAAAGGCCTCAGTTTTATCATCATTAATCTGCAGCTTGTTACATGTCATCCATGATTTCACATCAGAAATGCACCTCTCTACACCTTGGATGGTAGCATCAACTAAAGTTGGGTGGCTATATTTGTATATTTGGGTGTCGTCAGCGTACAATTGGTGAGACACTGGATGATGATCTATGACACTTGTGAGCAACTGAGTGTACATAATGAAGAGAACAGGTCCAACAACAGACCCCTGTGGAACACCACAACACATTAATTGGGCTGGAGTGTATTCCATTTGCTGACACAATTTGTGTCCTGTTGACCATGTAGAGCTTGATCCACAGTAAGGCTTTATGATGAATGCCACATACATGCTGGAGACGGTAAAGTAATATATCATGATCTATTGTGTCAAATGCTGCAGACAAATCAAGGAGGGTGAGGACTGAAATCTTTCCGCTATCCAAAGCAGAGAGCATGTCATTAACTATTTTTTGAGGAGCAGTTTCAGTACTGCGGCAAGGGCGATATGCAGATTGTACATTGCTAAAAAGACTGTTTGAATTTAGATGAGATACAAGCTGGGATAGAACAACCTTTTCTAAGATAATTTATATGACTGGGAGATGAGAAACTGTGGTAGTTCTTTAAATCATTATGGTCAAGTGTTGGTTTCTTCAACAGAGGCTTTACAACGGCAGTTTTGAAAAATGATGGGAACTGCTATGATGAGAGAGAGGTATTGATAACATCAATTAGTGAAGGCAATACTGGATCTAAGCAATCAAGCAGCAGTGATGTTGGAATTGGATCAAGTTCACATGACTTTGGTGCATTCTTCATCACAATTATACATACTAAATCCATAGAGACAGGTTCAAATGCTAATGGTTGCCACTGAAATTCTATATTCTAACTGTAAATTGTGTTGTCAAGTTTATCTCTCTAATGTTTTGTAATTTGTCACAGATGAAATCTGCAAACAGGTCCGGAAGGTCGACTAGAGAGAAGGTAATTGGAAGTGGTGTAGATTTGTTTCTTGACATTAGCTTGTTAGTAATCTCGAAGATCTCTTTGCAGCTGGAACTTTCCATGATCTTAGTACTGTAATGGGCTGATTTCACTTAATTATTTATATATATTCTTCGCATCATGTTGTATATACTGTATATATTGTACATAACAGATATAAGGCCTCAATGTAGATAAGTTCTGTAACTAAATGAGTTACCTTCTCTAAATAAAGTTATTATTATTATTATTATTATTTACCATTCCAGCACAGGCTATCTGGTAATACTCTCACTGGCAATCCATGTCCACCAACTATTATAAACTTCCTAATCCAAATTAAGGTCAACAACAAAAATTGTATTTCCTGTTGGCAAACCATGCCCGATTTCTCCTTGTCGACCTTAGCACTTCTCCCCCATCCCCAATTCCAGAATTGATTTGTGCATCTAATTGAGCTGGTTTTGCCCAGTACTTAAAGCGCTTAGTACATTATATACCTACTTGAATTTTAAAACCAGCGCAACAGGAAACACATATTGGGGGGGGGGGCCTAAGAAATTATTCCAAACAATGTTTCCAATACTCTGGAACTTTGCTCTGGAATAATATTCCAGTTATGATTAGGAATGCTCACTCTATTTCCTCCTTCCAAACTCAATGAAGTCAGTGACTTCAGAGACGTAGCTAAAATGAAAACTACTGTATTTGTATTCATGAATACCTCTGGGCATCATTAAATATACTTCCCATCTTTTTGTTACTAATTGCATATTTCATGTATATTGCCAAAATGGGATTAATATGTATGAGTGAGTATCCATCTGGGGGGGGGGGGGGGGAAGAAAGGAAAGAATGTGAATATATTGTTGTACATGCATATACATTCTGTTGTGTACATGTATGCATGTGTATATATGAATGTAAGTATCTACAGTACATGTAAGTTACTTTGTTCAAAGGCCTCAAAGCAGATTAATTATCCATCTGTCTTACCCTCTTAAAATAAAAGTCATTATTTTTATTATTATTACAAATAAATTATACCTCAACCATTGGGCTAATTTATACTTGCTCCATTAACTGACACAGATGAACCTACTACATTAATAATTATGGCATTTCAAATAAATATATCTTGAACAGAGGTCTCAGCAGTCAAAACCTAATGGACCGATCTAAATCACCATTCCTTGGAGGACATCATGAAAGCAGCACTGGAAGAACATGGGAATTTTTTTAACCGGGGGTTGTTCCAGAAAACTTCATTCACAATAGGATGGACCCACCAATTGTCTGAAAAGTGGCCTAGACATGAACCTATAGGGAGGATTTGATAACGAATGCACAGCAGGCAAGAGTGTGAATCCCTAGGGCTGTGGAGAACCTCTGTGATATTTCCTTTATCATTGTAGAATGCAGGAGGAGGAGATCTGACCATCGTTGAGTCTTGGAAATATTTTCAAGGATTTTCTTGGACTGTGTGCCAGATGGTTATGTGTACCAGTCCACAATTAGTAAGTTGTGAACTTTATTTCCTGCCTAATTAAAAGACCAGATCTCCTCCACTTCATCCAACCGACAGGATCTGGTGGATCTGATAGGAGGCACCAATTCAGATGATTCTACCTTGTGCTCATTGGAGTCCATTATGACAGACCATGCATCATCATCCTGAACACCATGCAGGAGTGTGTTTGGACATCACTGTTTCCTTCAGGGAAGCTACATAGCAGCACTCTGTTTACTAGAAGTTCCTGGATGATGATGATGATACAATCTTTCCTGGATGATGCTATGCCTCTGCCACCTTAGAAGGATGTGATGATGGGACATGAGCCACAGGGATCAACTAATTTGAGGTAGAGGGTGCCACATCATGTAGCAATTCAATGGTATGACAGTAATGGGGGGATACTGATCTCATGATGAAACTTGTATGAAACTGCTGGGCAGACTCAGAATCCTATACAGGGTCTGATGATAGAGTGAGGAGATGGGGAATTTTTGCATGACCCCAATCCATATAACATTAGGTCTCTCAGTGATGACAAGTGTAACATCAGTGACTGGCATGAGATAACCAATCAGGATGAAATGATCAGAGATTGGTCACTTTGATGGACTGTGTGTCCAGTCACCAAATACTTACCACTGACTGCTCATCAATGAACAATAGAACTGACCAGTGACCAGACTGGTCACTTGGATGTACTAACTGGTGACCAGCACATCGCACACAATCACCAGACATTGACCAGTGACCAGACCAAAGGCAACATAGTTATGTCAAAGCCTAATTTGTCTTCATCACTCATCAAGGTGTGGTACTAATCCTCCTATTTGGGAGTATGCGAAATGCTATCCCCCAAGTGTTGGGTGCTGTGCAGCTCCACCTTTTCGGCAGGTGCAACATGCTACCCTGCGACGCCGGTTGCACTTCCTTTCTTGCTAAATGCACTATCAGTAAGGAAAGTAAGGAGACTCCTCTATTTTGGGCGAGGAGTTTACTCCTCCAACATTCATTCAATTCAGCAGAATGAGCCATACCCATCTCCAAACAGAACAATCCCATAAGTTCCTGCGACCAATGAGATATCCTGAGCTGAAGAACTCGTCTCCTTACAGCTTGCTTCCTTGTCAGACTCTTTAGGAGAAAAACCTGAAAGTTCAAATAATGCAGAGGATTTATCTTTCCACCGATTTCTATATGTACACCTTGAACAGCCTCGATTTCAGACTTCATTAGCCCATCTTGTGCAAAGGCACAATGGTTCTTATGTTTGCACTTTGAACATATGAGGCAGTCTTGCTTTATACACCCCAGTGTATTTGCACATGGTAGATAACTGTTCTCTGAATCAAAAGAATAATAATAACAATATTGTATTTTTTCCCCACAAGAAACTCCCCCCATTTGTATGTAATACATTCTATATACACCCCACTGTATATTGCACAAAGGTAAACAATGACTAACCATGGGGAATTTCTATCTTCTCACTCTCAGATATTTTAACAAAGATGTTCAGTTGTTGACCGATATTATCCTGAAGCAATGCAGACACACAACAAATCTGTGTGTCGCATTGTATTAAAACATTGATGAAATAAAAATAAACACCAAATAGATGTTAAACCGATGACTGAATTAAGAATTCCTATTAGCATTACACACAAGATTTATCCATGATCGAACTTTTGTTTGAAAATTAAAGGGGTGTACTCTTACCCTTAATGGCTGGGAAACCATGTTTAGCCCAATAAGATCTTTCCAGAACTATTGAAAAAGATCATGGGTTACTCGCATAAAACAGACTGGACTTGTGAAAATAAGACTAGACAAAATACAGTAAAAGGGAGAACCGAAGTTTTGAAATTCACAACAATCAATATTTCTCTGGTTGAGTTACTAAAGACATGACCATGGCATTATTGAAAAAGAAGACCGTTTCTCCGCATGCGAATGCGAAATGACAGGCAGTTTTTCTATGATTGTGTTAGTAATGACACAACCACAGTATCCTTGAAAAAGAAGACCGTTTCTCCGCATGCGAATGCGAGATGACAGGCAGTTTTTCTATGATTGTGTTAGTAATGACACAACCACAGTATCCTTGAAAAAGAAGACCGTTTCTCCGCATGCGAATGCGAGATGACAGGCAGTTTTTCTATGATTGTGTTAGTAATGACACAACCACAGTATCCTTGAAAAAAGAAGACTGTTTCTCCGCATGCGAATGCGAGATGACGGGCAGTTTTTCTATGATTGTGTTAGTAATGACACAACCACAGTATCCTTGAAAAAAGAAGACTGTTTCTCCGCATGCGAATGCGAGATGACGGGCAGTTTTTCTATGATTGTGTTAGTAATGACACAACCACAGTATCCTTGAAAAAGAAGACCGTTTCTCCGCATGCGAATGCGAGATGACAGGCAGTTTTTCAATGATTGTGTTAGTTGTTGTTGTTGTTGTAGGGTTTAACGCTATTTTTCAGCACACGATAGGCTATACATGGCGGCCAGTATTAATGGTGGAGGAAGAACCCGGGAAAACCCCGGAAAGAACCACCGACCCACGAGAAGCTACTGGCAAGCTTTCTCACATACCCACACTGGCTGAATCCGAGACTCGAACCCATGCAGACAGAGGTGAGATGGCAGTGATCCGTAACGGTGAGCGCTTTAGACCACTCGGCCACTCGGGGCCCCCGATTGTGTTAGTAATGACACAACCACAGTATCCTTGAAAAAGAAGACCGTTTCTCCGCATGCGAATGCGAGATGACAGGCAATTTTTCTATGATTGTGTTAGTAACGACACAACCACAGTATCCTTGAAAAAGAAGACCGTTTCTCCGCATGCGAATGTGAGGTGCACGAGTGAACCCTGTCTTATTGACAATTCTCCACTCTGTTGGAGGATGTGTATACAGTGACCTGACAGGATGTTTCAACAAGAAAAGAATATGCTGAGCAAAAGTGATGAGTTAGCCACTGTACCTATAAATTGTCATGCTCTGTCATTTTTTTTTAAATACATGTTCTCTGAACTAGAACCGATTTAATTCATGTCTGGGGCCCCGAGTGGCCGAGTGGTCTAAAGCGTTCTTCGTTACGGATCACTGCCATCTCACCGCTGTCTGCGTGGGTTCGAGTCTCGGATTCGGCTAATGTGGGTATGTGAGAAAGCTTGCCAGTAGCTTCTCGTGGGTCGGTGGTTCTTTCCCGGGTTCTTCCTCCACCATTAATACTGGCCGCCATGTATAGCCAATCGCGTGCTGAAAAATGGCGTTAAACCCAACAACAACAACAACATTTCATGTCTGGTAATGGTTTACATGTTATTTTGCTTACATTCTAAGTAAAAACTATCTATCTAAACTATCTAGCTGTGATAACAGACTTGAAAATTGAAAACTTCATTTGAACTCAATGTTTTACAAAATTAATATCTACCTTAAAGAAAACCAAATCTTGTCTACTGCAAACTTTTAATGAACAGAATGGCAGAGTGGTCTAAAGCGCTCACTGTTACGGATCACTGCCATATCACCATTGTCTGCATGGGTTTGAGTCTCAAGCTCAGCCAATGTGGATATGTGAGAAAGCTTGCCAGTAGCTTCCTGTTGGTTGGTGGTTCTTTCTGGGAATTTCCCAAGTTCTTCCTCCACCATTAACACTGGCCTCCGGTATAGCCTATCTTGTGCTGAAAAATGGCGTTAAACCCTATAACAACATCAGCAACAATAATACTAGACTGGATCCAATTCAATACAAAAGCCTGTGATGTATTGTTATACAATGTGTTCAGCAGTACACATGTGAAGTCTCCTAGAACCTCCTTGAATACTGTTTGTAACAATCATTTGTCTCGAAATTAAAGGTAAGCTAACAAGAAGAAAACTCCACTATGAAAAGCAATTTATTCTCAACACAAATATAAAGCAAGTACAGTAAAAACTGTCTTGAAAGACCACTGTTATACGAGACCACCTGTCTTGAGAGACCTTATTCTAAGTGCACAGATCTGTTGACTATATAGTGTTATGACCTGTTATGAGAGACCACCTGTCTTGAAAGACCATATTTTTTTTGCAGAGGGGATGGTCGTTCAAGACAGGTTCTACTGTACTCTACATTTTAACATAACCTCCACCACCACCATAATCTTAACTTTGACCTCTTTTTGCTGATCTCCAACCTGAATGTGGTTTTACGAAGATCCCTCTGTAACTTGCACCCTCACTTATATAGTAGTTAGAGCCATCAACGGGTACCTGCCCACTGATAATAACCGGGTAATAGAATAAGCCATTGGGTACCTGTTTACTGGATACAAGTTTCCTGCCTGTGCACATGTCCCCCATAATCCACTGGCTTGTAAAAGCATCACTCACTTTCTTTTCATGTTGACAAAACTTTTGAAAGAGCCACAAAATTAACATGTACTTGTTCAGTGCCAAATAAATACTAATACAAAATGAGCAATTATGTTATTTACACTTCAAGCACAGAAAAAATACACCTTTGCATGCTGTTTATGCCAGCATCAACCTACAACAAAGCAGTTCAGTTTTGCATAGGTTTAATACAATTTCCCTTTGGTTGGGTACCTGTGTATCTGATCATTAGTATTGATGGGTACCTGGTAGATAGTTATTAAAATTTTCACAGCTTTAATTGCAGTCTATATTTTTAGACCCAGCTGTGTGCAAGTTATCATGGAGGTGTACATATCATTAATTACTCATCAGATTACAAGGCCAATATATACTGTACCAAAGTATTACCATCTTGCCATTTTGTTGTGTTTACTTGAGGTCACCCATCATACACCACACAAAGCTCCTGGGTTTTTATTTTTATTATTATTGCAGAAAGGGTGGACTTTAAAAAAAGGCAAGTATTGTAGATCTATCTCACAAAAGCAGGAGCCTGTCTTTAAAAGACCAACTGTGCCCTCTCTAAGTGTTAGTTACTAATTCTAGCAATTCCAGTTTTGGCAATTTTCAATCTTGGGTCAATGGTCCACTCCTTGAACTGAACTTCTGGTTTTACAGTTCCCTGTACCATCTGTTACAATGTTGCACCTTGTCTGAACTGTCAGTGCAACACTGTGTACCTCTGTCTCTTTTTCAGGAGCAAGCTATGTGGATCTGTTAAATTTACAGACACTACTGACAGTCCCTGTTGGGAAAATATCCCCTAAGGGTTTATCAAGGTGTTACAATGTTGTCAAGTTATGACTCCTGAACCACTAGATTGAAACTTCCCTTCCTTGTGGCTTCAGGTTTATGTGAAACCAATTAATGACCTATTTTTATGACCCTGTATAAAAGAAAGGGTAAAAATAAATAGACTGTATGCCATGTTAGAACAGGGTAAAAATAAATAGACTGTATCCCATGTTAGAACAGGGTAAAAATAAATAGAATGTATGCCATGTTTGACCATGGTAAAAATAAATAGACTGAATGCCATGTTAGACCATGGTAAAAATAAATAGAATGTATGCCATGTTAGACCATGGTAAAAATAAATAGACTGAATGCCACGTTAGACCATGGTAAAAAGAAACATTCTTCAGCAGATTTTATAATTCCTTATCCAGTAAACTGCATAGTATTGTATAATGAAAAACTAAAGATAAATTACTTTGTGTAGTGAATTACTTTGTGTTGTGAATTAAGTTGCTGATGCCCAGTAAATAAACTCATTCTTTCTGTTAATAAATGTATATTAATATCATTATTATTATTATTATCATCATCAACACTACTACTAGCTCAAGACCCCACCACCACCACTACTACAACCATACAAAACAGAAATATCAAACATAAAATACAGTGTTGCATTTTGAGGGAGATGAGGGACATTCTAGCACCCAAACCAGTGTTCAACATTAATAATTCATTAGAATTTCTTTTGTTTCTACCACATAAATAGTTTAAATAATCCACTGAAATCTGAATTCAAAATAAAGTATAGGGCTGTATGATAAAAAATATAAAAAATCCAGACAGGATCAAATCACATCACTTCATATAATAGTCAAAGTAAAAAGAAATCAACGATACTGTGGAAATTTTAGCAGCTAAGAAAATTAGAAATGCGAATTTGTAAAATCAAAATATACTTATCAGCATTGATAAAGATCATTCGGAACAGACGTTATGATAACTGTCACCAACATAACATGCATTCCTTGGTCTGGTAGGCCACTAAGTATAAGTCAACTGGGAATGACAAAAGCCACGAGAAAATGAACTTTTACATATGTTGTCAGATCTGTTTTACATGAACAGTTTAAATGTCTCAAAATTTTAACAAATTAGTGGTCTCAAATTGAGAAACAAAACTAATTCTTATCAAAATTTACCACCTTAAATATCATAAGTAGTCCATGTTAGGTACCATAAGCATACCTAACGTAAACGTAGAAAATTTAAAATTCACATTTTCATGGAATATAATTTTATTACATTCATGAAAAATGTCCACAACCGTCTTTTTCCAAAAACAGATGAAGTTATGTCTATGGAAGTTATTCACAAACATTTTTTTAAAGCAATCAATATAACTGCTTTAGATCTTTTAATGTAAAAACATCTGTTGCTTTAGTGATTTTTTAATTAGCAAGTTTATCAAAATTTATAACCCAACATAAGTCCCTTGAGTGTACTGAAACTCTAGTGAGAAATTTTTTTTCTTCTAAGAATTCAAGATATGACCATTTATTTGTTTTAACTGTCAGGTGTTGAAACCATCCCTGGTGTTCTTCAGTGGCAACACAATTTTCAATTTAGCCGTTGCAATAATTTCATTTAAGACAATGCAAACATGATTAGTCTTTTGGCACCATTCATTCAAGGCCAAATGAACATAATAAGAAGTCTTTTCATATAAAAGAAAAACCTATATCAATATGTTATGGCTACCATGGTGGCCATGTTGGATGTCAGGTTTATTTAGGACCAGCATACCATCATAACCAGTCTTTTTACTGAATACCCCATGTTGATATTGCCATTCATTCAGCAATTCAATATTTTCAAGATGCCTACCATGTCAGCCATACTGGATGTCAGATCAGTACCATTTTAGTTAAGGACCAAGCAGACACCTTAGGAAATCTATTTATGAAACCCCCATGTTGATTATCACCAACCCATTGGCGAGGAGCAGCAATGAAAACATTTTTGAGATGGTCACTGTGATGGCATAATTATATATCAGATCATCATCATTTTCATTAATGATCAACTAGACAACATAAGAACTCTTAGTGAAAACCACCTCTTGACATGCCCGTCAATTCAGGAGTAGCAATATGATTTTCAAGATGACCATTGTGGTAGTCATATTGGATTTTCAAGCAGCACCATTTTCTTGTATGACAAGCTAGACCCATGGAATGCATATGTGTGCAAAGTTTAAAGGCAATCCTCCTATGTGGAATACTGAAAACAAATCATGGACAACATATCATACTGCAAGCTCTTCTGGTCTAGTACAGTTAAAAATTACAGTTGCAAATATCTTTCATGTATTAAACAGTACAAATTATTGTCAAGTAGAGTTGTCAGTGGAAGAAGTCAATAACACTATCAAGGTTGCTGTTGTTGATCAGGTAGAAAAATATCCATTGCCCCTGGATCTGAGGCAAGTAAAAATCAATGCCAAGCAGCTGTTTTTCTCAATGGGAAATCCCTCCCCCCCCTTTCAGGCAACCAAGAAATAAATATTATAAAATGATCGTGTTAAAAGTAATATTGAGATTTTATTTGTTTTCCAGTGACTAAAATTTCATCTGGATACCATAGTACAGCAGGATGAATGCCACTGATCTTGAGATATTCTTTCTGTCTTTTAAAGAATGGTCACTCCTACTGAGTAGGTGCCAGTTGTTTATGTTGGCCAACTTTAACTTAAGGAATATCACAATTGTTATTGCAAACAATACTAACATATGGGGAAATGGCTTAACCATTTAGATACTGTATTAATAGTACTGGATTAAGAGCAGCATGAACCATAATGATTCTAACTCCCATAAACATTTAATATGGCCAATTACAAGAAAAGCTGATGAGCAACAAAACACAGTCAAAAAGGGGAAATTGATAAATTACTGTTTTATTGGATGATCTCAAAAATGTTAGATATGGGTGTATACTTGTGGGATATTTTCCATTAGCATGACAGTGCGCCGCATGTAGGCTGTATCATGTGCAATTAGGGCTAAATGAATAGGACAAAGCTCTTGAATAATATTGATAACAGCTCTACTCAGCCAACCACAGTAATATATCAACTACTGGACAAGATCTTCAAAACCTGGTTCTTCAAGGAACAACCATGAAATTTCAAAATTATTCAATACCTGTTGTTCTTATTTAATTATCATTATACATACATAATTACTGGTACTTATTCGGCAGTATCTAAGGAAAAACGGATATTGATTATTGTACTGTAAACCTACCTATGGTATTTGACTTCTTTATGTATAGTATCATACTATGTATGTAACACCTATACTAGACTGAAGATACTGAATGTATCATAAGCACGTATGGCCTTTAATGTCCTAGCTACATAATTATGTATCAATTAGCATGGTTTTGCCATGTTGGACTATTGGTACTGCATGAATCATGTAGTATGCATGGCCTATATTGAACTAGTGATCCTGTATTGTCATAATAGTATGCATGACCCAACACTTTTGTCCGTTTGAAAAACTGCCCAATTTACCCATACTGCTAGGAAACAATATTAAACTGCTTTGATTGATATTCCCAGTTTGTTCAGACAATATTGGTAGCTACCAGCAATTCAGGAAAACAAAAGTGGGAATCTACTTGTTGATCTAATCATGGGTCGGGACATATGTACAAACGGACGTCAGTGATCCAAATACCAAGCTTCTGCCATAGCGGCATCAACAATAAACGTTGGCTTTAAATTAAATATAACTGATAGTGGAAACCAGACTTAAGTCTGACTGAACGCAAACTATTGCAGATTAATGCTTTATATTCCTCGCCAACTTCATTCCCTTCCAAAAAGTAGATTAAGTTTTGGTACCAGAAACGGGAAAGCTACCGAGTACCGTGTTCTTATTTTCATTTATATGTATGTAATCTATTTTGTACAGTAATCTATCTTTTCCTTTCTATCCCCTCCGTTTATCCATATTGAACATTAATCTTTCTCCGACACACACACACACACACACAGCTCTTAACATTACTCTAATCAGAACTAATAGTAATGTACTTAAATACACGACTAACCTGAACTGGCTGCTTATTCCGTCGCAAAGACCCTGGATTCCAACTAGTAATAAATCCAAGAGACCACAGTGAAATATACATTAATTATCCGTTAATATCGATTTTAAAATCCATAGATTCATCCAATACACAATTCTAGAAGTGACTACATAAGGGGCAGTCTGTATGGACTATTACTCTTCATGCTGTAATCTAGCCAGTAGTCCATGCTGTAATCCAACTAGTTGTAGTAGCCAGTACATGTAGCATAACATGCTCACATTACATTTCCTCCTGAAACAAATTGGCCTAATAATCGCAATACACAAACACTAAATCCACAAATTAGGGTCTCGCTGGACCCTTTGCAGCAAAAACCACTGTATCTCCTTGAATCACGTACAGAGGGACTGAGAACAGAATTATCTTGACGGGCCCCCCATGTACTATAACCTCCGATAATGCCTGCAATCAGTCTAGCTGGTTTACACAGGCAGCCTATGTGTAATAGTGTTCTATCTATGCTGCCTGATAGAATAGTTAGGGGACACAACTCTTACCATACATTTGGCAACTCAGCCAGTAAACAGCTGTTTCCTCAAGGCCATCCGTACAGTAATGATACTAAAATTCAACAAACAAGGTGCGGTCTGACTGATGGTAACGGCAAACAAGAAAAGTGGCAAGTTTCACGGGTCTTGAGATAAATATACATACACAGTACTAACTAAATGTATGGTATACATTACATCTGCATTTGCTTACCAGGCTATGTGTACTGGATATGCTATTCTTACAATTATATTATACAGCTGGAGACAAGGTGCTTTAGTCAGACAATCAACACAATATTACCGGGTAATATGACCTTGCAATCCGAGCTGCAAGTATTGAATATACCTTCAAGGCCATACCATGCATGAGCACTGAAGAACATTTACAGAAGAAATGATAAATGTCAGTGACCGTTCTGAATTAATGTCAAAGATTTTTTTTAATGTTTCTTCTGCCCTATATAAAACGTTATGTAATCTGGTAATGTATCCAAAATTTTTAAAAGGTCACTAGAAAGGTTTGAATGAAGATACAGACCTGCCAACACTACTAAATAAGACCTTGTCAATAAGGCAGTCAATATTTTCCCACAAATCAGACCAATTTTCAGTAAGATATAAGAAGATATCATGTACTGCCAATGTGTTGCAACATGGAAAATTGAAAAGTACATTAGTGTGATCTGATCCAGTCAATGTAACTGTTAACTTAAAATATATGTAAAGTACATTGGACCTTAATGACCTTGGTTCAGTTTCAGAAACTGCAGTTGTTGGAGGCATTTTGCTTGAAAAATATAAGCAGATTAGAGCATCTGAGCTACTCCTGTAGAGTTAGTCCAGTTCACTGACCATCTCTTCTTATCTGGATCAAACCTGAACAAGCCATATCATTATTTGACACAACTATTTATGATTATTCCACAAGTCTGGAATTTAAGGCCCATTTCATTAAAACAAAGTGTTAGGGTGGGCAGGACTTAATCAGTCACAATACATATGTCATCATTACAATATCAAAATGAATTCACTCTCATTTGGTTTCATGACAATTCTTTTGTAAAATAAACATACAACATGTGATGATAAGAAAACAATTAAAGTTTTGAGCTGTGATAGCACATTGGTTAAGGTATACAATTCATTAACAGACGGATAATAATTTGAATCTGACCACTGCATTGGCCTGGAATGATCACCATGATATGTCCTTTGGTACCTTAACATAATACAACCTTCAGTGTTCCTGTACCATAGAACACGAATCCAATCAACCTAGCCTAAATTTCAATATGTGTGTATAAATGTCTGAAGGCACAGCAGCACAATAATGGCCATAATGTGCCAATTAAAAGCAACAGTTCAAAAAATGAAAAAATAAAGAATTTCACAAACCCCAGAATAATTAACCCATCCAAATAAATCCAACATTAAATACTACAAAATAAAATTAGATGTCAAAATTATGTAGAAATGTATGCAACAGAAAATATAATGGTAAAAAAATAAATTCCTGAAAACAGAAGATCAAAATTTAATATACAAGCCAAATTCAACTGAAGAGTCCACAATTCTCCAGCATGGTACATTATCATAAGGTTGCTTAGCCAAATTCACATAAAACTGTGATATATGATGGAAGCCACTCTCCACTCCAATCATGGCCTTAAAGCTAGTGTGTGGTTCAGCCATGTACATATTTTGCCATATATATGGAACATGCTTATCAACATAATATATGAAGACAGTATGCAGAATCACTAATCTGGAAACAGGTGTTTGCTTGGCAGCTTTGGCTGCTTTCTCTGTCCTATTATTACCCTTAGTATGAACTGGACTAGGTAGCCATCTATACTGAATAGTTTTTCCTGACTGTATGAACAAAATCATGTTTCTTAAAGATTTTGGATATTGAAGGGATGTCAAATTTAAGGTTTTGCAAGATTTTTCAGCATGAAATGGGAAAGAGAAAAGATGATAAAATTTGTTTTTCAAGAAATTGCAATGTTGTTCAAGAATATAAGTGAGGCTGTTATTGTTGTGTGTTCAATGCCACTTTTTGGTGCACAATACATGGCAGCCAACATCAAATGATGCCATGGGTTGTTGCAAGGGCAGCTCCAACTCTGGCTCTTTCATCTTTGCTAGCCAAAGTCTGATATGTTGGCAATATCTTCACAGATATTTCTGTGCTTTGGGTCTGTGAATTTCACAGGATGTGGAGGCATGCCACCACTCAAAACCAAAGTTGTTCAAATCTGAACACTGTTCCTACATGAACAAGACAAAGGAACACACAATTTGAATGGACTCATAAATAAGCAATTTTCTACTGCTGGTTCACTCAAATACACCAGTAATGACTTCTCTCTGGTATGTAATCATACTTTCGATGTTAACTTAAAATATTCTTTTGAAGTCAACTGCCTCCACCATTTTCAGCTGATGTACAATGCACCGCTCTTACATGCTATTGGTTAGTTGGCATTACATACTAAGGGAGACAACTCATGAAATCCATTAGATGTCCCGTGGATAAAGCACTAAAATATCTGCTCGATCTGCCAAGGTATAGATAGGGTTAACATATCGTAACCTTGACTACCAAAGATGTGGTTCTTTCAAACCATATGTATTCAGGGGCATATGACAATGTCCTAAAGTCTACATCATAAGATGATTATATGGATCTGGAAAAAAAATGAGGTACATGTAGTGTACTGAAGAGCCAGTCTCTAATATAAACAGCTCAACTGCCCCAACAGAGTGATCTTCTGAAAGGGAAGTCCTAAAGGCCTCTGGACAAATGTCTCAAAGTGCCATATGTGTATCTGATCAAGTATTTACAAGATTTACAAGCTGATCTGCCAAATTTAGATGTTACTAAGATATGTTTAACTGGAGCATGACCTTCCATGTCCAATCTGTCTCTGTGACAATTCATGTTAAATCCATGACCTTCTGACACTTATCCCTGAGTTATCTTATACCTGAAAGGAAAGGTAGTTCAATGTGGACTTGGTACAGTGCCTAGTCTTCAAAAGCTCTAAGCACTTTGCAATATTAGATAACACATATGAACATAAACACCATCAAATTACAAAACAAAACATGCTGCAATAATTACAGAAGCAAACATTATTGAAGTCTGTTCTTGTAGTTGAAACAGGTGAGTTTAAGAAAAATCTTGAATAGATCTATGGGCAATTCATTCCACATAGGTGGGTCTTGGTAAGCAAAAGAATACTGTTTGTGCAACTTTGTTTTAACAGTAGGAACAATGGGAATATGAGTGTAAGAAGATGGTGTACACATGGGTGAGATTAGATATGTATATTGGACTAGAACCAGTGAACAAAATGTAGCACAGTGAACAGATTTTGTGTTTGATTCGAGATTGATTGCCAGCCACTGAAGGATACATAGCAGGGGGGGAGATGTGCTCATTTCTTCATACTCTACGGATGATCCAGGAAGCATTGTTTTTAAGTTTTTGTAGTAGATATTGAGATAAACCATACTGAATTAAATTACAATACAGTACTCCAGTCTTGAAGGTACTAAGGAAAGTGCAAGTGTTTTAATGGCATCAACCAAAAGAAAATTGCGAATGGAGCTGATCTGTATAAACTCCAGATATGAAGCCTTGCATATGTTCATTACATGTTGGTGTAATGACAGCATATTGTCCAGTGTGACATGCAAGTCTTGTATTGACTGTCTAAATTTAATGTTGGCATTGCTGATACTTATTTTTTGGCATAAAGGATATGAATGAGAAAGTCTTTGTGTTGTGATCAGGATGGCTTCAATTTCATCATTATTCATCTACAGCTTGTAACATGTCATCCAAGCTTTGACATTGGAAATGCACCTCTCTACACATTGGATGGTATGTATCCTCAACTTCACCTAGGGGCCTCGAGTGGCAGAGTGGTCTAAAGCTCTCTCCGTTACAGATCACAGCCATCTCACCTCTTTCTGTGTCAGTTTGAGTCTCAGATTCAGCCAATGTGGGTATGTGAGAAAGCTTGCCAGTAGCTTCTCATGGGTCGGTGGTTCTTTCTGGGGTTTTCCCAGGTTCTTCCTCCACCATTAATACTGGCCGCCATGTATAGCCTATCGTGTGCTGCAAAATGGCGTTAAACCCTATAACAACAACAACAACAAAAAATCAACTTCACCTGGGTAGCTAGATATGTATATTTGAGTGTCATCAGCATACAGTCAGTGGGACACTGGATGTGTATCTGTGACATCTGAGAGCAGCAGAGTGTATAGAATAGAGTGAACAGGGTAAAACAGGGATAAACTAGGATGGAATGTTTTCCAATTATGGACAAAATTTGTGTCTTGTTGACTAAGTAGGAGCTGAACCCATAGTAAGGCTGTATCATGAATGCCAAATACACATTGGTGATGGTGAAGTAATATATCATGGTCTGTTGTATCAAATGCAGTAGACAAGTCAAGTAGAGTAAAGAGTAATCTTTCCACTATCCAAAACAGAGAGAATATCATTAACTATTCTCAGAAGGGCAGTTTAGGAAACTATGGTGAGGATGATAATGCAGATTGTACATCGTTAAAAAGACTATTTGAATTCATATGAGATACAAGTTGGGATGGAACAACTTTTTCTATGATTTCTGAATAAATGAGAGGTAAGAAACAGGATAGTAGTTCTTTACACCATTTGGGTCAAATGTCAGTATCTTCAACTGAGGCTTAACAATGGCGTTTTTTTAAATTTGATGGGAATTCCCCAGATCAGAGAAAGGAGTTTTGATGAAATTCAGTTACTGAAGGCATTATTGAATCTAAGCACACAAGCAGCAGTGATTTCGGAATTTGAGTGTTCATATGACTTTGGGATGCTCCTTGTTTTACTGTATGTACCAAATCCATAGAGACAGACTCAAATGCTGTTAAAGGTTGCCATGCATATTCTTTATCCCATCTGTATGGTGACGATGAGTCAGCTGAAGTTGTGTTTTCAAGTTTATCCCTAATGGATTTCACCGTGTCATGGAAACAATTTGCAAGCAGGTCTGGAAGGTCAACCTGAGAGGTCGTTGGAAGTGGGGTATAAATATTATTCCTTGGCATTAGCTTGTTTGTAATCCTGAAGAGATCTTTATAGCTGCAATTTTCAATGATCTTAGTTGTGCAGAAGGCTGATTTTGCTGCATGAACATTTTATGAGGCATCTTCATAGATCTGCTTATGATTAGTGAGACTGTCGGGAAGCCAAATCCTCTCAGCCATATGGTGTTTTCTTTTAGCAGTTTGAAGATGGTCCCTAATGCTACTATACCATGGTAACAGGGTACTGGACAGACTATGCTGTCGTAATGATCAACTGTCGCTCTGATTCACAGAGGGTTTAGCAAAGTTTCATGTTTTTTTTACTACATGTATTAGGTGAAGAAAATCTGAAATTATTGAGAGAGTCACAATCCAAATGATTCAAGGCATGAGCCAGCTCTGCTACAGTCAACCAAAATCTGTGAATAAGCAGGATCAAGCTGTACATAAGTATGATGCAAATTTAAATTAATGTGTTGCCTTGAAATTTCAACTTTGTTTTATTTCATATGACTTCTCATAAATACTGGGGTAACTTGCATTACGAGAAAAAAATGAATATGAAACCACAAGTGCAATCAATGACCAAAAATGCTCGTTTTAATATGAATTCCCTCACTCTATCTTATATGCAAACTTAAAGATCAGTAAATATAAATTTTGGTCACCTCATGACTGAGTCAAACAATCAATATGTTACAAGATCCTGCAAGAAATTGATTTTATAAATACAAATCTGAGGTAAAGTCACTATAATAATAATAATAACAATAGCAATAAAAATAACAACAACACTAGTGAATACAATAAATGGAGCAGTGCATTTGGCAGAAGTGTGTAGGCATCAACATACCTAACTACATGGCCTTGTCACAAAAGAACACAATAAACTGACCTAAGCAAGAAACTTACGATCTACACATGCTTACAAGTCGGTCCAACTGTAAGCAGCACAGACCCTGATTTTCCATTTTATAATGTGCTGGCAGAACAGGGTCCATGTTGTTTGTTCTTCTGATTATTCCTAACAAACTGCAAAGGCCCAGTTCTGCTAGCACATTATGTTGTGGATGATCTGGGTCTATGCATTTTGCAGTTGGATCCAAACTTTTATGTGTTTATACATGTATGTGCAACTAAGGTATCATTAAGGGATGCTGCACAGAATAATGGTTGGACAGATGGGTGATACACTTATGCTAAGGCATAACAACATGATATTGCCAGTAATTGTTCATTGCTTTATTTCTGCAAGTGCCTTCATGAAGCACTTTTTACAACCTAAACAACACAGACCCACTCACAATGTCACAGTGAATGATCTATGAATATGAGCAGAATTTATGATTTCCTGATAAATGAAGAGTTTTTACAACTTACGTCCCCTATGCTGGTGATTTGCCCCATCCTCAAAATCAATGCTCATGTGGTAAGAACAGATCCATGAGCAAGTGTCAGTTGCACATTTGACATGATCTTTTCATGCCCACTTATATATATATATATATATATATATATATATATATATATATATATATATATATATATATATATATATATATATATATTGGATGGAGCAGGGATGAAAATATCTGGAAATATGTTAAGCACATTAAAAATAAGGACTATTACATCATCTATTAGTTCAAATACAGTCTGCTTGTTGATTGTGTATATTTAAAAGAAATGCTGCTCCAATAGGGTTACAAAGAAATAGCTGATATGCAAACAAAGACTTGCTCCCATAGCAAAATTCATATTTTAGTGTTCTTACATTCCAACAGATCTAGAAAGATACATTCAGCCTTCTTGCCACCCTCAGATTTTATGCAAAATGATGATGTTGTTGTTGATGTGGGCTTACGCCATTTTCCAGCAAATAATAATCTATATATCGAGGCCAGTATAACTGCTGGAGATAATTAATATGAAAACAAAACAAAATTTACCATGAAAAATATTTCTGTAAATCAATTCCATAGAATGATTCACAAAAATGTCTTCATCATGTAAAATTCATTATTTACCACAACTTTACTTCTTTTTAAACCAAGATAAATTGGCAAGATTTGGAAGACACCCCTCCCCCAGTTGCTGCATAAAACCAGTTGCCACATCAACTCAGTTACCATATACGTGTGTGTGTGTGTGTGTATATATATATATATATATATATATATATATATATATATATATATATATATATATATATATATATTGACCCATATATACTCAGTTACCATATATACAAGTATAAGATGGATCTACACAGACCCTGATTTTCTGGATCATAATGTGACTGCAGTTCAAGGTCTATGTGATCTGACTTGTACACAACTATACAGCTATATCATACTGCAAGTCTAACACATGATTCTGTTCAGTATTGTTTGGATCTGAGAAATAACTGTTATCACACACACACAGACAATTTTTTCCTCTACAACCATCACAAAGTACTACATAAAATCTCCATGCTTCTAATCAAAGTAACCAGTCCAAATGGTGTATTTACTCTTTAATACAATTACAATCATCATCATATGCATATATCATTACAACATTAGATTTGTAAATTCAAATATCAGCTGATATTAGCTAAAATAACAAAATTTCAATGGTTCAAGATTTAAAGGTTAAACATTCCAATGTGATAGCCACAAGGAAAGTAATTATACAAGTCAAGACCTATTATGTATCATGAGGGGTAAAGAGAAGGAAGTATAGTATAAACAGGGAAGTTAATAAATGAATATCCATAACTATAAACATGTGCCATACATTTCTAATTTTAATGTACATCATTCCAGAAACCCTGACAAACAGAAATCTACTGCAAGCTAAGTATTTCAAGTCTCAGCTAATCCTTAGACCCTGTGACTGATTTTGATATGCCTGTGTTGTGGTTGAGGTCAATGTGCACTGACCATCAGAAGTATGGAATTCACCAACACAGCATAGGGGTGCACTGGGTGTTGAATATATACATATATAAGTTGGAAAAATCAAATGACCTTGTGGTAGCTGTTCCACATTCTTGTCATTAAAAAAGAAACTTAATAAAAATTTTGACAGCAGTAATAACTGCACTGTCTACAGGTGAAACTGGAATATAACTGATCTATAATCATATGGTACCTTAGATTTAAGTTCTGATCTGTTCTAAAGAAGAGGAATCTTCTGCAGCAAGTTGTTGTTGTTGTTGTTGTGGGGTTTAACGCCATTTTTCAGCACGATAGGCTATACATGGCAGCCAGTATTAATGGTGGAGGAAGAACCCGGAAAACCCCGGAAAGAACCACCGACCCACGAGAAGCTACTGGCAGGCTTTCTCACATGCCCACATTGGCTGAATCTTAGACTCGAACCGCCGCAGTCAGAGGTGAGATGGCAGTGATTCGTAACGAAGAGCGCTTTAGACCACTCAGCCACTTCTGCAGCAAGTAGTTTACCACTAAACAAGAGTCCATGAAAGGGACTGATGCCCTACTGTCCACTAAAAAAACACGAAACCTTGCAAATATTATTTAGTTTATCAAAATTTGTCATAAAAGTCATTTAACATTTCATATTAAAACCACATGACACATAACCCACCACCACCACATCAATGTATTAAAAAAACTGAAAATTTACATTTGAAAGCAGGGTATCTTGTGTTAAAATTTCTTATAATGCTGCTGATTGCAAATTATGAAAACAAATGTTTTAAGTTTCTCCAGACTGTGCATATTTGATGATCATTCAGCATCCTGTATTTTATATCAACAGGCCTCAATGCCAGGGTACTCTCCATCAATGTTGGTCAAATGTGGTCAAGTGAATTTTAAAAAAATAAAGTGTAACGTAATGGCAGCCATCTTTGATCACAGAGCTGCATAACTTGTATTATATATTTACAGGTCTGCAAGCTCATATGCTTTCTGTCACGTCTGGTCAAATTCTTTTGAGTACCTTTTCTCTTTTCTTTTACAAGAAATTATTAGTTTCTCATGTTGCTAGTAATGGTAACAATAACAGAGAGAAAATTGGTGCCAGTTATACAAGTTTGTGCCAGGATGCTTTCAGTCAAATTTGCTTAAATTCTGTCAACACATTTGGTACAGGCCTGAAGATTTCTTTTCAAGGACATTTCAAGTACATGTAGTTCAAATTCAACAACTTTAAAACAATTCTCAAGAAGATTTATATTTTGCTTTGGAAGGTGACTCACGCTTCCATCTAAACTGTAAAGTGAGATCCTTCCTAGCTGGATCAATTTCTTATTAAATAAATCCATTTGTAAAAGAGATTAGCACGCCACTACAGTCATGAGATCATGCCTGGCACTATACAGCCAAGGGACACCACTCCATTTAGTAACTACCAGTATCACATGTCATTTGATCCACCCGAGTTTGTTTATTTATCCATCACTTTTCGAAATAAGGAATAACAAAGATTGTGAATTTACAACAATTTATATTTTATTCAGTAAAAAACTTAATTGCAATCCTTCATATAAATTTAAGGAGATTTTGGGAAAATTCAATTTGTTCAGTAACTTCAAAGGCTTTCATGGAGAAAATTAATATTTCTGATATTCAATGTACTTTCAGGGTAACTTACCAAATTGAAGAATTTTTTTAAGGATGTATCATCCACAAGTTTTCTTTTTAAATAAGGTTATTTTGACGTTGTTATTAACAGCGGTCATATTTCATGGCAGATGCACAATTTTTGCACATTTGGAAGCATCTACACCAGAATGCCTCCTTTCAAATTTGTTAAAATCAAACGGTTTTGAGAAGAAATCTCTAAAAGGTTTCTCTATTTTGGTAATGGTAGCCATTTTTTGGCACAGCTTCAATATTTGTACAAATCTGAAAACTTTCTACACCATGATGCTTTCTGTCAAGTTAGGTTGCCTTATGTTGGAGTGGTCTTTGAGATGTTGAAACGTCTGATATTTTTAAATAGAAATTTGCCCTTTTCTAGTAAGTAACAACAATCATAGTCAATGACAGACTGAATTTCAATGAGCACATCTAAAATGTCTTTATCAATGCTGCCTGTAAAATCATGTGCAAAGTGGTCAAGCAGTTTTAGAAAAGTTGCAGATAGTGAAAGAACAAAACATGTTGGATAATAGACAAAAGGACCACACCATTTAGGGTCAGGTGAGCTCAAAAAACACAAAAGAGTAAATTTTTATTTCTTTAAATTCAATTTGTTAATGAAAGCCATTTCAAAAGCTGTTATTACTGTCAACTCCTATAAACCTTTCCATTCTGATTTGAAATAAGCAGCCATATATCAATCACATTACAGTGCACCATGCTTGTAATCAGTACTATTCCCATTGTATTCATACTTTTATTATAAATATAATTTATTTTCATCATCGTATATACTCAGTTATGAGTCACGTCCAACTACAAACAACACAGATCCTGATCTGCTGTAGCATAATGTGCCTGCAGATCAGGGTCTATTGTTTGTTCTACTCCTAACAAACTGCACAGAGCCAGATATACTGGCACATTATATGACAGCATCCAAATATGCTGGCACATTATATGACAGCAGCCAGATATGCTGGAACATTTTATGACAGCAGCCAGATATGCTGGCACATTATATGACAGCAGCCAGATACGCTGGCACATTATATGACAGCAGCCATACATGCTGGCATATTATATGACACCAGCCAGATAGGCTGGCACATTATACACAGCAGATCTGAGTCAATGCAGTTTGCAGTTGGACTCATAAGTGATTACAATAGTAGCAAATGATGTTGTTTTGGGTTAACTGCATTTCTCAGCACAAGATATGCTATACCTGGATGCCAGAATAACTGGTGAAGAACCTGGGAAAATCCTGGTAAAGACAACTGACCCATGGGAAGCTACTGGCATGCTTTCTAATGTGAAAAGTACATCGTTATGAAACAGTATTTGGTGAATTGGATAAATTTAATTTCCTTATTATAACATTTTTTCCTGAGGCAGAAATCAATTAAAGTAATATGAATTAAACAGTAAATATTAATAACTGATCAATAAAATTATTTAAATTAGTTTGTGTATCAAATATATAACACAAGGAATATTTAAGTGCACCAAGAAATAAATAAATAAAAAAAAACTTTCCACTGCATCATGACTTAATTACATTACATAAATGTTTTCACTCACATTAATATTATTATTATTATTATTATTATTATTATTATTATTAATTACATGTCAACATTTTCACTCACATCGTGACTGAATTTGATTATGTCAACATTTTCATCCACATCATGACTGAATTTGATTATGTCAACATTTTCATTCATATCATGACTGAATAACATGTCAACATTTCATTCATTCATGTCATAACTGAATTTGATTATGTCAACATTTCATTCATTTACATCATGAACGAATTTGATTGTCAACATTTTCATCCAAATTATTACTGAATTTGATTATGTCAACATTTTCATCCACATCATAACTGAAGCAACTGAAATAATGCCAATATTTTTAATGTAAACAGTAGCTTTACTTGAAGATGAAGTGTTTATTATAACAAATCTAGCAGGTAGAGAATGCACTTGTTACTATTATGAAATTTATTTTTATCAAATTAATCACCAAATATATCATGATATTTTTAATAACATACAGTGTTAAACAAATATTATTTCTTGCCAAAACTTACTGATGTGATGAAATTACAAAATTACATGAATATTTCAAAGAATGTTTTGAAAATATTGTATTCTAAGAGGTACATTTTTTATATCAATTTGCAAGTAAAGGAAAGTAATCATAATGCCTATCAGAATAATTTTTTAAATGATTTTCTTTTGACTTGGACTTTTCAGTCTCATTTTCTAAATAGATAATTTATCAAATTTCAGTTTCTGCACGATGATTTTTCTAAAATTCAACGAAATTTAGTGAAAGTAGTTTTGTTGTTGAATTAAATGACCCCTTAAAAATTTATTGGCTACATTAAGCTGAGGAAATGGGAGGTAAGTGACTTTCCCAGGGACACAAAGGCAAGCTAGCCTGGCTGGCCTGGTCAGGTGCAAGACCCACAACCTTTGGATTACAAGAGCTATCACAGATCTCTACTGAACGCAAAGCATAAGGGTTCAAGTTTCATTCTTTTGTTTACTTATATTCTGAAGTAAGTGCTCACTCGAGTGTTTGAAAAGTACAAAGCTGAAACTTTCAGTGAAAATAATGTTTATTAGTAATATTAAAGAAATGTGAAGTATTTATGGTGTTGCCTTTCTGTGTTGTCTTTCATGGGTCAGGTGCACATATATAATCAGTGCTTGTAATCAAGGCCATATTAAGGCTAGAGCCTTTGACCTTAATATTCTGTAAGCCCTCCTCTGTGTTAAATTAATGGCTGACATGGAAATGTGGCCACCATAAATAGTTTGTCTCATTAAATATTCTTTCATGACTTCATTTTTATGCAATGTGTACTATATATATATATATATATATATATATATATATATATATATATATATATATATATATATATATATATATATATATATATATTTTTAAGCCATTCCCTTTTATTAGCCTTATGCCCAGCCTTGTAATCAGCACTTAATGGCAGATGCATGTAGGAATATTTAGTGTCCAAGGGGAGATAAATATAAAAGATCTATCCAATAGAAAGGTCTATACATTTCATGAGAGAGGTCAAAGCTTTAAAGAGTAAACCTGGAATTACAGCCAGTGTGTGACTGCTATTACAAGCATAGTTCATGCATCAGTGATCAGCTGGATTGGTCATTACAGCCAGGCCTCACATTAAATGGGCCCAGTCCACTCTTGAAATACAGACTGCTTACATGTACAATACAGTTAACCTGTTGAGAGTAACCTATCCCAATATATAAAGTATAATACATTACCTGTGCAATCAACTTCAGATACAGAAAAATGCAGAGGTGAATGCAAATAGAGATAGGAAGGTTAATGTAAAGAGTACAATGGTACTTTATAAACACCGTAAAAAGTACAATAGTACTTTATATATATATATATATATATATATATATATATATATATATATATATATATATATATATATATACATGATCTGGCAAATAGTAGTTTTACACTTTTTCTATGTAAAGCCCTCACTCACATTCTGATATACAGGTACTTAAAGACCAGTATGTAATTAACTTGTGCACTAATGACAATGCCACCATGAGACAGAGACACAAAGCAAAACTGAATGGAATGCTTCATCACAGTATAATCTATCTTTCTTGTCACAAACCATTCAAAACATTTCATCAAGGTAGAAAAAAGAACTTCTTCCACTTAGTCAATATTTTGTAGAAACCATTTTTCTTCTTCCACTGCCAATGACCTTGACCTTTTACTAACATAAAAATCTATAGGTGACTTTCTTACCTCAACTGCAAGCTATCCAAAATGTTCCGTTATGGTTTATGGTAATGGACTTTATTTTGCAGAAAACTATTTCTTTCTTGGAGTGCCTATGACCTCTGTTTTGAACTTTTAACAACAAAACCAATGTCCATTCCATGATCTAACTGTTAGCCATTTACAAAGTTTTATCACAGCATGTGGTACACAACTAAATATAGCTTTGTGGAAAACCACACCTGTGACTTTGATCATGATATGGTGTCCAAATGAATGTTTGTCTCAAACACAAACAATCAAGAAAAGTTTGGTCACAGTATCCTACAGAAACCATTTTTTTTAGTTTGAGTCTCTGTGACCTTGACATTTGACCAAAAATTCAGATTTTTTTTTTATCTCATATGCAAGCAATGTACAGTAGTTTTTGTCAATGTGTCAGGCACACAAGTGAAGTTACAGAGATGATCACAACAATTTTCTTGTAGAGGTCACCCACAGGTAACTGCAGTTAGAAGGGATGAGAGATGTAACCCACAAGTAACTACATATGGAGGGGATGAGAGATGTAACCCACAGATAGCTACATATGGAGGGGACGAGAGATGTAACCCACAGGTAATTACAGATGGCATGGGTGACAGAAGCAACCCATAGGCAACTACAGATGGAGGGGATGAGAGATGTAACCAACATGTAACTACAGATGGAGGGGATGAGAGATGTAACCAACATGTAACTACAGATGGAGGGGATGAGAGATGTAACCCACAAATAACTTCATATGGAGGGGTTGAGAGATGTAACCCACAGGTAACTACAGATGGAGGGGTTGAGAGATGCAACCCACTGGTAATTACAGATGGCATGGGTGACAGAAGCATCCCATAAGCAACTACAGATGGAGGGGATGAGAGATGTAACCAACATGTAACTACAGATGGAGGGGATGAGAGATGTAACCAACATGTAACTACAGATGGAGGGGATGAGAGATGTAACCCACAAATAACTTCATATGGAGGGGTTGAGAGATGTAACCCACAGGTAACTGCAGATGGAGGGGTTGAGAGATGCAACCCACTGGTAATTACAGATGGCATGGGTGACAGAAGCATCCCATAAGCAACTACAGATGGAGGGGATGAGAGATGTAACCAACATGTAACTACAGATGGTGGGGATTAGAGTTGTAACCCACAGGCAACTACACGTGGAGAGAATGAGAGATGTAACCCTCAGGTAACTACAGTTGGAGGGGATGAGAGACGTAAATCACAGGCCAATACAGATGAAGGGGACGAGAGTGTTGATAGATATAATGTATAGAAAAGAAACACAATGCTGTCAGATGACCTACCATAATTGTAGATATGGTCAAAGCTCAATTAGTTTATGAACTACCCAAAAGAATTTTGCAATTTTTACTTGTACATTTTTTTAATTTAATCAGTGCTATAAAGCAAGAATTGTGCTGATATGACATAAAAACCACATACATACATACATACACTGTAGTCCCCATCTTGAACAGCCCCACTTCTTACGGCCACAATCCCTTGGCACCGTTGAGTTTGTGTTCAAAAGTACCCATCAAGAACGGCCACCCCTCAAATACGACCAGCAGCCAGCATATTAGTACAAAAATGTAAACTGTTCCCCTCACGAGCGGCAACATTCTATTTCAAATGTATCCAGAACCAACAATTATTTCATATCGTGACATAAGGTAAGTAATCAGATTATCTCTATCATCGATACATGTCTCCCAATATCAAGTTTCCGTAACTGACAGAAGTGTTGACTAAAGTACATGTAACACTAAGATTAATATTATATTATTGTCTATAAAAGCAGACGTTTACAGGAAATGGGACCAACAATGTCATGATAGTTTTGAGCTTCACACATCTGTTGAATCCTTCTCTTTGATGGTTACAACCGGACGTAACCGTCAACATCATAACAGGGTCAGCTTATATATATATATATATATATATATATATATATATATATATATATATATATATATATATATGCCCTTTATTATTCTGTATGCAGAGAGATGATTAAGACTACTCCAAATAGTGAAACTGCTCCAGTTACAGTGTCTGCCTCACATGTGGAAGATCACAGGTTCGGACCACAACCAAGTCATACCAAAGTCATACCAAAGACTTATAAAAATGGTACTAGCAACTGTTTCGCTTGGCATTTAGCGTGAAGAGGTTAGTGTTAGGACTGGTCAGCCTTGTGTTAGGATAATGTGACTGGTTGGGGCATGATGTCCCTCCCAGTCACATTATCCAGACTGCTCAGTGGCCTAGTGGTTACAGCATCCACCTCAGATGTAGGTCGTGGAATTGATCCCCCGCCGAGTCATACCAATGACTTACAAAAATGGTACCAACAGCTGCCTCGCTTGGCACTCAGCATTCAGAGGTTAGTGCTAGGACTGGTTGGCCTGGTGTCAGGACAATGTGACTGGGTGGGATATCATGCTACATGTCTGCGGCATGATGCCCCAGTGCTAGACATCACTATAAATTGCCACACTGCAGACACCATAGCGATATGACTGACAAATTGTTAAAGCTATGTTAAAAATCCAAATCACACACACATTATCCGGACACAAGGCTAATGCTACATGTCTGTGGCATGATGCCCCAGTGCTAGCCATCACTATAAACTGCCACACTGCAGACATTGTAGCAATATGACAGGAAGATTGTTAAAGATATGTTAAAATTCCAATTCACACACACAAAGACACACAAACATACACCAAATTGTGAAGAGATTGAAGCAGGTGATAGCTGACAGTTCTGTCAGGCAAATCTAGATAAACTATAAACCTTATATTTTATAATTACTCTTTGATGTGACTTAACCAAAAGCAGCGCCTTTTGTAACATTCTGCCATTAATTCCCATTCAGCTGATTTCTGCCCTCAATGTCTATGGTGACTAAATTATTTTGTCTGGCCACATAAAATTTAAAATGGCCACTGCAATTTTCATTTATATCACCTGATAAGTACTCTGAAGCACTGATAATTGTGATTTAATTTTTTTTTAAAACTGTAATTCAATTGATTAAATTTGAAAGTAACTAACACCAGGTTTAGTAAAGTGATATGTGCTTATGTATTATTTTAACCCTGTCTCCACTACACCACAGGGGCCCCGAGTGGCCGAGTGGTCTAAAGTGCTCATCGTTTCGGATCACTGCCATCTCACCTCTGTCTGCGTGGGTTCGAGTCCAAGGCTAGGCTAGCGTGGGTACATGGGAAAGCCTGCCAGTAGCTTCTTGTGGGTCGGTGGTTCATCCCTGGGTTTTCCAGGGTTCTTCCTCCACCAGTTATACTGGCCGCCATGTATAGCCTATCTTGTACTGAAAAATGGCATTAAACCCTAGAACAACAACAACAACAACACTACACCACCCTCACCAAGTGCAAAGTTACACTCTAATCCACAATAAGAGTTAATCCTATCTAATTTATGTATTCAACAATATCCCTAAAGGACTCCCATCTGGTAGTAACTCCATCACATCATATATAAAAGTAAAACAGCCCACAACAAAATTGTAGCCTGGGTCTGAATCAATCTTTAACACTGTAGTTAGGTGTAAATGAGTAGCATGAGTGTAAAATGGATGATACAGTCTATGCATGCTGTAATTGTGCATATCAATCCATACACATTAATACCACTAATTTATACATTTTCACGGAGTGCTTTTACTGTAAAACCTGTCTTGAAAAGACCACTGCTATGTGAGATAACCTGTCCTACAAGACCATATTCTCAATGCACATACCTGTCATAAAAGACCACTTATCTTCAAAGAACATGATTTTTGTTAAAAAGGGTGGTTATGTCTGAGTGATCTTTACACAAACACCATTCATATTAATTAGCAAGTACCATATGGGTGCATTGTACATGTACACAATATATGCTGAAATTTATCAGTTAGGACTGAAACCAGCGGCAGTCTCAATGGATACAACCAATGAAAAGCAGACAGAACTGGTTTAGGCAATATCTTTTAATCAGAACAAATTTCACTGGCTGGATGAAAGGCTTCCCCATGCAATCTGTTGTTCTGAACCAGTCTCTGGACTCTGTGAAATCATTGTGTGACTGGTGCTCTGTGAAATCATTGTGTGACTGGTGATGCACCGTATGGAATCTTTTCTTAAAAAGACTTGGGCTGAATGGTGAAAAGCTGAACGAAAAGTCAGCAAAATGGGCTAAATCAAAACTGGACTGTAACTGAGAATTTGATAAAAGAAAGAAATAGGAAGTTCAAAGATTCTGTGCTGCATGAATTTCTTGTAATATACTTAACAAATACCCCTCAACTGCAGACAAAACCTGTGGATTGTTTGCATGACAGGACTCTCATATGGAAAGATGCACTGTTAACACACCAAAGAAATGTTGTTGTTGTTGTTGTGGGGTTTAACGCCATTTTTCAGCACACGATAGGCCATATATGGCGGCCAGTATTAATGGTGGAGGAAGAACCCGGGAAAACCCCGGAAAGAACCACCGACCCACGAGAAGCTACTGGCATACTTTCTCACATATCTACATTGGCTGAATCTGAGACTCGAACCGGCGCAGACAGAGGTGAGATGGCAGTGATCCGTAACGGCGAACGCTTTAGACCACTCGGCCACTCGGGGCCCCCCCAAAGAAATGTAAAAGCACAATAAATGTTTTTTAAAGTTGGATAATGAAAAGATAAAATCTGAGAAAAATAAGCAGGTGATTTAGGCAGAGTGTGCAATAAATACAATATGAGCCAAATTGAGTGTTACGGGAACCTGTTTAGCACAACATATTCCAAGGCAAAGAAAATCCTTTTCAGACCATAAATTTGCTTGAGAGGTTCAAATCAAAAATGAAGTTGAATTAAGAATTGATTACATCAACAGAACTGTATGCATATATTTCATCAACAATATATCTGATGTCCTACTGAAAAATATCAAGAATAAAACATCCCGAGCTAAATTTGTATTCATCCTTTCAGATTCTAGTACTGATACAGCAGTTAAAGACAAGAATGCATTCGTGCTAAATTTGTTGTCTCTGACCATAAACATCCAAAATAAGACAAGCTGAAATATCCAGTATACTTTACAAATTACAGATCCATACTGCATGCATTTATATTGTTCACCTTAATAAAAGTAAACATTTTAACAGCCCTGTCTTCCACTATTCTTTTTAACTTTAATTTACATGTACTTGTCCATGAACAACTTGATCCTGACAAAAAACTGCACCCTGCCAATGGATAAGAATTAACCAAACTTCATACATAGGTTATGCATGTGGTAACCTACTCTTCAGAGTTGGTATATTAATGATATATACCATATTTACCAAATATATTGGGACACCATTTTTGCTGGGACACCACAAATGAATTTTTAAAGTAATTGTTTTGCACACTGTATGTTCTGGGACACCATTGCTTGTGTTTTAAGTTATGGAACACCTTTAAATCATTCAAAAGTTACTTGTCATGCATCCCATTGCTCAAACTTCAACAGACAGTTACCACCATGCACCTCACAGCTCATACTTTTACAGACAGTTACCACCATGCACCTCACAGCTCATACTTTTACAGATAGTTACCACCATGCATCCCCCATGCATCCCATTGCTCACACTTCTACAGATAGTTACCACCATGCACCTCACAGCTCGTACTTTTACAGATACAGTAGTCCCCCTCTTGAACGGCCCCCCTGACCAGCAGCCACCCGCTCCTTACGGCCAGAATCCGTTGGCACCGACGAGTTTGTGTTCAAAACTACCCCTCGCAAAAGGCCACCCGGCTAACGCAACCAGCAGCCAGCATATTAGTGCAATAATATAAAATTTACCCCTCACAAGCGGCTGCATTTTATTTGAATATGTATCCAGAACCAGTATTTTATTCATAACGTGTGTTAAGTAATCCGATTTCTGTTTTCCCGATGTCAGGTTTTCGTTACTGAAAGAAGTGTTGAGTAAAGTACATTTACCACTAAGGTTAATATTATATCATTTACGCCTCACGAAAAGTCAAATTTATTCCATAAAAACCGAGAAAGACTCAAATTTTAATCCATACAAAAGGGTACGTGCATGTAATCCAATTAGCCTTACTGCTGTGTTATCATAAGATGTCCAGTTTAGTCACTGATAATTGTTAAAATTACAATTATTGAACAGTAGTAACAGCTGAGAAGTGGCAGTATCAATGCACAATACCCAAGTCAACAGGAAAATGGTTTGGTAGCCTTTATGGCTTCCCTCAGTAAGATGTTGAGCTTGTTCACTTTGATAATCAGTGGCTGTTACTACTGACAATAATTGTCAAAATAACTAATCCTAACGGCCGCGATGTCAAATCTGCATGATGTTAATGGTACATATCGAAGCTGTTTTGGCTTCTCTCACTTAGTGTAAAGAAATGTATAAAAACAATAGGGTACCAGACTGTGACTAACGAATCACGTGACAAGATCACTTCCTTTAAAAAAACATGGCAATTTGTTTAGATGCATACAAACTTGTTTTATCAGTATTGTAGTTGGCAACATGAATAACTTACTGCAAAAAGATCAACATGTCATCGAGGAAAATAAAAATTCTCAGTTTAGAGGAGAAAGTGAAAGTAATTCAACTGACCGGGGGGGGGGGGGGGTCGTCGAGGATCCTTGCAGAAAACTAATGTCGGGAAGACTCGGATAAACAATATCGTGAAAGATAATGAAACAATTCTGCAGAAGTGGGAAGGTGAAATGGACGGAGAAAGGAAGATTGTTTGAGCCAGGAGACGTTTGTATCCTGATTTGAATGACAAGAAAAAGCAACAATTTTGTCAGTTGAACTGGGATATGACGACTTTACCACAAGTAATGGATGGTTGCACAGATTTCAAGTGCGACACAATATTAAGTGTTCTGTCCTTAGTGGAGAATCAGCTGATGTTAATAATGAAGTTGTCGAAGACTGGAACAAAAGACTAAACGATATATGCAGGGGATATGACAGCAAGGATATTTTTAATGTGACGAGACTGGTTTGTTTTTTAGATTGTTAGCAACAAAGTGACAGATGATGTGGACTGTAACATAATTATAAAGACAGTTTTAAAACTATATCAATGGTTATTCATAGCATTCTTTTGAAAATGATGACACAGTTTGTTTTACATTTATTTCACATCATGCATGTGATTTTTTAATGAAAATATTAAATATTTAAAATTAAATGCACTTGTGACTTTCTTCATATGTATTTACTATTCACATTTGTCATCCCCCTCTAGAAACGCCACCCGCATTATAAGGCCACTTCCCTGTTGCATTAGGGGTGGCCTTATAAGAGGGGGACTACTGTAGTTACCGCCTCGCACCTCACAGCTCATACTTTTACAGACAGATACCATCATGCACTTCACAACTCATACTTTTACAGACAGTTACCATCATGCACCTCACAGCTCACTTTTAAAGACAGATACCATCATGCACCTCACAGCTCATACTTTTACAGACAGATACCATCATGCACCTCACAGCTCATACTTTTACAGACAGTTACCATCATGCACCTCACAGCTCATACTTTTAAAGACAGATACCATCATGCACCTCACAGCTCATACTTTTACAGACAGATACCATCATGCACCTCACAGCTCATACTTTTACAGACAGATACCATCATGCACCTCACAGCTCATACTTTACAGATAATTACCACCATGCACCTCACAGCTCATACTTTTACAGACAGATACCATCATGCACCTCACAGCTCATACTTTACAGATAATTACCACCATGCACCTCACAGCTCATACTTTTACAGACAGATACCATCATGCACCTCACAGCTCATACTTTACAGATAATTACCACCATGCACCTCACAGCTCATACTTTTACAGACAGATACCATCATGCACCTCACAGCTCATACTTTACAGATAATTACCACCATGCACCTCACAACTCATACTTTTACAGACAGTTACCATCATGCACCTCACAGCTCATACTTTACAGACAGTTACCATCATGCACGTCACAGCTCATACTTTTACAGATAATTACCACCATGCATATCACAGATCATACATTTACAGAGAGTTACCACCATGCATCTCACAGCTCATACTTTTACAGACAGTTACCACCATGCATCTCACAGCTCATACTTTTACAGAGAGTTACCACCATGCATCTCACAGCTATTACTTTTACAGGTGTCCTTGGGTCCCTAAAAGGCAATGAGGATTTACAAAAATTACAATTACAGTTACAATTTCATATTGTTTTTCTTGTGTTGCCCATCATTAAGCATGCATTTGTGACTGGAGCATACTGGATGCATGGGGTTTAGGTTATGAAAATATGCAACTAAGGGAATCCAATAATTATAGGTTACTGCATTTGTATGGGAAAATATGAACAAGTTTTGGGATGGAATACTGCACAAACTTGTGAGTGCAGTATATCCTTCCGACAAAACGAGTTCGTATTTTCCCATACAAATACAGTAACCTTTCTATTATATGCTCATTTTTTTATTCTACCTAAGGTTTAACAAAATACACTACAAGAAACATTGTAAACGAATGAATTCGGTATTCCAAACTAAATACACAAGCACAGATTTGTCATTACACAATGACATCATTATTAATGCGCACATAACTCCACCCAGATAAATTTGAACTTAGTCGAGCGCTCGACATAACTTTCAAAAGAAAATGGTGTGTCTAGTTAAAACTGAAATTTTTAGTCATATTGTGAATGAATGTGCATTGCAACAACTGTTCCATGTGATCTGGAATGAATATATTTTGGTATTTTGTTTCGATTCAACTAAAGTTTGTGATTTTGGACTGGATTCATCTGTGCAAATTATACATGAAATACATCAGATTGAAGTGGCATGGGAGAAGCGTGTTTACGTCTGCAAATGTGTTTCTGTTTCTGTCACCGAATGTTTGAAATCATAATATGGGAAAAATATGAAGTCTTTCAACTGCAATTATCAAAAAGACACTATGGAATTTAATGCTTATTTCATTTTGAGTGCAGTAAGGAGGATGCAATGCACTTATCATCGAAATTACAGCACAATTTCGAAAAGTGTAATCCAGATTGGAAACCGATGACATGGCTGATGTAAGTCGGATTTGCAGAATTAAGAAAATACATTTTGAAGAAATTCAGGATGTAAAACTGTAAGTATATTTTATTTTGCCGATCTTATCACCAGCTAAAGAAGACAGTATATGCATTGTCACTTGTATGTTATTTGTAAGGACCTTATCTTCCGTCTTTTATATAATATAGCCAGCCAAAATCAGTAACATTGTATCAACGCTGAATGTGCCAAAACAGGTGTTTTGCAGTCCATGAAACATGTTTTAGTTCATTCATAAACAAATTTAAACAACCACAACATAAAGAGCCTCTTACGCGAGTGTACATCATTTGTGTACAAATCAAAAGTGCTGGCATCTGCGTCATTGTTTGTTTACAACAGAAAGTAGTTCCTTTATGCACGTGAATGCTATATGTGTATTGTCGCACGCATTCAGTATCGGGGAATACTGAACTATTCTGACAATGTAAAGTTAATGGGGAAAAAAATGAGCATATAATAAAGGCTGTAACTCCATTAAATTTGCTAGAAAATTAAGGAAATTGAATGAGACAAAAGTCTTGTTGATGTATCACCATATACTAAATATGACTTGAATCAACAGAGCCTTATTCATGAGAATCATCTGATAAGACAGGGCAGGGGACAGACACAGGTAACAATATATCTACAGATATGGCAGGGCTTAAGCAAAATCTCTGAGCTACTTGCTGTAAAACATGCAATGTGGTTCTTACCTCAACACCTTCTCACGATCAAATAGTTCTTGTTCATGTATTTTCTTTGACCTTTGTAGGTCAGAGTCACTCATGCTCTTCGTTCCGTTATGCCTGTGGGAAATAGCCTGCTGCAGTGCAAAACAAACAGGAGCTGTCAAAATGAGACACTTACATCTGAAAAATAAACAAATTGTTCAATAATGAATCAAATAAATTGATACATAAATAACAATCTGAGATTGGAGTAATTTTATCTCTGTTGCAAAACATGCCATGACATGTGATATGACATTCAAATAAATATTCAGTGATTAGTTTGAGCAATACATTTGGTGATAAGATAACTATATGTAAGGTCCCAACATACCAAAATCACATAAAAATCTATCAGCTGATTTTCATTTCTTGTACTACTCTTACTTAGTTTGAATATATATCCCTAATTTATGATCATTACATAGATGAGAGAATGTATCCCCATCACCTACTGTACACAAAACTATTGAAAGGATCCCCATCACCTACTGTAATAAAACAAATCAAAGTATCCTCATCACCTACTGTACATAAAACAACTCAAAGTACCCCCCATTACCTACTGTACACAACACCACCGAAAGTATCTCCATCACCTACTGTACAAAAAATACTGAAAGTATCCCCATCACCTACTGTACACAAAACAACTCAAAGTATCCCCACCACCTACTGTACACAAAACAACTCAAAGTATCCCCATCACCTACAGTACACAAAACTACTGAAAGTATCCCCATCACCTACAATATGCAAAACATAATGTTTCCCCATCACTTACTGTACACAAAACTAATGAAAGTATCCCTATCACCTATTGTACACAAAGTTATTGAAAGTATCCCCAGTACCTACTGTACACAAAACCAATGCACGTGTCCCCATCACCTACTGCACAAAAAATCGATTTTAGGTATCACGGTACCAATTGTTTTTCCATATACCTCAATGCTAATGTTTTGTGAAATAAATATACTTTCTGTCCTACTTTGGCATGCATGTCACACGCTGTCATATAGAACAATGCTAGATTGTCAATTTGACAATGACATAACCAGGTACTCCATTGCATTTAAGAGAGATAACTCTACTGGAACTAGACAGGGGTAAGAGTTATCTAGTCACAACAAGCACATTTTCAGTCATGTGTACCATATTTTAAAAAAATCATAAAAAATACAAAATATGATCTAGATAGAAATTAACACAAACTCACATGTTGCCAAGAGGCTCAACTTTTTTTTAAGCCAAACAGAAAGTACAAGTCTTACATAATGCACCAATCACAGCTAGTTTTGTTCTTTAATTCTGAATACAATGTTCCATACACCTTAAGCTCCGCCCACCTGGACTTGCGCAATTGGTACCGTTATACCTATAGCAAACCTTAATTTTTCCAATAATCTGTGAAATAGTTCGGGACTGTATAAGTAACAAATATACTTAGTCTCACTTGTGAAAAACAATTTGATGAGGTACTAACCTATGTCTTATATGAATGTGTATAGAAATGTCATTGAGCTGTTTGAACTATTGTTTTCATACTTTTGCTTCACCATCAAAATCATCTTTTGAAATAAAATGAATTCTTTCAACTATGAGTTGTATCTTGTTCATATCAGCAATTATTGAACTTCACATAGGTGATATGGGATAAATCACATTATATCATATTATGTAATAACTAGGTCAAAGGTCAATGTACCAAATAGTATGCACCTGTCCTACTTCAAAATGTACAATTCACCTAAAAGAAAGGAATTTATATTTGTTTGGTAGGTGCAGAACTTAACATCAGAGACAGGTGGACATGACCCAATCTTATTATAAAGTATAAGCTTTGACCACTTTACACTATCTACAGATACAAGAGGCCACTAACCACCAGTCCTCACACAAAGGTCCACCTACCCATCCTCTTTGTAACACAAATAGTAAGTTTTCCTCCTTTGTAATGTGAATAAAATTGTTTCAGTAAGCCAGTCAGTCACCAAATATAGTAAATCGCAGCTTCTAAGTGGTTATGTTTGGATTGGGAGGTGAAATTAGGGGAATAAAATACAGAAAAATGCCAAATATAAACACTAAGTATACCACATCAAATGGAGTTAAAAACAGGAGGAAAGTGTTTATCTAAAAGGGAGAGGTAGCTTATGATAAAGGAATTAAAGGTGGCAAAATCAGCAATGCGAAAAATGAGAAGTGAAAGTTTGATGACCTTACCTTGGACAAATATATGGGGCAGGGCCCAACAGGTCCAAGGACAGCCCAAAGGCAACTGTGCTATAACATCCCTTACAGGACCCAAATTTCAAGTGAAGTTGTGTTCATTTCCATCTAATATAAAAGGGTGAATAATTTAGATAATATAGATACATATAAAGTATATTTCTTCTACATAAGAATTTAATAATAATTGGCATAAGATAGAGAGAAACTTATCTCAGAGCCAAGCAGAACATACCTTATCAGTTTTTAAACTTGTAAACTTTACTGTGAGAAATTACCAAATTGCTTCTACTTACATTTGCATCAAGATTGAGGGCTAATATAATACTTCACAAATCTTCTCTTTATTTTCATAATCAGTCACTGAAAATGTGAGATTTTATTTCCTTGAAATGTTATGACTGGTGTAAGGGAGATAACTGAATGATATACATAAGGTGTGGTAACCTTGAATACATTATCCATGTAATATAGATGAGTTCATCAACAACCTGTATTAACTTCATTGCAATTAAATTATCTCAAAATACATTACTGACAAAGTGAGAACCTAACATTTAGACTCCTATGTTTAGTGGAGACCTCAAGAGTCATGTAATTTTAATTTCTAAGATGACGCAGCTCTTTCATATCACATAGTTCATATTTTCTACAATGCCGGCATGTAGAGTGCAGCCTTCCATAACCATGCAGATATCATCTCATGCCAATTTGGATTCTTGCGATGGGATGCAAAGTTTCAAGAACAGTGTGGATTTGAATGGAATGAATACGCACTGTGTGACTAAAATGGTTATCATTCTGTAATGTTGGACCAAACATGGAAATTCCACAGGAGCAGCTTGACAGAAAGAAATAGGATTAATTGAAAGTCAATAGTAGATTATAATTGGGCTTATACAAGTGCCAATGGGAAATGCTGACTTAAGGAAACTGTTCTTGTTTGTTGGTATTCACTGCTACTTCAACAAAAGGGAATGCAAGAGAACTGAACTAACTACATGAACAATTTCAAAGCAGGAGAGTGTAAAAAAAAAAGGGACAATTAGAGCAGGACAATTCAAATCAAAATGGGAAGGAATACCAAATCCTTAATAAATTACCTAAAAATTACTCATGCCAGAACATCCCACATGGTACAAGTGATCTATCTACAAGTGTACTTAGAATGTTCTCTATCCTGGTTTATGGCATGCCTTACAAGAACAAGATAGTTGTTTTTGTACACATGATTTTTCATCTTTTGCAGGTACAATAGCCAATATTTGGCCAAAATCAACTATATTATGTTTACATAACTTATTTTGTTGCATGCATTCCAATCTAGGAGGTAACAGCACATACATAAAGGCATCAGGTAACACAAGTCTATATCTATCATAGCTATAGTTATCAAAAGTCCCCATCCAAAGCCATCTTGTGCTATTTTCTAAAGATTTCATACATTTTATTCTTAAAGAACTTTCAATATTTGACCAAAAGTGTTCAGCATACATTTGTTTTCCTACATCAAACTAGTATAGTTCATAAATGCCGCCCACATGTATGCGTTTCTATGGAAACACTGTGAGGCTATTCTTTCCTTTAGGTATCACGGTACCAATTGTTTTTCCATATACCTCAATGCTAATGTTTTGTGAAATAAATATACTTTCTGTCCTACTTTGGCATGCATGTCACACGCTGTCATATAGAACAATGCTAGATTGTCAATTTGACAATGACATAACCAGGTACTCCATTGCATTTAAGAGAGATAACTCTACTGGAACTAGACAGGGGTAAGAGTTATCTAGTCACAACAAGCACATTTTCAGTCATGTGTACCATATTTTAAAAAAATCATAAAAAATACAAAATATGATCTAGATAGAAATTAACACAAACTCACATGTTGCCAAGAGGCTCAACTTTTTTTTAAGCCAAACAGAAAGTACAAGTCTTACATAATGCACCAATCACAGCTAGTTTTGTTCTTTAATTCTGAATACAATGTTCCATACACCTTAAGCTCCGCCCACCTGGACTTGCGCAATTGGTACCGTTATACCTTAAGCATCCCCAACACTTACTGTATACAAAACCAATGAAAGTTTCCCTATCATCTACTGCAAAAAAAAACAAATTATCCCCATCACCTACTGTACACAAAACTACTGAAAGTATGCCTATCACCTACTGTATACAAGACTACTGAAAGCACCCCATTACTGACTGTACACAAAACAAATGAAAGAGTATTTTAAACACTATCATTTTTTGTACACCTTGAAAATCTTATCAAATAGAAAAGTGCTGGTGAGTACATTTTTCTGGAGCAGAAATCAATTACAAATGTTCTTATTAAAATATCTGTTGATTGTAACTGGACAGGATCCGGATTGCCATGGATGTTTCTACATTTATCAAATCAATCATTTTTTTCTTTATCTACTTAAATTCTTAATAACCCCCATTCCACAACCAAGTGGCAAACTGAAACCACTGGGAACTCAGCCATAAATGGAGGTGGTGTCTTACTAAAAATTTAGAATCTGTCATTTTCCATATTACCCTCACACTTAGTAATGACAAAACAACATTACTGTTGAAGACTGGATAAAAAGCAAAATAAGAACAGTTATCTCAAGGTTACTTCTTAAATTAAATGCAGTACCATCAAAATAAATGATCATAAGTATTCGTTTACAATGAAATTCATAGAAATAAATAATAATAACAACAACCTTATTTAAAAGAAGGAATTAATTCTCCTTGCTGCCCTCCATTACTTGTATATTTACAGATGTAGTACCAAGTTCATCGACTTTGAAGAAAGACACATTCAACTTGTAACTCTTTCTAGATGGGGATAAAAGTTAATACTGAAAAATAAGCTTTTAACAAGAAACTAAATTTATATAACAGAAAACGGAATAAAAGCACTGAGGAAACATAGAGGAAGTTTGAGAATCTATATTTTAATTAATATATGTATATCAGTCAATGCAGATGTAAAGTCAAAATGGGGCCCCAAGTAGGCAAGTGGTCTAAGGAGCTCGCCATTACTGATATTCTCCCTCTCTGTCTGAGTGGGTTCAAGTCTCAGCTCAGCCAATGTGGGCATGTGAAAAAGCATGCAGTAGCTTCCCATGGGTTGTTTGTTCTTCCTGGTTTCCTGGATTCTCCCTCCACCAAAATACTGACCACCATGTCTAAGCCTATTATGTTCTGTAAATGTATTAAACCTATAAGACAAAGTCAAAGTCACCCACCCAAAAGATCTGCAACCATTATGGCCTGAATAATTCACATATATCTCAACCTCCCGAGAAAAAACCCAGTATGCCAGACACACAAAAAAAACTCGCACCAAAAGCAAAGACCTCATGTTTTTACTAGATCACATACAAACATAACTATATATAGGTATAATTACTAGGCCATCATGCGAATGTGTCTTCTATACACGAGCGCATATAACACCAATTGAGTAGCATCACTGGTGATATGTGCTTAGTCGTGTGTGCAGGCAATGTGATGGGTGCCGTTTAGCCGTGGATCTGGGTTAGAATCTCCATAGAGTACGAATTAAAATTCTCTAACCTGTATGATAGCATCATTTGTATTAAAATATTAATCCTGCCTACTATTATCAAGCATTCTTCTATAGAATCCAGGGATAGCACTTTCCGTTCTGTCTGGTGTATATTTATAATTCTCTACAACTAATTCTATATACCTTGAATTTTTTTTTGAAGGACTCTGGAATGACTGTAGATACATGAGAATTAATTACTAGGTCATCATGCCAGTGTGTCTGAGTAACATCATTTTTGGTGATGTGTGCTTAGTCATGAGGGAATATGGGCTCGAGTGTGCAGGCAAGGCGATGGTGCCATTTACCCGCATACCTGGGTTTGAATCTCCATATAGTATGAATTACAAATTATCTAACCTGCATGATATTATTATTTGTATTAAAATATTAATTCTGCCTACTATTATCAAGCATTCTTCTACAGGAATCCAGGGATAGCACTTTCCGTTCTGTCTGGCGTATATTTATAATTCTCTCTCTCTCTCTCTCTCTCTATATATATATACACACTGTATATAAAATTAATTAGATGAAAAATTATTAATTAAATAATTAGTTGTACATGTAGACTCTAATCTAGTTGGATTAGTTGCCAACCCAACATTCTTTTGTGATATTCACACCAGTCTGGACATTTCTTGTTATATTATCAGTAGGTTGTAGCTAAGATCTAGGTATATTTATTATACCCTTCTGAACCACCGTTGAGATAATTACTAATTTACCATGTTAATAGTGTCATCTCTTTTTAAAATGGCCATTTCAGCCAGTGCTTTTCTGAATGGATAATAAACTCAAATACTTGATGGAGCTAGCAATGTATCTGTATAATACTGGACGAATAAATAAGAATAAAGAAACAATAAACATATTGTCAGGTGAGTATTGTTTAATCAATTATATAAATCCATGTCATAAACACCATGCTAAATGGGGCCCCAAGTGGCCGAGTGGTCTAAAGCACTCTCCATTACGGATCACTGCCATCTCACCTCTGTCTGCGTGGGTTCTAGGATTCGGCCAATGTGGGTATGTGAGAAAGCTTGCCAGTAGCTTCTCGTGGGTCGGTGGTTCTTCCCGGGTTCTTCCTCCACCATTAATACTGGCCGCCATACATAGCCTACCGTGTGCTGAAAAATGGCATTAAACCCTACAACAACAACAACAACCATGCTAAACAAGTCAACCATATTAATTCTATGAAGTTCCAAATTATGAAATAGTTTCCTGTTCTTTAAGAAATCTTAAATCTTGGAACATATGTAACGTGAATTTTTTAAAACCTGTTCATTTCATATTGTAGTCCACAGAATTTCTGCCAGCAGTAACATGGCATGTTACACGTGTTGAGGACAGATGTGTGGACACAATGTCGAATAAGCCATTTGATTTCAAAGGTGAGGGCAGTTATAAATAAGAAATTCTGTACATAAAGATCAATTTAAAGACAGCATCTATATTTGCTGGTGTAAACACTGTATCAAAAGAAAAAACAAAGATACTCGTCTAGGTATTTACCACACAGGAACATGCATGAGTCTGACATATTTTGAATAAAATACGATGCAAATTTTGGACATGAAATAACAGTATCTGTACTATTAATGATAGGGTTTTGCTTGCACTCCTAGGTGTATATTTATAGTAATAATAGGGTTATTTCATGTTTTCACAAATTTTCATCATCTTTTAATGATACAATGCAACAAGAAAAAAAGTGCAAATTACGGAATTCCTGAACATATTGTCAGGTATCAGTTGACCTATATTGTGTTAAATCAGCTGTTCACGTATCCTGGTGTACATTTGTTTTTGGACCTCATCTTTTGTGAAGTTTCAAAACTAAAAACAAAAACAAAAACCAGCTGACCCAGTTTATTAAATATTTGGACCTATTAGCAAGTACAGTAAAGTAATCAAGGTACATCTATCACTTGCAGTTTTCTACAACAAGTACCACCATACATGTATATACTTGCTTATAAGTAAAGTTCAAATGCAAACAACACAGACCCTGATATACCCAAGCACAATATTTGTTCTACCTTTACCTCACACTGTACAGAACCAGATCTGCCAGCACATTATATAATGGTAGATCTGGATATGTGCAGTTTTCAGCTGACCTCAACTTAAAAGCAAGTATATATGGTAGTTTTCATTCATCTCGTTGCAGTCTTATCCACTCAATACAAAGTAATGACCAAAACAGAAACATAAATCTAAGCATCAACTTGATTTAATGCGACAAGACTGCATTTGTAGTAACTTACAATTCTGCATTTGTAGTGTTTCAATACAATTAGATCGCCATCCAAGGCAAATTCAGTCACTGTTACTTTCCGGGAAATATCATTTAAACTGATATTGGATACCATACTGATCCTATTATCTGACAGGGTCTATTCAAGAAATGAAAATTTCGAACAAAATGTATGCCATCCATCCATAAATCAAGGAAATTTGTCAAATAGACTGGAGACTGAACTGCGTGAACTAAAAAAGACAGGACTTGCAAAATACCATTCACAAATAATGCACATTTGGCCAATTTGTTTAGCATTGGTGTTGTGAAATTATTATGAATCCAACAAATGTATGTCCTAGAATAGACAGACGATACTCCAAAGGCCTGGATATTAATTACAGTGGTGCTCCTTCTTTGCAATGTTGCCATCTTGGTTTCATTCCAACATCCTGGAATGCGCAAAGTTAAGTTTCAACAAACAAGGTTCAGTGATTTAATCCAGGTTCTTCAGAGATTATCAGAAAAAGTTTTGCTATTTTGAGTACTGTACCATCTCTAACTTTTTGCACTTTTTACCAACTATTTCTTCACATTTACAAATAATCAGAGGTCAAACAAATGTTCCTAGAATAGGACTGATTGATACTTATCTGTCTGCAAGGAACTTTCTGGAACTCAAGACAATACCATCTTTGCTGTTCTTGAGCAATATCAATTTTCAAATTAGCTGCAGTGATGGCTATAATGCATGCCAGAACAGACCATTTTCATTCACGACAAAACAGACATTGTTTGAGTACTTTCCATGAAAACATTGATTGACAATGTAGCCATTAAATTAGGAAAAGTTGCGATTACAAGATTTTCAATATGACCATCATCACAGCCATAATGGACACAAGATTGGTACCATTTGCATTAGGACAAAATAAATATGATAAGAAGCATACTGGTGAAAGCCCCATATTGATATGACTATACATTCAGGAGGAATAACTATAACAAGATTTTCAAGCTAGCCATTGTGGCAGCCATTTTGGATCTTCAGACAGCACAATTTTCATTTAGGACCAACTAGTCATTGGTTTGGTTTAGTTTTTGTGGGTTTAATGCCTTTTTTCAGCACATGGTATGTTATACTTGGCAGCCAATATAATGATGGTGAAAGAACCTTAGAATACCCTGTAAGAACCACTGATCCATGGGAAGCAAAAAGCAAGCTTTCTCACATATCCACACTGGCCAAGCCTGAGACTTGAACCCATGCAGACAGAGATAGCAGTGGTCAGTAAAAGTGAGAACCTGATACCACTCAGCCTCTCTAGGCCCCAAACTACATGAACCATGGGATGGCAGCCATATTTAAGGTCAGATCAGCCCCCTTTGCATTTAGGACCAAACAGATATCATAGTCTTATGGTGAAACCAAATGTCTATATAATTTTCCACTTAGGACAAGTACTGATTTTCGATGTTGCTGCCATGGTGGCCTTATTGGCTATCCAGATAGTAACACTTTCATTTAGAACCAACCATACATCATAAGTAGTTTTAAGGTGAAAACCCAATGACATGACTTCCATTCAAGATCAGCAAAAACAAGATTTTCTATATGTCTGCTGTGGTGGCCAGTTGGATGTCAGAATGGTACCATTTTTTAAGTAGGACCAACTAGACATTACATAAAGTCTTTTAGTGAAAACCCTATTTTGATAAGACCATCAATTCTTCTCGAGAAGCACTAAGATTTTCAATATGGATGCTGTGTTGGCCATATTGAATGCATAAACAGCATCATTCTAATTAAGGACAAACAAGTAGTCATAAAAGGTCCTCTGGCAAAAAGCCTATGTTCATATGGCTTCTCATTCTGAAGGAGAAGCCATAAGATTTTCAAGATGGCTGCCATTGGTGGCCATACTAGACAAAAAAATTGGTTACATTTTCATTTAGGACTGACCAGACATGATAAGAAATCTTTCAGAAAAATCCCATTCTATCCAGGAGGAACAGCATTGACAAGATTACTGGCTATCTAAGTTGCATTATTTTCATTTTGGACCAACTAAACCTTGGGATAAATGTGTATGTAATATATCATGCCATTCCTCCCTCCATGTAGTTTATGAGCAGTAATGATAACAAACTTGTGCTAACAGATGTTGCATGACTTACAACAGACAATGAAGAACAGAACAGACCATTCTTAAGTTTGTTTTGGTGTGTCACGTAGGTCTAATAAAAAGGGGGGGGGGGTAGTTTTCTTGTTCCACGAGGATTTTACTGAAATAAAGTTATGGGTATCAAATATGATGTACAATTCTGGCTCAGTCATTTTTTAATGCAATTTTTGTTTGAAATTAGCACAGATCCTACTATCAAGCACTCTGGTCAGACACCTTTTGTGTAGGTATGCTATCTTTTAACTTTTGCCAAGTTCTGCTGAATGCTATATGAGGAAAAAACTTTTTTCATTTTAGTAATGGTGACCATGTTTGATGCTATGATCTCAAGACTCAAGATATAGCATAAAATGCTAGTGAATTTTTCTGGAGATGTTTATTTCTTATATATTAATCCTCATGGTGCACCCCTTTATGATCATTGGCATTTGACAATGAACTGTATTGTTGTCTGCCCTAGCAAGGGAAATAACTCTTGTAAATAAAATTCTTTTTGTGAATTGGGAAACAAATTAAAAGTTAGACAAGAAATCTATTAAAAATTGAGAGTTCTTATTTTTTTAAATTATATGAGAGAAAGGTCCCTAGACTACAGCCTGATAAGAATCTCCAGGAATCCAAGTTAGGTTTGTTTCTTCTTTTTATCAAATTTTGACATCTGAAAGTCCTTCATGCCAGGATGCCATCTGCTAAGCTTGGTTGAAACTGGATAAATGATATTTGTGAGGAAGTTGAAAATTGCAACCATTGACAAACACATAAAGGACAATGTACTCATGCCATAATCTCACCTGGCCTTATGTATGAACCCTTTGATATAAAAAACATAGTACTCAACATTTCAAGTAACAAATTTTAGTGCAAACATGAAAATGTGGTCAACGTAGTCCTTGAATGAACATAAATAGTTTAGAGCAATATTTGAAGCTTGGTGAAGATTCATGACAGAGGGGACAGAGAGAGAGATAAAAATAAATGAAAACATTTGCAATCAGAAGAGATGTGTTTGTGGCACATCAGCACAAAAGTGGCTATGTGAAGACTGAATGAAAATCCTATTCTTAATTATTAATCCATACACTTATATATAGTGGTTACCAGTGTACATGTATGTTGATGTATACAAGATGGGAGTCATTTATTTGTGTGGAATAATCTTTGCAGATGAGCTTGGCACTTTAATATCAGCATGCATTGTTATGTCATGCCTGGGATGAATTAGATGTAACAGATCTTAATTCCTCTCATCACTTTACAATGTATTTCTACAATACACTCATTCTGCTCCAACTAGGGGGCCCAAGTGGCTGAGTGGTCTAAAGCGCTCTCCATTACAGATCACTGCCATCTCACCTCTGTCTGCATCAGTTCGAGTCTCGAATTCAGCCAATGTGGGTATGTGAGAAAGCTTGCCAGTAGCTTCTCGTGGGTTGGTGGTTCTTTCCGCTGTTTTCCCGGGTTTTTCCTCCACCATTAATACTGGCCGCCATGTATAGCCTATCGTGTACTGAAAAATGGCATTAAACCCAACAATAACAAGAACTGCTCCAACTACAAAAAAACACAGGTACCCATTGCAAGCGTGATACTGAAAGGAGACCAAACCATGATGATGCTATGTTCAGAGTTAAAAATACATGTATAAAACCATTCAGTATGGCATATTAGATAAATATATAAGAGACACTGCCATTTACATAAATGTATAATTAGAGACATGAACCCTTTGAGAAATATACAAATATAGTCTGCCTCTGGTTCATTCGGTATCATACTCCAGATCAACTTTTTGGAAGTATTTACCTGGCTGTTAAAATCTACCTGAAGATAATTTAATCCCTTCAAACTGTATAAATTCCAAACCAAACCTTGTCCTGCCAATGCAAAAAAATTTAATTTGGAAAACATAAAAATCCTCAGAGGTGAGTGTAATGTTAAAGAGATGCTATTTGTAGTACATAAAGTAGCCTCCTGTCAAACATAAGGTGTGAGGTAATGACATATGTCTGGGCTGGTGAAAATAAAAATCACAACATCTATAGTGTTTATAACTCAAAAACAGATCAGCTCATGTCTCTAATTATATTTTGTTTTGTTTTTTTAAATGCAATGCCACTTTAGCAGCTGGCTTAACATCAAACTAGTACTTATGTTCCCTTTTACCTCAAAATAATATAATGGATATAATTATTTTTTTTCTCTCCCCACAAATCGGAGAATATTTGCTTTTAAAATTATGTTAGTGCTGGACATTTTCAAATATATATCCCAGGCTCTCTGCCTTAAAAATTAAATGGTCGGTCTCTCATTGATCCATCTTAGTGATAATCAAGAGTAACTTTGAAAGAGAAGATTGCTGATTAGCCACAATAATTTGAAGGCTCCTACAACATGATCCCAGTTCAATTGCAATGAATCAGCTGTTTTCTCAACATTATGTACTTTGTAAGTGGATTACAATGGAATGCACAGTGTGAAAGTTGGTGGGAATCAGAAGACAAGATAAAATATTTTCAAATGTAAGTCAGTAACATTTTCCTCGTGAAAAGTAATTGCATACTTACAGAAACATCTGCTGATGTATAACAAGATCCCCATTCCATAACCATATCTTGGTTTATAAGTCATAAGGACATGAAATCTGGCATTATCCAATATAGACCTTGGATATTCTCCTAGGGTAAAGGATTTGTCCCTGAATGAACATGGAAAATGTCAAGATCCCTACCCTATAATCATGTATTTATAATAATAATAATAATAATAATAATTATGACTTTCTTTAAAGAAGCTCATTTGGTCAACTGACCAATCTTCCATGAGTCATTCTACAATGACATTTGTACAAATATTAACATAATGCACAACTTTTACAAGATTTGGTGTCTTTAGACAACAAATGCTGTTAAAATATCGACAATTGATCTACTTCTACAATAAAATACAAAGCTTCAAGGATGAGTACATACATGATTCATACAAATAGTAGTAACGAACATGTGTAAAACATTATGGTTGAGTACACAATGTTGTAAAAAAGTAGTAGTACTGAATATAAAAAAATCATAAAAATTATAGTCTCTGTAGATGTTGACTAAAGCTTTTTAAAAGTTTTTCATGTGTCAGCTGACTTTATATAACGTGGCATGGAATTCCATGGTTTGGCTCCAGAAAAAGCAAAAGTCTTCATATAAAACTCTGAATTTGCTTAAGGTAAATGTAACTTGTTGTCTGAGATGGATCTTAGTTCATACATATGTACATTTTCAATAACTCTAAGCTTACATTTAGGATAATTACGAGCCAAACCATGTAAGCTTATAGACTAGTAAACCCTTCTGAAATTGAGTTCTCTGCTGAAACAGAAGCCACATTAAGGTTTTAAAAAGATCTGTTGATGATGTATCTAAATCTGCATTAAGAACAACTCTAGCTGCTCTTTTTTGAAATTTCAGTAATATTTCCTGATTTTCTATACCACTATTACCCCAGACAGAACAACGGTATTCTAGGTGTGGCATGATATATACATTGTAGAATATCTTTCTGTTCTTGACTGACATAAGATTTAATTCTGTTCAAGAGTTAAAGCAGTGAATTAACTTGTTAATGACCTTATAAGCTTGTATTTTCCAGCACAAGATATTGCCTATCATCATGCAAATAGTTTTTCATTTTCAGACTGTTGTATATCCATTCCTTTTATCATTACTTTGAAATAATTTTTCTCAGCTTGTACTCTTGCTCGGCTACCTATGATCAAGGCTTTTCATTTGGCTGCATTTATCTTCATGAGTTCACACAGGTTATTTATTTTTATCAAATCTTTCTTTAATTCAGTGCAAATCTCATGAACTGTTCATACATTGTTATATAATGTCATATCATCAGCGAACATGTTAGTGGTGGATAGATCAGTGTTCTATGGTAAATCATTGATGTACAGCAAAAAGAGTAATGGTCCAAGAACAGATCCTTGTTGAACACCTGACTTTATCAGTTTCTTATCTGAAAGTTTATTTAAAATAGAAGCTTGTTGATGTCTGCCTTCAAAATAAGATTGAAACCAAATTCAGCTTTCATGATACATGCTGAGCTTTTCCAGCAGCATTTGTGATTCACAAGTAGAAAAGCCTTTGAAAGGTCAATAAACACTGAACCAACAAGGTTTTCCTTGATCTATTGCTGCTAACCTTTGGAATCAATGACTTTACTGTATCTCCATAATATGTAATTGTCAGTATCTTTTAATTTATGAAACCTATCGCTTGTCTTAACAGCATTCCATATACCAACTGTAATCCAGTTTGGTTGATTTTGTTGCTTGACTCCCTTAAAATTATAAGCAAAGCATTAGTGCTCAGGGTGTCAGTAAACATATCTATCCAGATGTCAAGAGCATCTAATGGTCACCAAAACATTCAATTACTGACCATGGGATATCTTTCAGTTCTTTAAAGAATATCTGTGAGTTGAATCTTTTTAAAAGCATGTGGATATGTACATGCAGAAACATTACAAGCCCTAGTAAAGCTAATATAGGGAACTCACCCTTAGCTCATACTTTTGAAACAATCATGATCCCTGCCTAATAACCATACATGCACTACTGGACATGAAAAGTAAAATGCACAGTTACAGTGTTTTAATAGACCCTGGGTCAAGCCATGCCCCAAGTGGCTATCTCTGAAGTATGGGAATATGCAATTACCTGCCAATGACCTAATTCTACCCTAATGCTGGTATAAAACACATTGGTACAATTTTCATCACAGGAGTTGTTTATTGTGTCGTCTGCTCAATTTAAAAAATGGAACAAAAAGTCCTTTCTATTTTCAAGGATTATATCCACTTAGAAATTAACTTTTATGTTGTTTCAATAAAAAAACTATATTGCAGGCAATGTTTTGATTTATATACTCAAGTGGATTCAAATATACATGTACACTTTGAATACAAAGTAACACTGCAATAATACACTTCCTTACAACATAAATTTGCTGCTATAACACTTTTAAATACAAGGATTACGATCATAAGTAGCAGTTATCCTGATACCAGGTCAATCAGTACTAACACTAACCTCTTAACGCTAAGCACCAAGCAAGGCAGCTGCTAGTACCATTTTTGTTATCTTTGGAATGATAGGTTGTGATTCAAATCTGCAACCTCTGGCATCTGAGGCGGACATTCTAACCACTTAGGCCATCATAGCGGGATATGACAATTGGGTACTTTAATCCAACAGCAAGAGAATAATTCCAATGCAGTCCAACTTTACAGTACATTATATGAATAAAGACAAAAATTTGTTTCATATTAAGGAGTTTTTGTTGTTAAAGTTGTTTTTATACGAAAACATGACAACATCTGCTGCTATTTAATAAGTCATCCTCTCTATGTTACAAGACTAAAATTATATAACTGTAGGTACCAGTAATTTTGGTTTATAGTTATGTGTGACTTGTTTGACTGATTTTTAACGTAGCTTTAACAATTTTTCAGTCATATCGCTACAATGTCTGCGGTGTGGCAGTTTATCGTGCTGTCCAGCACTGAAGCATCATGCCATAGACATGTGGCATCATGTCCCACACAGTCACATTATCCTGATACCAGGTCAACCAGTACCAACACTAACCTCTTAATGCTGAGCGCCAAGCAAGGCACCTGTTAGTACCATTTTTATTATCTTTGGAATGACTAGACTGGGATTCAAGCCTGCGACCTCTGGCATCTGAAGCAGAAATTCTAACCACTTAGGCCAACTTTACATATGTTATATGAATAAAGACAAAAATTTGTTTCATATTAAGGAGTTTTTGTTTTTAAAGATGTTTTTATACGAAAACATGACAACAGCTGCTGCTAATAAATAAGGCATCTTCTCTATGTTACAAGACTTAAATTATATAACTGTAGGTACCCGTAATTTTGGTTTATAATTATCAGACTTGATTTTGGTATTCCACATAAAAAGCTGACAATGTAAAAGGGGGATTCGGAGGTCATCCCCCCCAACGAGGTCTCGAGGGGCAGCATCCCTGATCCGAGGGTCCAGTCATAAAAAACTACTTATGACCATAATATATAACAAAATAATCATTTGAAAAACTAACAAACTTACAAAAAAATTTCAACTTGAATAATTTCACAATATTTATTGTCACATGAATCTGTTTTCCAATACTATTGACGCTGGAGTTATTTCATGTGCATGTCAGTGTTAACACTGTAATTAAGTAACAATAATTTCTCAATTTTTGCAGCATATATATTATATTTCTCTCTTTTCATAACAAATCTGTAAAATAAACACTCAAGTACATCAACTATATACAAATAATCCCATACATTCACTTGTCTTTTTCTCCAATGGACACAACCTGTTGATATGCCAGTCAAGCTCTTTTTGTGGCTTTTTGCAAAGATTTCTTTAGGCTTTCTTTTATGATTGACATATTTGGCTCAATGTGCATCGTTTCTTTTCCTTCTCTGAATGAGAGCCTTTTTCCTTTCAAGTTGGTGCTTGTATTGGTGACATGCATTGTGCATATTCTGACAGAGAGCTACATCTGTTCTCTCATGCAAGAAATATTTCTTCTTCTTATAATCAACTGCTCTTTTTCCAGATGCCTTCTGAGCTTCAATTTTTCTGTATGCAGCTTCTTTTGTAGGTGCTGTTCCAAACAGTTCCAACTGTGATTACCATAAGGCAGAGGTTACAAGATGCCAGTCCTCTAGCGTTCAGTTTTCTTATAAACTGACCAACTAAATTTCCGTCGGCTTTTACCTCCAACCATTCCCATTTCTGCACATTTTTTAAACCTTTAGCTAAACTTCTCGTGTCATGGTCTCTATCAACAACTCGGGATGCCATTTTTTACAAACAACACGCTTCTTTCCATTGCCATCAGCTTCCATTACACGAAGAATCATTGGATGAATTTAAACTTTTGACCAATCAGAATATTCTTTACGTGAGTCATGGGCTAATTAAAATATGGAACAAATACATTACTAGGATCGTTGCAAAATGGGATCGAACAGACCATTTTTTAAAAACTGGAATGGAGATGATTAAAAAAACAGACTATATCAGGAAAATTCAGATTCAAGGCAGGAGAAAAGCGGAATTCCACTTTAAAATAGATAAAAATCATGTCTGAATTATGTGTGACTTGAGTGGCTTTGATTTTTAACATAGCTTTAACAATTTTTAAGTCATATCGCTATGATTCTGCAGTGTGGCAGTTTATAGTGATGTCTAGCATTGGGGCATCATGCCGCAGACATGAAGCATGATGTCCAACCCAGTCACATTATCCTGACACCAGGCCGACCAGTCCTAACACTAACCTCTTAATGCTGAGCGCCAAGCAAGGCAGCTGTTAGTACCATTTTTGTAAGTCTTTGGTATTAGTCGGCCAAGGATTAAACCTACGACCTCCTGCATCCGACGCGGACACTCTAACCAGTAGGCCACCGGAACGGTTGATTTATGATTATTAAAATCTTTCTGCTATAAAGCAAGATCTGAAATTAAATTGCAACATATGTATGGTTCGGCATTTAGAAGCTTAGAAACCGTAAGTTTATCTGTTACAAAGTCCCCAAAACCCATTACATGATGAAAAATTTGCAATTCTAGGGATGGTGCCACCAAATAAGATTGAAACACGGGATCAGCCAAAAACATTACATTACAGCTAAGTGCCATGGTATACCATAGTATTTCTAAACATACCATGACACATACCACAATATATGGCATTTATATTAGGGACCAGCAATTTAATGTTCTAGGGCTGAGTCCTGACACTTTTCAAAATATTACCATCAGTCAATAGCTGCAAAAATATATCTTGCTCCAACTAATAGCAAAATAACACAGTATTATACCCATTACAGTATGTGAAAAGTTAGAGATTAAAACAAAAAAATGTCAGGCTCCAAAACAAGATCGATCCCTCCCCCCTTAAATGGTCAGTTCCTTAAAGTAGATGAACATGCTGAGTGTGTGTCAGCTGTTGTACAAGTTGTAACCTAAATGCTGTAACCAGATAAGGAATGATTATGCTTATTACTAGAAACAATGCAGACATTTGAAAGGTTACTGATAAAAACAGAAGTCACTGAACCCAACAGTTATAATCTACACTACTGATATAATGTTCAGGGAAACTATGAGTGGGATACCAGGAAAAATATTTCTCAAAAGAGGGCCAGTAAAAACAAAGCACATTTACTCAATAAATGAGAAAATATGAACTGTTGAAAAACATGTTTAAAAAATTTGATTATGGGATCAATAATAGAATTAATTAAATAAATTCAAACAAGAAACATCTGCTCCCTTAAAAATCTTCGGAAAATTTGCAGTCTTATAAAGGAATACATGTACTTAACACATTTTAACATTCACAAACATTAGCTACAAATTCAAAACATTTCCAAAAGTTCGATTTTGCCTGAATATCTTTCACATTATCCCATTTGGCCACATTGTTGACATAAGTGACCTGCTTAAAACATGTGATTATGGGATCAAATATATAATTATATTTTTAATGCGACTGTTTTGTATTTATAAAAATGATCTTAACTTGAATTATTTTGTCATGAAAAATGAAAACATTCTATTAATATTAAATTTGTGACAAGATTACTCAGGAATTTCTGTACATTCCATGGTAATGGAAACTACTGAAGTACTGGTACAGTGAAAAAAAGTACCCGAGTATGTAACGAAACAAAATACCACAGTAAATCGGTATGCCACCTGTACATTACACTGAATATATACTCCACAAAATCACTCCTATCAACTCCATTTAGCTATGCTTTCTGAGGTGTAAATATTAGTCCAAATACAGCAGTTATTTTGTCTCTTCAAACAATTGTGCCATTTTAAGTATACAAACTAAGAAGAAAACACAACATGAGTGTTGGGGGCCCCAAGTGGCCAAGTGGTCTAAAGCACTCTCCATTACAGATCACTGCCATCTCACCTCTGTCTGCGTGGGTTCAAGTCTCGGAATCGGCTAATGTGGGTATGTGAGAAAGCCTGCAAGTAGCTTCTCGAGGGTCGTGGCTCTTTCCGGGGATTTCCCGGCTTCTTTGCTCCACCATTAATACTGGCTGCCATGTATAGCCTATCGTGTGCTGAAAAATGGCGTTAAACACTACAACAACAACAACAACAACATGAGTGTCAATGTATTTTGACACAAGTTCATTCAGAGCAATAAGACAACCTTAATTCTCTGACACACGTAAACGTTTAATTAACAACAAAACATGACTGATATTCAGTTCTTCTACCTGTAAAGAAATTTAACTGCAGCTGGTTGACACATCCTATGTTTTTTCCCCGCCAGTATCATACTTCACAAATACAGAGTACATACAAAATCTTGATTATCTGGAACAATCAATTTCTTTCCTTTATTTCCCCTTATTCCCATGAGTTGATTTTGGCTTGGGGTGGCAATGAATTTTTGAAAGAGACCAAAACAAGTACTTTAAGGACTATTCTGTGTCCAAAAAAATGACTAATATTTCTATCTTAATACAGATAAGTCATAACTAAAAGATGAGACATCCGAATAATTTTCAAATAAAATTTAATAACAGTTTTTGCTACCATATTCAAAGCAAGGCCAGGAGTCCATGAAGTTTTATGCTTAGAAAGGGTCAAGATGAAAAATTCTTTTTTTCAATTTGTTAATTTAAAAGAAACTTAAACAGGCAAGTTTCTGAAACATTAAAATATCTGATTAACATATGTTACTTCAACACATTAGAGCTTTTATCGCAATTATCAAGGCAAATAACGTCTGATTTACACTTTTTACTCTTATGGAGAAAGAAAAAAAGAACGGTATTTTGCATTGGGAATGGGGTTGAATTTCTCCCCCAAAACTGGCCCATATAAATCCTTGTAAAAAAAGATTACATTTTATATTCAAATCTGTGAAAGCGTCTTTCATCTGCATTCTATATCTTTAATTTGTGTAAATTTTATTAATGACTTAAGTTGTAGTGATGATGTATGGCTAAGTTATTTGTGCAAATTCTAAGATATTAAGAGTGTAAGGATTGGATATAGAACAGCTATGATCAAATTACTAAAAATAATTTTAGCAGTAAACATGTTGACAAGTTTGGGGTAATTTCCCATTGCCTGGTCAGGTCAGGTAGGTTCTTAGAAAAAATAAGTTACTTCCTACTGGATGGGTTAGGTCAGGTGGATTCTTTTACATTGTGGGATATTTGCAAATTGTGATGTAGGAGTAGTAGCACAATGTGTTTCCACCTCTTCAAGCTTGTACATAAGTACTTGGAGCAAGTAAAGCAAATTACTGCTATTTTGTGCTATGTATATTTGATTTAATTATATCTGATTTAATATATATTTATTTCGGGGCCCTAATTGTCTGAGTGGTCTAAAGCGCTCTCCGTTACGGATCACTGCCATCTCACCTCTGTCTGTGTGGGTTCGAGTCTCAGGTTCAGCCAATGTGGGTATGTGAGAAAGCTTGCCAGTAGCTTCTCGAGGGTCGGTGGTTCTTTCCGGGGATTTCCCGGGTTCTTCCTCCAACATTAATACTGGCCGCCATGTATAGCCTATCGTGTGCTGAAAAATGGCGTCAAACCCTACAACAACAACAACAATATATTTATTTCAATTTAATTATTTGTCAGTTTTAATTTTTTATATATTTTTATCACATGACATTGTAATGTAAATTTATTCACTAGAGATGATACATATTTTTAGAAAATAGTTTGACCTTGGCTGTTAGTTTATAAACACCAGGTGTTGATCTAAATCATGATCTTGTTTCAGAATTTGTGGCAACTTTCGTAAACAAGTTCTATTTTATTTTCAAATGATTGCTTGTTTCCAAGGTCATGATGGGACTTTGTCTCTAAGATATAAACATTTTTTTTTAAATTTTTTTATTTCTTAGAGTAAAAATGAGTGTTTTTTGTCAGGGTCACACTGGGTAAACGTGAGCTGTAACAAGTACTTGCTTCTATAAACTTCCAGAAGATGATCAGGTGACCCTTGTTTACGTTTTAGAAAGCCCATATAATCCATGTTTTGGAGAATTAATCTCAGTAGAAGCTGGCTGTTAAACTGGTAGTTGTATGCTGTGCTGTTTCAAGTTATTTCAACTTACTTGGTTTGGAGTTATTTCAAATTACTTGGATTCAAAAGGATTAATTCTGTTATTTTTCTGGAAAATAAATGTGCTTATGTAATATTGTGGAACAAAGACAATTTTTAAAAAAAAAATGTATTCAGGTATCAGAAACCACAGTGATAATTCTTGTTCTACAAAGAACTGTAGACTTCAACACTACAGATTGCAGCATATGTCATCATCTTCCATCTTGGATTCTTCTTCGGGATTCAAACATGAAATCAGTAGAACATTTTGTTATTAGGACTACTAAAATTTTATTCTTGGATTATTCTTGGATTATTTTTGGATTTGATTCTATAAAATCATAAGTTCATATTTTTTAATTTCTACAGAATTTTTCCAGGGAAATCAATTATTGTACATTTTTTCAATGCAAGGATATGACCATCAACCTGGATGACTTCTCAACGATACTACAACTTCAAAGTATCAATTCCTGAACCTTCCACTTTGTTACCTCACTGTTTTTACTCCGTGTATAACTTGGTGGAGAGTGTTCTAATAACATTTTATTTTTTATTAAGTTTATATCTTAATTTAGCTTATTGCTATCTGCATTTTATAAATTTTTTATTGTTCATTTTTCTGCATGCATTGTGGTGAGGGATGAAGGGAACACAGAGAGGACTCTGAAAAAGCTCACTACATTCCATTTAACGACCATGTTAGTATAGCAATGTGTCAAATGCGATCCAAGGATTATAATTATATTTGCAATATTCAAAATTAAATTGTGACAAAACCAACAGTAATTTTTTTTTATTACTTATATTTTTATTCTTCTGTCATGAAAAATGATAGCATGCTGTTAACAGTACTAAATTCTTAACAGGTAGAGTGTAAAAGTATTATGGTATGTACCACTGGAAAACAATGGTAAACCAAAATAGCTGTAATACCACACACCTCTAGTAACCAGGAAGATTAACAAATAGAATGTGGGAGACTCATTGTCCAGTGCCCTCTCAACCTGCCCTTTCTGCAAACGGTCTGGAAGAACAATTGCGTCCATGATAGAGCGGATTGTTCCCATGGCTGGCATTATTTGAAGGGTGCACAGCATGGTGAGCAGAGGTTACAGTGCTATGAAATGTAGAGGGGAGACAAGATAATCAATCTACCCTGGATGATGTGACACCTTTAGCATGGGTTGACATCACCTGGCAAGGATCGAGGTGGTGGCAAGACACAAGCTACATCATCACCTATACTCTGCGGCAAGGTCCAGTAGCCCATGGGGGCATAATAGACCAAGGACCCTGAAGTCGAGGGCACCACATCCCTTAAGGATGAGTTGGCAAATAAGGAATCGAGGGGATACCAATCTGATCCCCTTCCTTATTTGATAACAGGTGGGCTGACTCTCAATCCTGTACAGGATAGGATGGAATGTAAGAAGGGGGTAGAGGAAAGAACTTGGTCTGTACCCCCTACTGTGAGATTACTGAATGACTGTGGAATAATACCTCATCCTCAACTGATTCATCACTCAGAAGTGTGTATTGCTGATCCTTCCCTTCAGGCAGGCAGTGTGCGCCATGCTACACTTTAAGTTTTGTGAGTGGTGAGCTCATGAGTGGGAGGGAGCAACACTCTTCTCTGGACACGAGGTATGGTACGTCACCACCCAAATTGTAAGGGAGCAACACACTACTCTGGGCATGAGGTGGATCATGCACCACCTCCCTCTCATCAGGGTGTAACATGCTGTCCTGAACATGAAGAATGTCCAATTTCACCCTTTCTGGGGACACAATCGATTCCTCCAATGCTCAGTCCCTCTTTTTGGAGGGATATCACAGTCCACCAAAGAAGTCAGTTTCCTAAACTCCTGGAACAATGAAGTGCTCTTCTGTGCTGATGATCTAAGGACCCTCAAAGAGCCCTGCTGCCCACTGATGCCACTGGAACCAGTTTGATTGCAGGTTTTAGAATGCCATAATCTGCAAAGGGCACAACAAAAAAGAAATAACAACAGTATCATTATAATGTCATGCATAAACTCAACTGGTTATATGCAGTGCATACTATGTACACTCCTTGGTGGGCATGCAGGTTTCATGGATGAAATGGTATAGGTTCAAATCCTACCATAGAATCAGCCTGCTTCCTTGTCTCTTTACTCCAATTGGCTTGTCAATGAATAACCAAATTATATTGCTGTTCTGTAACACATTTAACCAAACTAAATTGTGTTGCTGTACTGTAATACATTAAACCAAACCAAATTGTGTTGCTGTACTGTAATACATTAAACCAAACCAAACTGTGTTGCTGTACTGTTTAATACATTCAACCAAACCAAATTGTGTTGCTGTACTGTAATACATTATACCAAATCAAATTCTGTTGCTGTACTGTAATACATTAAACAACCAAATTGTTCATTATCTGGTCATAATACAGTATATGAAATGTTCATTATCTGCTTATAATACAGTACATGAAATGTTCATTATCTGACTTTAATACAGTACAAATGTTCATTGTCTGGTTTTAATACAGTACATATGTTCATTGTCTGGTTTTAATACAGTACAAATGTTCATTGTCTGGTTTTAATACAGTACAAATGTTCATTGTCTGGTGTATAATAAGGTACATGTAATTGAAATATTCATTAACTGGTGTGTAATATAAGATAAGTTCATTATCTGTATCCACTCTTTCTGCATATCATGGTACCTTCCACATCTTCAGTGTTTACATCTGACTGTTCTCTTAGACTATTCTGTCAGTGTTTCCTCTGGCATGTGCCAAAGTGGATGATGCTACACATTCAGCTAAATTAGTTGTAAATTAATTCTACACTGATAAATGTTAAAGCACCTGCTGAAGATGGCAACTTGTTCAACTGGGCCAGCGATACCAAACATTCAGAATTACACATTTTCAGTGCAAATTCTGCATACCTAATTCTGGGGATGAAATTTCTCAAAGACATCATTCCATATGATAAAATGTTCAGTGGGAAGTTTACCAAAAAAATTCAAGTATCAGTGCATAAGAAGTACCACATCATTAGGACGTGGAAATATCTGGAAATACCTCAGCACTTTTTAATCCTAAACTCGTAATAAGAAATGCAGGATGCATTCTGCTGTTAACCTGATAAATAAAAAAGGTAGTAGAAATAATTAATCAGTGCAGAATGTTTTGAGAAAACTCAAGTATTCTTATTAAGCTTATTATTTTCTTTTAAAGTGGAGGATATTTATGCTTTAGTACAATGAATAATTCTTGAACAACTGTTCATGATCACTTCCGAACGGGAATCACTACTGATGTGAAATAGGAATGCATGCTTTAAAAGATTGCTATTGTTATTGTTCTAGGGTTTAATGCCATTTTTCAGCACAAGATAGGCTATACATGGCAGCCAGTGTAACTGGTGGAGGAAGAACCCTGGAAAACCCTGGGAAGAACCACCGACCCATGAGAAGCTACTGGTAGCCTTTCCCATGTACCCACGCTAGCCTAACCTTGGACTCGAACCCACACAGACAGAGGTGAGATGGCAGTGATCTGGAACGGTGAGCACTTTAGACCACTCGGGGCCCCTTAAAAGATTGTAATCTTACAGATCAAAAGCTGTAATTCATTTAAATCATCACATCTTACTGATCAAAATGGTTTTTGACTGGAATAATCATCTTTCCCACCTTGTGACAAGATGAAGTCCATCCAGAAAAGACTGCAGAGACATGGCATTCATCCGATGCGTATTTCATTTAGAAGGTCATAGCACAAGGTTAAACAAATTTATACTGGGATTTGAACCAAGACAAAGAAATCCCAGTCAAGAAATTAATTTATTTGTCTCCCCAGAGGGCATTAATTCTCACTGGTTGTTTTCAGTATTGTGCCTTTAACTTTCTGAATCAACTCTGCACACTAAGCTGACAATATTTTATGACCGGACAATAATGAATAGCTCTAAATAAGACGCACTTTCACAGAAGAATTACAGACAGAAATTACAAGCATTTATGTCATCAAGATTTACCAGCTGTGTACTACATAAAATTATATCATATCGGAAAATTATAATATGACGTAGGGTTATGAAAGTCTGAGTGGTCTAAAGCATTCGCCTTTACAAATCACCAACATCTCACCAGTGTCTGCACAGATTCGAGTCTCAGGCTCAGCCAGCACTGGTATGTGACAAAGCATTTCTGTTGCTTTCCATGAGTCAGTGGTTCTACCCAGGATATTTCCAGGTTCTTTCCTCACCAGATATACTGGCTGCCACATACAGACTACTTATTATGTGCTAAAAAATGGTGTAAACCCAAAACAAGTAAATAATCTGACACAAGCAATCATAATGGCATAAATTTGTATTTAATAAAAGGAATCATTCCACCAACATTGGAATCACTGACATCAAGAAGTGAAATGATTATTTTGATATATCAATTTATCGATACTTTTGACAAATTGTTACCCATGTCAATGCAAGAGGCAAAGAATCGATACAGAATGATATTTACCCTCCAGAGGTTACTTCAATCTTTAGCAGTCATTAATAATTATTGTTAATTTGCCTCTGTATCCATTAAATTGTTTATTTATGTGAGAAGATCAACAAACACAACTGACTTGTGGTTTGAAATCTGCCCCTCGAACCCCCTCAGTTATATGTTGTTTATTTTATTCTATCAGAATGCTCAGCCACTGACAAAATATATCAATCAAATGAAGGTATTCCAGATTTGTCTCCCCTCCCCCTGCATATAATTTAAGCACTTTAGTAACAATCTAACAACTACATTTATGCAAAGTTTCTCAACTGGTTCTCATCCTCTCTACCTTGATCAAATATGACGGCTAGACTTCCAGTGTCATGCTGTAAAATGTGTAAAATTTAATTCTTATTCATGGTTATTTTTTGTGAAGGTCCAGCATAAAACAATAGCCACCAATATGAACTAAATGTAGCTTGTTTACTGTCCTCTTTGCTAGCCTAGGTTCCAATATGATAATCCTATCTACACCTTGGCGTATCGAGTAGATATTTCTGTACTTCTGAAATTTCTGTGAATTTCATTGGATGTGACAGCAAGCCACCGCATCCAATCAAAATTAAGCTGTTCAAATCTGAACCCTGTTCCTATACTATCAAGACAAGGGGAGCACACAACTTGAATGGACTGATAGATAAGCAATTTTCCAGTGCTGGTCTGTGTTTACACAAATACCTTTCACTCAAACACACCTGTAATGACTTCCCTCTGGTACATAGTCATACATTCACTGTTGAACTTCCAAAGTTTTCTTTTTAGGTCATTTACTGACACCATTTTTGACCAATATACAATGTACCATGCTGTTGGTTTGTAAACACTCCATACTAAAGGAGGCAACTCATGAAATCCAATAGATGTCGCTAGGACAAAACACCAATACATCTGTTTGTTGGATGTAGATTAGTTTATCATACCAGTACCTTGGCTAGCAAAGATGGTTTACTGTTTGACACACCAAAGTTTTGGCATCCAAACTCAATCCAAACAGATACAAAGCAACTGAGAAATTTCATGCAAATGTGGCTACTACATGATCTGTAAAGTGTACTTAAAACTGTACATGGGGGAACAAATTTCGAAAAATGTCTCCTTTAGCAATGATAGGTGTCAACAACGACTGAACATGCCAACAGATTTTTTAATTAAATTAGCACAGAATTATCAAGTTTTTTTCTTCTTCTGAACACCATTCAACTGTCCTCCTTTCTCACTGCTATTACACAAAAATAACAAAACCAGTTTATCATGACATCCACTTTATGCAAAATAATTCTGCCACTGAATTTCCTGTTATCCAGGTTGGATTGTGCGAAATAGTCATCCTGAAACTGAGCACTCTACAACTTTTTGTCAATGGCAGAAAGAACTGGAGTTTTACTCAACACTACCACATCAACAATTTAAATCAATTAGATTTTAATTTATCAAACTCCAATGGAAAAAGAGGTGTGCTGAGCATTATTGATTTTATTCATTCTTGCAAGGTATAAACATTTCTTGCAATGCCTAACATGCTTGCAGTATATTTGTACTTGAGAATTCAATAAAATAATGATCAAGTGCAGGAAATACAAAATCAAAACTTCTAGACACATGCACATCCAAGTTTTAACAAGTGTGAAATACTGAACTGAGCATTTACTATTTACAAATTCTGCAATGTATCTAACTTCATGAACAGGCTTCTACTGGTAATAACACTGAAGTATAATATTAGAATTACTACAAAAATGGAGGAGCCATAGTGCCTTGAGGGTCTCAAGGGAGAATAGTCCTTGACTAATGAGTCACCCTCTATAAATAAAGCATTATTATTATTATGATTATTATTATTATTATACACTCTCCAACGTTAGACAGTTTGATCAAGAAAAGAAAAAAAAAAAACAGCCAACTAAGTCAATAAGAACAAGAATCCCACAGAAGGCCAGGTGCTCTGCTCAGCAAGACAATTTCCAGGAATTCAAGATAAGACTTTCTTTTTAATTTCTTAATGCTGCAACTACATTGAATATTTATCAGCAATAACAAGATTTTTAAAATTACCTACTAAAGTAGATATACTATATATCATATTGACTACATTATTATTGAAAAGAAAGTAGACATTATAAGAAGTCCACAGGTGAAAATGATATGTCAATGCGGCCACCAGGGGGAGTAGTCATAACAAGATTTTCAATATGGCTGCTGTAAACAACTAACAGATGAGCACCACTTGTATCTCGAACAACTAGAAATAATAAGACTTTCAGTGAAAAGCACATTTTTAAATGACCGTCCATTTAGAGTAGCTATAACAAGATCTCTATGATGGCTATTGTGGTGGCCCTATTGGACATCCCAGCAGCAACATTTTCATTTAAGTCCCTCTAGACCACAGGATGAATGTGCGTTTCAAATTTCATGGCAATCCTCAAAGTAGTTAAGGAGGAGTAGTAATCAATACTTGTGCTAATATAAAGACAGATGACAGATGGATGATAGCTGAAAGACCATTCCAGATAACAGATGGGTGATAGCTGAAAGACCAGTCCAGATAACAGATGGGTGATAGCTGAAAAACCATTCCAGAAGCTCTTCTGGTCTATAAATAGCCGATTTCTGTATTAGTGGATATGCTGAAAATGTGTGTGTGTGTGTGTGCGTGTGTGTGTGCGCGCGCACGTGCATGTGTGATTTGGATTTTTAACATAGCTTTCACAATTTTTCAGTCATATCACTATGATATCTGCAGTGTAGCAGTATATATTGATGTCTAGCACTGGGGAATCATGCCGCAGACATGTAGCATCATGTCCCACCCAGTTACATTATCCTGACACCAGGCCGACCAGCCCTAACACTAATTAAAGACCACAAAACAGATTCCTCTGGGCACAAACGAGTAGAAGAAAGGTCTCTGCTGCTCAAAAATACTAAGATCTGCAAGGTGCAAATCTGAACCAACTGCCATGCCCTCTGAGACTTCAAGTGTTGGAAATGACAGCTCATTAGCCCCTGATAATTAATACTGAACATCCTTTGTTGAAAAGAAACAAAATGAAGTAACTGAAGGAACCCACTTAGGAAGAACTAGGATCAATGTGTTTCCTACTGCACTGACCACAGAAGATTTTCCACCTGGTGCCATATACCCTGATCACAGAACCTCTTCTGGCTTGAATGATGCTCTAGAAAACCTGCCCAAAAACTTGTTCTGGTGGAGATGATCCAAGCATAAATGTGCAGATCGTGATGGACATGTTGTTGTTGTTGTAGGGTTTAACGCCATTTTTCATCACAAGATAGACTATACATGGCGGCCAGTATAACTGGTGGAGGAAAAACCCAGGAAAACCCCAGAAAGAACCACAGGCCAACGAGAAGCTACTGGCAAGCTTTCTTACATACCCACATTGGCTGAATCTGAGACTCAAACCCATGCATACAGTGGTGAGACAGCAGTGATCCATAATGGTGAGCACTTTAGACCACTCTGCCACTCGAGGCCCCAGTGGACATGTGTAGGAACAGAAGATCCATTTTCTGGAAGGAGGACCAAGGTTCATTCATCAGCCGGTCAAGCAGATCACTAATTATGGTTGTTGGGGCATGTTTGGGTCTATGAAGATGACACAGGCAGTTGATGTTCTGATATGGTAAACTGTGACATCAGTTGGGAAGGTGGGAAGGCATATGTGAACAGATGATCCCACAGGAAGCTCATCACACCACATGCCAATGCCCTCTGGTCAATCACTTGATTATAAAAGTGAAGCCTGCTGATGAGCCTGGTCCCAAACAAATCAACTAGAAGGTTTCTCTGCAGTGTAGAAACAATCTCTATTACAGAATGGTTTCTATATATTTCTGTGAGGACTATTTTGCCACACTTGGGCTGTTCTGCTAATAAATTCTTCTTGTCCAGAATGTGTTGAACTCAATAGCTGGACACCTCTGAGGATGCCCAGTGGAGGAGGTTCCAGACCTCCTTGCAAAGAGAGGGAGCATGTGGGCCTCCTTGACATTGGAAATATGCTATAGTGGATGTATTGTCAGATGTGACCATGACACATCAACCCCTTACTCAAGATATTAAAAAATATGAAAATTGATTAAAAAGCAGAAAATGTAGTCATGTCAACAGATTTGATAAGGTGCAACACTCCAGGCTAAGTATAACCTGCACATGCAAAATAAAGTATGAACTGGTCAGGTCACATTAAATGAAACTGAACTTTCTGTAGTTTAGTGACGGTTTAACAAAAGGCTTCTTCCACAATGAGAAATTATATGCGATATGTTGAAAATTCAATGGGACTTGAGGCACACTGATTTTGTTACTTAGCACCAACAAAGTAAAACATGCGTAAATGCCAATATCCCACAACCTAGATTCATCATGATCTAGCTGTTTGAAAAAAAATCAGCAAATTAATATTTTTTTAAGAAAACATCTTATGAATCCATTCATACAGTTCATAGTGTTCACAATGGAGATTAAAGGATGGTAATGCTTTCCTTAAGAAATAATAGCAAGCACATCAACCTTCTCTACACAGATTGCTGCTCTTTGGCTTGAAACAATATCTCCTGCAGCACTAAAGACCCTTTTAGAATGGGCAGATGTTGCTGGAATGAAGAGTCATGCATAACTGTATAGAACAGTACTTAACTCTGAAGTTTTCAATCAAGAGGAAAAAAACAAGTATTTATTATAACATACAACTCTGTTACTCTGAAAATCCAACTGGTGATTGTTAGTACAACTATAGATAAAAGGGAAAGGCAGGATCATGCTTAAATACATACAGTATCTGTAGAAAATTCTCTCCATGAAGACTTGTCTACATGGTTCAACATATCATGGACTTGTGCCATGTTTACGAATCCCTTGCTTGACAAAACACTCTACAGATGCACGTCACGAGGGATGAAATTGGCAACGGCATGAGCGATAGCCATGGCCTTTGGTGACGAAGATTTGTATTTATCCTATGTACCTAGCAATCACTGGTTGCTGACCTGAAACTCTATGTTCTTACTGGAACCTTTCACTGCTGTGCACGAGTTGGGATGCTTTCTTGCACAGAACTGATGGATGGTTGAGTAATTTATGATACCACTTCGGCTGGGCACATATTACAGACAGCAACAGTTTTGTCAATTGTTTTGGTGCCAGATTCCAGTTACGGTAAAAATATATTCCAACTAGAACTTTCTATTCTTGGGTTCTTTTCACGAGCTCATACTTAGAAGCCTCTATGTCGGTAATCACACCAAGTCTAAAAGAAGACAGGTCTGGACGATCTTATATCATTGAAGAAAAAAAAAACTGGTATACCCATATTACTATACTCATATCGGAATATAACATATCTGGCATTCTGTATTGCAACTGCAATTTATCAGTAAATTGGTATATCATTTTTGTTGTGTATTTAATGACATTTTTCAGCACAAGATAGGCGGCTATATATGGCAGCCAGTATAACTGGTAAGGAAAAACCTGGCAACTCCAGGAAGAACCACTGACCCACAGAAAGCTACTGGCAAACTTTCTCACATACCATTACACCCTTAGCAATGCATATCATAGTATATGTACAGTATTACCAATGTTATGCATATAGTAGTGTATCAGCATTAAGCATATAATAGTATAGTATAATAGAGCAACAGATGTAGAAAATATGTGGCTCTCAAAAATATAAACACACACCTTCACGATGAGAATGCCATCGCTGCCACCCAAAAAATGACACCTATGTCTTAACACTCAATGTACTCATGTTTAAATACAGTATTTTTCCTATTAGGAATCCCAAGGGCCAGCCTCATACATTTTCAAAACAGGGATGGGCTTATAAAGAAGCAAAGACATCTTTGATAAATACAGTAAAACCATGTCTGCCAATAGAATGTGGTCTTTCATAACAGGTCTGCGTAGGAGGGCCAGATTTCAAGGTCAATATTCAACCAAGTTTATGAAAGAAAAATACATACAGTGACTGTACATTTATTTTGTGTTTTATTCACATAATCAATTATTAATTATTGTTATCAATTATTATTATTAACTATTATTGTTTTATTCACATAATCAATTATTTTTATTATGAATTATCAATTGATAATTATTATCAATTATCAGTTATTATCAATTAATAATATTAGTTATTATTGATATTATCAATTATCAATTATTATAAATTATCAATTGATAATATTATATTATTGAAAATAATATTGATAATATTATATTATTGAAAATAATATTGATAATGTTATAATTATTATTGATAATATTATTATCAATTATCAATTGATAATTATTATCAATTGCTTATTATTATCAATTATCAATTATTATTAATTATTATTGTGTTTCTTTCACGTAATCAATTATTAATCAATTCATTCAGCTCAAAATAATTTTATGTTGCAATAAATACATATTGTGCTGATAAAATAGTCATTTTGTTCTATTTGTATGAAAATCACATCCATGATCATATGCAGTAACTACAATGGTTCTGATAAAGTATATATGGAATGTATCAGGTCTCAGTTAAATAGGGAATATGTCAGGTCTTATGTAAATCCTGAATGTATCAGGTCTCAGTTAAATAGGGAATATGTCAGGTCTTATGTAAATCCTGAATGTATCAGGTCTCAGTTAAATATGGAATATGTCAGGTCTTATGTAAATCCTGAATGTATCAGGTCTCAGTTAAATAGGGAATATGTCAGGTCTTATGTAAATCCTGAATGTATCAGGACTTTAGTAAATATTGAATTTATCAGGTCTTAAGAAAATATGGAATGTGTATGTGCAAATTGAGAATGAAGTAGTTCTCAACCAGTCCACATTTAATTAGATTTCTTTTAAAAACCCAAGGATTAATTAACCCATAACAAATGGATTGACTCATTAAACAATGGAAATAACACTAAAGTGAACATCACAGAAGTTATGACAAAGGCAAATTCGGATTGGGATTTTTAAATAAATTTAACATCAATAAAGTAACATTAGGAATATTTACACTGATTATATAATTAACTCATCAAAAAATGCTATTTAGTGTCTCTTGAAGATATAGACCTCATCCATCCCAGGCATTACATATAATAACAGATGTGTCAGAGCTGGAGCAGCAGGGTAGGGAAAGCATCTCAATAATTCAAAATGGTAAAAAATAACACAACGCTTTAATGCTCTATTTACCAGGTACAAATAAGCAGGAATTATGAATAAATATTATATGTTATTTGTTACCTTGGCACATAATGATGGTCACTATTGGAAAATGGCCAGCGGGACATGTTCAACAATGAATAACCAATTATTGGACAGTTGGAAGTAATTAATGCACACAAGTAACACTGGACAACAAATTTTTACAAAAGTCATGTTACTGAAATAAAATTAGTCAATTCTTATCAATTTTTATGTGCTGAACACGAATATGACAGTCAAATTGCAAAATTGGCTCTAGTTTTTTTGTAATCTGCAAGAAATTAATGTTTACATAACGAAATGCATTCCAATAGTAAAAGGTCAACTGTGATAGCCTACCTATAAAAAATCAAGTCATTGACTACATCTTAGATTTCTTCGCCTGTCTCTTGTACAGCTGTTCGGGAGCATCTCTGAGGAGTGTCCAGCAGTAGTCAGCCAGCATTGTAGTGGACCATTTTCCCTGGTATCTTTGTTCCATTGTTGCGATATCTTGATGAAAACGTTCGCCGTGTTCATCACTAACAATACCACAGTTGCTAGGAAAGAAATCTAAATGGGAATGAAGGAAGTGAATCTTTAGAGACATATTGCAGCCAAGTTTCTTACACTTCATCAACATGTCTTCTACTAGTTCCTTATAGTTTTCTGCCCTAACATTTCCGAGGAAGTTTGTAGAAACTAGGCGAAAAGCATTCCATGCTTGTTTCGCGTCACCTTCTAGCAAGTTGTTGAACCGGTCATCTTTGAAAAGCTCTCGAATCTGAGGACCCACAAAAACTCCCTCTTTAATCTTTGCTTCGCTGAGTCGAGGGAATTTTTCATGCAGGTATCGGAATGCTGGCAAAGTCCGGTCAATGGCTTTCACGAAGTTCTTCATCAAACCTAGTTTGATGTGAAGGGGTGGTAGCAAGATTTTCTGAGCCTCAACCAGAGCTGGGTGTTGGATATTCTTCTCTCCAATGGCTACATTCTGCCTGTGAGTCCATTCCTTCCTCATGTAGTGCATTTCCCTTGCTCGGCTATCCCACTCGCATAAGAAACACATGTATTTTGTATATCCTTGCTGCAGTCCCATTAAAAGGGCAACTACCTTCAAATCACCACAGAGGTGCCAGCTGTACTTGTTATACTCAATGGAATTCAGTAGCTGCCTTAAGTTATCGTATGTCTCTTTCATGTGGACAGCATACGCTACTGGAATAGATGGAAGAATGTTTCCATTGTGCAAAAGCACAGCCTTGAGACTCAGTTTCGAAGAGTCCACAAATAGTCTCCATTCTTGTGGGTCATGAGTGATTTTTAAAGCATTCATGAGGCCCTCAATATCGGAACAGAATATCAGATTACTTTCCTTTCTGAAGAAAGGCTCCAATTGCTGGTGGCGCTTTCGATATGCAGTAATTGTGACATCTTCTTCTAGAAGATTCCATTGTTGGAGTCTTGATCCTAGCAATTCTGCCTTGTTCTTTGATAAGTCCAAATCACGAATCAGGTCATTTAGTTCTTCCTGTGTTATTCTGTGTGGGGTTGATGATGCACCACAGTGAAAATCTGGATCACTGCATGCTGATGGACCAGGAGAAGAACAGGTCGACTCACCTTTGTCTTCGTCAGATGAATCAAGAGAATATTCTGCTGGAGGTTCTGGAATAGGAAGTCCCTCACCATGTGGAACTGGTCTCAATGCAGACGGAATGTTTGGGTAGACTATTCTCGGCTTCTTTCGCTTCGTTATTCCGCCGGAAAGAGGAGGAACCAAGCAGAAGTAACAGTCATTTAGGTGGTTGCTTGGCTCTCTCCACACCATTGGGACTGCAAACGGCATTGATGACCTTTTGCAATTCAACCACTGTGAAAGCTGTGTTGTACATGTAGCACAGCATATATGCGGAGCCCAAGGCTTGTCTTGGTCACCAACCTTGCATCCGAAGTAAAGATGATATGCCTTCTTCACTTGAGAATTGATACTTTTCTTCTGGTTGGCAAATGTCACTTCCCCACAAATATAGCAAAAATTGTCCGCGGTATTAACACACTTTCGAGGCATTACTGTTCTTTATTGTACGTAAATGGATAAAATAATAAGTTTTATGTAACAGTAGCTTGAACTGTCTCGCACAACGTCTAAAATATTTTAAATGCTGAACCTATCTGATTGGGCTTTATATAGTACACTGCTTACGTCAGCTTCAGCAGCCGCCTGGCATTAGTATAATAGGCCTACACATGTATAGTACACTGCTGACGTCAACTTACTTCAGCAGCCGCATGGCATTAGTATTGCATTGCATCAGAAAATGATGCAATCAACTGTGGATGATGTGAGCATGATGGTATTATGCAATGTTACATCATTATTCCGGATGTTGCTGAAGTCCTACTGGAGAAATTTACACAGTGAAACATAGAAAATGAGGTATATGAATATCTTCAAAACGAGAGCCAATACAAATTTTTCACGGTTATATTCGTGTTCGGCACACCAAAATACTACAGATTAGGGCCTTTTCAAGTCAGTAATGATTTCACTGTTGACCAGTGTAAATTACATTGACTTCTGATTGGTAAGGTGAGTAAAACATCATTGTTCTGTTTAACTGGAGTCTTCCTACCCTTTGTTTTGGAGACAAAGAGAAAATAGTAACATCCTGACATAAAAGACTTTACATTTCTTTGATCTTACATTACTTGATATTAAGATCTAAAATTAGGCTTCATTCCAAAGATGCACTTGTTATTTTAACACGGTTTGTCCAAATCAACTATTAAACTTTGATTTCCATAAGCATTCTTTTAGGGTACAGAACCCAGAACCCCATTCATTTAAAGCTGAATGGATTAAGCTCCATCCCTGGTTATACTATGATAAGGTAATTATGTTTAACACACTCTCTCTCTCTCTCTCTCTCTCTCTCTCTCTCTCTCTCTCTCTCTATTTTATCATGTTTGCTCTGGGCAAAATCTATTATTATTTTATCTATAAAAGTCAGTTCCAATTTTGAGAAAAATAAAAAATAAAAATAGAAGAATGGTTGTTATGCAGTTTGAACCTGTGCCGGCAAGCTCTAGGATGTTTACATGCATCGTTCTTACCATCAACTTGAATAAAACAATGCTATTTCATACACAAGAGGGGCCCCGAGGGGCCGAGTGGTCCAAAGCGCTTTTGGTTATGGAGCACTGCCATCTCACCTCTGTCTGCATGGGTTCGAGTCTCGGATTCAGCCAATGTGGGTCTGTGAGAAAGCTCGCCAGTAGCTTCTCGTGGGTCGGTGGTTCTTTCTGGGGGTTTTCCAGGTTCTTCCTCCACCATTAATCCTGGCTGCCATGTATAGCCTATCGTGTGCTGAAAAATGGTGTTAAATGCTACAACAACAACAACAACAATCATACATGAGATGTTCATCTAGTTTTCAATGTTCATTGTTGTTAATTTGCCATGTTTATATACTTTCAGTCTAAAGACCTGACAGCATCTGAAGGTCAGAGACTCACAAAGTTCACTGTCAAGACAACATAATAAAGAAAATGATGCTTACGAAAAGTTCTGGGAAACTTACTTGGAAACCTGACAGCTTGGATGTCAATGAGCCAACATTGCTGAACCACCAAAACATGCCAAAACATTTTGAGACTGGAGACACACCTAATGAATACCCCACTGCAGAGGAAGATTTGTACCAGTAGAAATACTCTGAGGCGATTGATTGGACTGTTAGTTGTGTGAAAGACATGCCAAGGTACGAGTGATAACGGCATCTTCAAGACATACTTCTGAAATTTGTTACTGGTGATGAACATTCTGAGACAATATGGACTACATAGTTGCCTTCGACAAGAACGCCGTTGGAAACAAATCAACCTTGCAACACAGCTCCAGTCAATGAGAGTGCTTGTCAAAAGCGAAATTCAGGATGTGAATAGACTCACTGTACAGGACATAGTCAAAATGATACAAGAGATGAAATAAACCTCTGGACAACTCTTCATAAAAGTTGTGGCTTTGCTTAAGTGGTAATGGCAGCTACAAATGCAACAAATGAAAGATCATTTTCTGAATTACAAAGAATAAAACCATACCTATGCACCAGCATGAGTCAGCATACCTTAATGCATTAAGGACAATGTACGTTCAGAGACAGGCTATTGGAAAGGATGGACTTCTGTGAAATCTAAGGAAATACAACAGGCAATATTTTGGGAAGTTATTAATCAAAAGTTAAGTGCTAATGTGCGAATGAAAATGTTTCATTTTAATAAAAATTTTTAATCCTCATTTTTATCGCTTTATGCATTAAATGAAATAAAGAAAAAGAACCAATTAAGTTTTAATTTGAATATACTCAGAATGCTCTTGTGTTAATTTTAACAAAAAAATCCCAGGGGGAAGATGCCCAAACCTCCCCTCCATCAGCAAGAGTGGGAAATCCCATCCCGCACCCACCCGTCCTTCGCCTCCCCATCTCAAAACTGTTCTGGTGCGTCAGTTGTTGTTGTGGGGCTTAACGCCATTTCTCAGCACACGATAGGCTATACATGCCGGCCAGTATTAATGGTGGAGGAAGAACTTGGGAAAACCCCGGAAAGAACAACCAACCCACGAGAAGCTACTGGCAAGCTTTCTCACATACCCACATTGGCTGAATCCGAGACTCAAAAAGCCGCAGACAGAGGTGAGATGACAGTGATCCGTAACGGAGAGCACTTTAAACCACTCGGCCACTCAGTGCCCCTCTGCTGCATCAGAATAAGTCCAAAGACAAATGGTATTGTACTTAGCATACACTACTGTGAAAAACCAAATAAGGAGACCTCTCACCATGACATCATCTACTTTGTGCTGTCTTCACAACAAAAAAAGACATAATAAAAACTTTTGAACTATCCACGTCCATGACAGTTTCGTTTTTTAAAAAGTAGAGTTAATCATAATGGGTAATGTCATTGCTTCAGCATTATAAAGGCAATCTGTGACATGTATGTTAAACTGGTTTATGGTCTGTATCAAACAATTCTACCTCCGGATTTATGGACACAAGTAGCCAAGCTCAACTATTTTATTTGTTCTTCATTTGATTTCATAACATTCTGTAATCCACCTGCAGATGTTCCTAAATGGTTACCATTGACAACACAAATGCTAAATTTGTCTAAATTTGGTTTTACAATTCAGTGATGATAGAGACACATTCTGCCTAACAACTGTCGCCACTGTCTGTGTTAAGACGAGGTTGCTCACAACAGTGTATTTATGTAATAAGATAAATTTCTATATCATGGATACGGTCATAAATGACAGGTACTCACACGGCAAAAGTTTCTCACCTGCGGTTTTACGGTATTGTCATCAACCTCTGTACAAGTAAAATATGAATTTATTATAAAGCATAGGCTTTAATCAGATACAATCCTTCATGCCATTCAAATGTACCATTCATTATTTCCAAATATATTATTCTACAGTAACGGTGTTGTTGTAAGGTAATAAAAGTGGATCCAGTGTACAAGTGCCCCCTTTATTAAATATACAACAATGGCAATTTTTTCAATACACCCTTTTACAAGTTGGGGTGAATTTCACCATGAAATTTGTCAGGAAAACAGATATACTAAGATTGTTTATCTATATGCCTCCATCTGTAATTCAATTACCCTACACACTAGCTGACATGTCCATCTGTAATTCAATTACCCTATAAACTGGCTTACAAGTCCATCTGTAATTCAATTACCCTACACACTAGCTTACAAGTCCATCTATAATACAATTACTCTACACACTAGCTTACAAGTCCATCAATAATACAATTACCTTATACACTAGCTTACAAGTCCATCTGTAATACAATTACCCTACACAATAGCTTACAATTCTGCCTGTATTTCAATTACCCCATACAAGGGACATCACACCTTTTCTTCAGCTGGGGTCCAAAACTGATAAAATACCTAAGGTCCCAGCCCACATGAGCAAAAACAGTTCCTTAACACTAATTATGCATATTAAATAAAATCTGTCTTTCAAGAAAAGTTCTGCTGCATCTATATCTTGATCACCATGATCACCATGCTTTTCAGGCATACCACAATTTCTCTGATAAGAAAAGTAGGCCACTTTAATAATTTTTTTAACAAATGGGGGGGGCTTATTACCAGAAACAGACATTCCTAGGAGGCTTCTGTTTCCAGTTTCACGCTAAAAATGTTGGGTCAGACATTCAGAACAGGAATGAATTGTCTCATTTTACTCTTCTGAGAAAAGTCTTGTCAGCAGTCCTCAATCACACAACAGACAGACAGACAGACAAACAGATAGATATATATGCATACGCGCTCAATAAAATTACATAAATTTATCTGATACAAATTGCTCTAAGGGACCAAGAGTGGCCAAGTGGTCTGAAGTGCTCACCGTTATGGATCACTGCTGTCTCACCTCTGTGTGGGTTCAAGTCTATGGCTCTGCCAATGTGGGTACATGAGAAAACTTGCCAGTAGCTTCTCATGGGTCGGTGGTTCTTCCGGGGTTTTCCCGGGTTCTTCCTCCACCATGGCCACCATGTCTAACCTATCTTGTGCTGAAAAATGGCATTAAACCCTACAACAACAACAACACATTGCTATAAAAATTTTAAAAGACAATGATTGGCAAAAAGCACATAAGTTAAGCCCTTAATGAATTATGCTTTCTACTCATCCCGGTAGATGCAGATAAAGACTTTGGAAAAATTGAGAACATCTTAATGTAGTCTCTAATTAATTGCGGCATACAGAGGTGTGTATCGTGGTATGTTCAGAAATAGCGTGGTACAATATTTTTCTTGCTACCCAGCTCTAGTGCATGTTGGCAGGCTCAAAAGAATTGTGTAATATAATGATAGCATATAGGACTGCAATAGTAAATGTTTGTGTCGAGAACAGTGGAATTTAACATCACACATTAAGATGCCTTCTATTTTTCCAGGATCATAAATATAATTGTATTTGAAATATTCACTATTAATTTGTGACAGTTTCAATAGTTTTGTTCCAAGAAAGATAATATTTTGAACTTTACTGGTCATGAAAAAAGTAAAACATGTTGTTAATATCATGACAATCATAACAAGATTCCTCCAGACTTCCCTTACATACCTTAGTGACGGAAACTATAAATGTACTGATATTGATATGATTTTACATTTCCAGCTACACATTAAAAGTTATTGTTAAATAAACATTCTTTCAATTAATTCCAAGTTCTATCACTAAACTGACACCTTTTCTTATAGCTTCTTGGATATGTGGTTCAGTTTATCCTTAATAATTATCTTCTCCCTTAGCTTCTATCTTCTGTCCCAACAACTCATGCACAACCTTTGATGCTGGTTTAGTCGTTCTACTAACGTTTGTGTGATTGACAAGCAATGATGGAGTTTACCAGAAGCGTTTTTATTTATTTTAGTCATTCCACTACCACTTGGTAGGTGTGACACATACTACTTTTGCTAAAACAAAACATAAAAATAAAGGAAATTTAACCAGCACATGACCAGTCTGATGTGGAACTGGTTATGAAGATTAGCTGCCAAGTTCACCGATTCAGGTTTGATGATGTGATTTCTTGCATGAAGGAAAAATAAAAGAAAAAGATCCAAAGAAATTAAAGTAATGGAATCATTCAACGTTATATGAAAGATTTTCAATCCTAAAATAGAAACTGTTGGATAACATTGCGAACTTCTGCTTTAGAACCACTATCTGTCAGTGTCTATGGTCAATGGGTGAATGGAATCGCATATAATTGGTTGGTTGCTTTTACAACCTATTACTTCTGGTTTCATATTTCAGTAACAGTAGATCTTGGTGTTGATTTACATACTCCAAGAAAAGAAAAATATCTTAAAAAACATATATATATATATATAATTAGGAATCAAGTAGTTTTGTATCTTTTCTTAGATCCAATAATAAACTTTCTATTTCATTTGTTTCCGACAGTGAAAGGTTCTTTTCAACCATGATGAACATAATCAAAAGTGTATTTCAGATCAATCAAAGAGTGCACGATTATGCTGAGGGTGCACACTATTATACTAAGTCCCAAAGTATACCTAGGGAAACACCATAACATGAAAATTAAACTTTTTACTTGCTCATGGTCAAACATATATCTCTTAGTACATAGTTCTCATAAGTCAAGTCTAGTTAAAAACTTAAATTGCATCAATAATAAAACATTGCCTATTTTACAAATTGTATAAGGCATTAAAAGAGTCTATTGACAACAAGTTAAGTTTTCATTATCTGCCAATCATGACCCTCCAAACACACATACTGCATCTATTTCTAGACTGGTTCACAGTTTTCCATATAATTAGCACTGCAGGTTCTTTAACCATCAGCACAGCAGGATTTGCCTACTGAGTAGTGAAGAAAAGATCTTATCTTTTAAATTCAAAGAATACCATGAAAACATGATATACTATTGCTGAGCAACAGATGCCATCAAAAAAGTTAAAGGGCAGAACACCAACTACTCCATAAGCAAAATGAGAACCAAACAAGTCACAATTAAAATGTATGAACTAATTAACTTGACAGGTTTGGGTGTACATTTTTTGTTTTAGTTCCTAGAAATTCACAGCATCAGTGACAAATAAGGATGTCTTGGAAAACCTTTATTTTTCTACGATCTCAAATAAATATCTGCAGAATTAATGAAAAAACTTGTGGCTTGTCATTTAGTATGGGTACTGGATACATATGGTAAATCTAGTACACAGTACTACCAATCAAGAAAGTTTAATAATATATATATATATATTTATAGCTCCATGTGGCATTGACCCAGATAAATTAAATTTTTTCAAATGAAAAATGTCAAAGCATCCATGTGGCAGACATAAACAGAATGTCCGTAATACTGCTAATTTTTGGTTTGGTTTTGTTTGATGGCACTGCATATATTTCTTTTGTATAAATGTTGTAGCTGTGTATGGTAGGCAGCAGCTACATTGGGGAATTAGCTGGTAGATCAAACAAACGTCTAGGCAACATATTTCTTTAATGGTTTCTTTTCACTGCACCAAATTCAAATTCAAAAGCTCTCTACTACATTTCCTCCTCGGTTGTAAAAGTTGGACCCCAAACTTTGTTTAGAAATATGATTACAAATTAAGTTATATCATACACACAATCTCACTACAAACCTTGAATTTCTACCACAAGGTTATATATTAATGATGCAAAATACTACTTTAAGCATGTGCAGAATGGTTTCTAAATACAGAATAATTTTCTTTCTAAAGTTAAAATGAATAAACTAATAAAAATTTCAGTGTTCTAAAGATAATCAAAACATGAATCAGATAATGTTCAATATTACAAACAATCCAGATTTTTTAATCCAGAAATGCACATAAATCTTCGAAGTTCACTGTTAATTTGCAGTAACTGATACTATACATATGCAACAAAATAAAGTTTAATTTAAAAGGTAAAGCTTTCAATCAACTAATATAAATGTTGCTCAATTTAAATGGCATTTTCATTTGCAACAGAGTTTCAGGTGCTTTCTTGAGTTCGTATTGCACACATTGCAACAGTGTCTTTAGGCAGTCAGCCTTTAGAAGAGACTGAATTAAAATAGTTGAAATTTCAATCACAGTTATACAAATCTTCCAGTGTCATGTTCTGGGGTGATCAGAAAAGCAAAGTTTTACAAAAGTCAGAAGATAGTCTGCAAAGAAAAAGTCCAACATTATATGACACTGGAAGAGTTAAGTTTATACCGTTTATTTAAAATCTTAACCAGTCCTTATTTTCCAAATGAATCTCGTCATTTTATGACGATTTGTTAGATATTGCACTTTTTCTTTTAGAGTTCTGCTGACACGAAAATCATGAATCAAAAAGTCTGGTTAATTTTCTGCTGGTTCCCATGTTGTTTTCAAATAGTCCTGCCACTTCACTTTGTAGATTTTTTTTCCTCGATGTCTTACACATGCTAATAGTTTTTCATCTATTCTCCAGTCTTGCGTTGACTCTCGGGATGGGTCCTCAAGAGTTATAACTGGTCTGATCCACGTGATGGGCCCTTTCTAGGTCCCACTGAATCCTCTTACTGGGAGGGCTCTCTCTCCACATCTGGTGCAATCACATTTGATGATTCTTGTGCAGTTTGGAAGAGAGATGCTGTTCATTGCCATGTGGTTCTCTCATCAGGTCCATAGGGCTCAATGAACGTTGTTTTTAATAGCTCCTAATCATTTTTAGTGTCTTCAGGTAGAGCTATGTACCAACGTATGGCATTGTCTGTCATAAGCAGAGGCACTGTTGTTTAAGCTTTATTGTCGTTGAAACCTTTGTTTTGCACTAGAAATTGAAAGTGTGCAAGCCACTGCTTAGCATCTGTTTTACCAATGTCTGTAAAACTTGGAATGAGGTTGAAGTCATCTCCATTATCATGTGCCATCTCACAGATCAAAGTTTAAAGAGCTGGAAATCTTTGTAGAAGTAATCTGATGTGTGTGAAATTCTGGCCCTTAAATTTCTTCCTACACAGGTCCAAATGATCAATCTCAAATTAGGGAGCTGTTACATCTATCAGGTGACTTTCATCATTGGTTATGATTCCATGAATTAGGCTGTAAAATCCATATAAAATCCAATCACACTGCAATTAAATCCAGATTTCATTGTGAATCTAGAAGACCAGGATAGTTGGTTCTCCACCAAGCTGCTGTAGCTGTGTAGGGCAGGTGGCAGCTACATTGGGGAATTAGCCGGTAGAGCAAACAAACAAATGTCTAGGCTACATCTTTCTTTAAAGTTTCTTTTCACTGTACCAAATTCAAAAACAATTCAAATGCTCTCTACTACATAAAGGCAACTGGTGTAAACTGTCTTGCCCATGGACACACCTGGGTAGTCAACCTAGGCTGATGTTAGGGTGGGGATTCAAACTAGTACCCTTTTGCTTGCAATTCCACCATAACAGCCAATAAGCAACTGTGGACCATACATAATAAAGCATATTTCACTGCTAGTCAAATTTTCCTTTCCTGGAAAAAAAAGCAGGTATTATCTTTTTGGTCCAAATTTGCAAAAGAAATACAATATTTCTGGTTGCACATTTACAATAATCATTTGGCTATTACTGCTTGGAAAAAAAGAGGATTAAACAATTAGTGGCCTAAATGGACCTGACATCATTCCTGACAGACATCTATCCAGGGATGATTCTGCTATTCTATTTAGGGCTGCCTGGCAGATCCAATTTCTACTGGCAGCCCCAACATTTTTATTTTTAAAAAATCCCAAATAAAAGTAAGTAAAACCTGCCTGCCGATATTTGTCCCACCTCCCATTCATATCTTAACAAACGTTAGCAGATTAGAACAATAAATTATTTACCTTATTAGAAGTCATCTTGGTATGTTGTTGTGTTTAATGCCATATTTCAGTGCACACAATAATAATAATAATGATGATGACGACTTTGTATAGCGCCTAATCTTTAGAAGCTCTAAACGCTTTACATTAGACAACATCTATAAAATAAAAAAATATATATATATTGTTATGATTACAAAAAAAAACACCATGAAATTAGAAAACATAAAAAAACATGCTGAGAATATTTAAGGTAGGAAACATTATTAAGTCTTTAAGTTTGTTCTTGCAGTTGAAATAATTGAGTTTTAAGAGCACTCTTGAATGGGATCACTGTGTCTTTGTGTCAAGTTCAGTGGCCAATTCAATCCATGTTGCTGGGCCATGGTATGCAAAAGAACGTTATCCATATGACTTCGTTTTCATAGTGGGAATAATGAGTATATGATTGTCAGAAGAGGAGTGTAAGTATATTGCTGGTGTGTACACATGGGTGAGGTTGAATAGGTATGTTGGACTCAAGTCCATCAGTGAAACGTAGCAGAGAACAAATTTTGTCTTTGATTCTGGATCCAATGGACAGCCAGTGTAGGGTACAGAGCAGCGGGGAGCTGTGCTCTGATTGTGGTACTCTACCTATGATACGAGCAGCTGTGTTTTGAACTTTTTAAAGTTTCTGGAGTAGATATTGAGAAGACCCAGACAGAATTGAGTTACAATAGTCCAGTCTTGAAAGTACTAATAAACACACAAGTGTTTTAGTGGCATCAACTGAAAGATATTTGCAAATGGAGCTGATGCGTCTCAGCTCAAGATATGCAGCCTTGCATATGTTCATGACATGTTGGGGCAATGTGAAAGTACTGTCCAGAGTGACACCTAGGTTTCATAATGACTGTGTTTATTTAATGTTGGTGTTGCTGATATTTATTGTTTGAGGTAAAGGATGTGACTGAGAAAGTCTTTGCGTTGTGATCAGAATGGCCTCAGTTTTGTGATCAGAATGGCCTCAGTTTTATCATCATTCATCTGCAGCTTGTTACATGTCATCCATGATTTCACATCAGAAATGCACCTATCTACACCTTGGATGGTACCTTCAAATTCAGATGGGTTGCTAGATTTTATATTTGGGTGTCGTCAGCGTACAATTGGTGAGACACTGGATGATGACCTATGACATCTGAGAGTGGCTGAGTGTACAGAATGAAGAGAACAGGTCCAAGAACATATCCCTGTGGAACACCACAACATAGATTAATTGTGCTGGAGTGTATTCCATTTGCAGACACAATTTGTGTCCTGTTGACCAAGTAGGACTTGAACCACAGTAAGGCTGTATCATGAATGCCAAATATATGCTGGAGACAGTGAAGTAATATATCATGGTCTATTGTGTCAAATGCTGCAGACAAATCAGGAAGGGTGAGGACAGTAATCTTTCCGCTATCCAAAGCAGAGAGAATGTCATTAACTACGTGTAGAAGTGTAGTTTCAGTACTGTGGCAAGGGCAATATGCAGAATGTACATTGCTAAAAAGACTGTTTGAATTCAGATGAGATACAAGCTGGGATAGAACATCCTTTTATAAGAATTTTCATATGAATGGGAGATTAGAAACTGGGCAGTAGTTCTTTAAATCATTATGGTTTAGTGTTGGTTTCTTCAGCAGAGGCTTTACGATGGCAGTTTTGAAAAATGATGGGAATTAAATGGATGAGAGAGAGGTATTAATAACATCAGTAAGTGCGGGCAATACTGGATCTAAGCACTCAAGCAGCAGTGATGTTGGAATTGGATCAAGTTCACCTGACTTTGGTGCACTCTTCATCAGGATTATACGTACAAAATCCATAGAGACAGGTTCAAATGCTACTAATGGTTGCCGCTGAAATTCTGTATGGTGACAACAAGTCAGTTGAAATAGTGGTGTCAGGCTTATCTCTAATGGTTTGTACTTTGTCACAGAAGAAATTTGCAAACATGTCTGGAAGGTCGACTGGAGAGAAGGTAGTTGAAAGTGGTGTACATTTGTTCCTTGACATAAGCTTGTTAGTGATCTTGAAGAGCTCTTTGCAGCTGGAACTTTCCATGATCTTAGTACTGTAGTGGGCTGATTTTGCTGCATGGACTATATTTGTGACATTCTTCTTAGCGGCAACATAGATTTACTTAAGAATAGTGAGTCTGGTGGAAAGCCAAAGCCTCTCATCTTTACGGCGGTCTCTTTTAACAGTGCGAAGCTGGTTCCTAACACTGCTATACCATGGAGAACACTTTTAAAATGAAACTCTGCACTTGGCAGCTGGGGCATGTTTGTCGAGCAATGAATGCAGGCAGTTATCAAGTTGTTCTGCTGTAGGAGGTAAGCAAGTTGTTAGGTTTGCTTGGATGTCATGCATTAGTTTGGTTCTATTTATCATACGGAGGTTTCTCTTAGCAGCAGATAAAGGTGGAGGAGGGTTTAGGACTGATACGTCAAGATGGCATATAATGCAGAGGTGATCTGATGCAAGTTCGTGGTATACCAGGGTGGACCGTAGAATATTATCATCAGGTCTATGAAGAATCCAGTCTAAAATGTGACCATGTTTATGGTTTATGGGTAGGTTGGTTAACTGACTGTTTGAGGTTGAAAACATTAATGGAATCTAAGAGTTTTGATGTGTCTGGGTTTCCAGGACAGTCAAAGTGAAAGTTGAAATCTCCAAGAATAATCAGGTTGCCACCTATCAAATTTCCATACTCCAGGAGGTTCGAAAACTGCTCCAAAAAGAGAGATTCAGTCAGCTTGTTTTTTCAACTAGGAGGAGGGCGGTATAGGCAGAAAAAATGGACTGACCTTTGCTCCAGTGTGAGTGTGGTTTGGACTAGTTCAAACAATGTGTTGTCAAATTAAATGTTGTGGTGTAGTTAAGACGTTTGATCATGGAATTCTTTGTGGCGGGGAAACGACTTGATGGAGTAACCAGTTGGTGTTAGCTATAGCTATTATCTTCATCTTCGTACTAGCACATCTCTAAAATGTATCTCAGCATACTGGCTAGAATATACCAAGACAATGCAATGCAATGATGTATGTCACATCAAAGCTTTAGCCCCCGCTAACTGTACCTCCAAATACACCATGCTGTGTCAGTTAAACACTACTCACTGTACTGTAACAAAAGATGTATCAAAGACTGTGGTTTAAAATAGAAAACGAAGAATTAAGTTCATGAAAGTAAATAAATTGCAAATTTACCAGTACCTAGATAAAGCAAAGTGTCTATTTTTAGCATATCAAAGCTTAAGCTGATGCTGATGAACTCGAAACACGACACTGAATCGATGAAGCACTGTCAACCTTTAAAAACACAAGTCAATTAAATATTGCTCACTCTATTATAACAAAGAACCATGCTTATTTTCTGAAGAAAAGTAAACAGATTGCACATTTAGAGAATATATGCACTGTAACTATGTTTAGCGTACCAAAGCTTCGCAGGTACTTAATACCATGGAAAGGCCAAACAAACAACGAAGCCCTTAATCACTGTAGAGTCGCCAAGATGTACCTTGATACTATGATTCAATATCAAAAATAAAATAAGAAAAAATGTTTTCCAAATTTATACATGTACTTTGATTATATGTGATAGTGTTACCATAACAGACTAACCTTTGTCCCCTAAACGTGCCTCTGATGAGAACATTAACACTGCTTGAATTCACAATGTTATATTTAAATTAACCAAGGACAAATGAAGAAATATTGAATTTGATCCACAGTTATGTTATACTCAACATTTATAGTATAGGTATGGTAATCATTATGTTTGCTCCATGCAGTGTGATTCTTTGAACAGTTTTATACCAACAAGTTACCTGCCACAGTGTTCATGTAAAATGCTACACAGTGTTTTAAAAATTGAATAAGTTTATTACAAGACTATCAAGGTTTGTAATTCTTTATCAAGGCTAGTACAGGTAAACAATTTAATGTCAATGCAATGTGTAGCGGCTTTAATATTTTACAAGAGTGAATTGACACATGCAGGCAACTACAGTACCTTCATCCTTCCATCAGATCGACTTTTGTGAAAAACTTTTGTTTAGTTCTTGTATAAAACATGCACCCTGATTGAAAATAAGAAAATGAGGTGGGAAAAAAGTGCATGTTATACGCACTAAATATGGTAACTGTGACTAAGCTTGATCTATTCCTTATCTCTGTATGAATGGTGTTCTGTGCTGAATAGCCTCCATTTCCAGTCTGAAGGGGCATATGCACAGCCAGCCTCAACAAGCTGATAAAATGTTCATTTTGGTTGTCTTGTAGAATTATCACAATTCACTGTTTTGTTTATATCACTGCTCCAAAATACACGTGATCTAGCAACTCTGCATTTTGTAAGAGCGGACATCATAAACTTCAAATGGGGATTCCTAAGATAAAAGGGTTATTTTTCTCCTCATAATTTCTGCAAATCTTACATAACATACCTCCTATCATTGTTTTGTGTTGCAACTATATGTAACGTAACAGTCAAGATTTCTAAAACTATGCATCAAATGTTTTTTTTGGTGGTTGGTTTATCTAATCCAGCATCTGGCAATGTTCTGAAATCACTGCACTGTTTGGTGAAAAACTCAAATTCACCATCACTTTCTTCATTCTGCCAGTCAAACTGCACATTTGTGTCTGCATGACTTCAAGCTGAAAAGGACTCCATTTTCTGCCCAGCCAATGACAATAATCTCACCTTCTGGAAATGGATCAAAATTTGATCACGCACAAATGTGAGGAAATGTATTAATTGTAAAACCCCTCATTTGCACAAGTTTTCCTGTTATGAATAATTTTCCGGATTTCCAAGCATCCTTCTGTATTAATCTACCTCGACCACATTAAGAAACACAAATCACCGAAAATTTTTATGAATCTGTGTATTTGGAAAACAGTGATATCTTGATATGTGCGATATAGCTGCCCGACAGTGCCCTCGCTTAATCACACAGTGCCACATGATGTTACTGAGATCTACTGGTAACAAAAGACATGGTGGGGAATGGTCAATCCACACCTTATATATGTCTTTGTTTCATAATTTCTAAAATATTAATTTTATCAACAACTCTAACATGGATGAGAAAGAAAATATATTATTGCCACATGTGACATTAATAGTGGTGTTATACTAGAATATATTTACCTTTGTAATTTATGCCATTTGAATTAAAGGCATGGTCTACTTTATAGTAGCAGATATGACAGGCACTGGTAGGTAAATGTTCATAGGCCGGCATGAACTCCTAGTCTACATACATTTAGTAACCTATCAAATAAAATGCTGCATTACATGTTAGGGAAAGTTAGATTACATTTCAAATTGCATTTCAAATGAGACTTTCCACTCTTACAAATGTAAAAGCAGTAACTGATTGGCAACTCCAAAATGTAAACAGAACATGATGTCACATCAGTGTTCACCAGATCTCCGTTATGTGAGAAATCACGATTTTAACCAGATTGTAATTTCTGCAAGCTTTAAGTCAACATGGCTATTACCTCCTATGTTAGCATTCCCATTCAGGCAAAACATGTAAATATCCAGTTTTTGACCACTCAGTCCAAGTGTAATATTGATTGTTTTTTATGTAATTGTTATCCTTCAACAGGTAGACATGGCAGCATTATAGAAATCTCTTATTGTCCCATACCTTAATACATAAATCAAACACTGAGGTCTATCCTGAGTTTATTTACATTTGTAATTTATATATGCTTGTACTGCACATGTATATGGCTAGACTACTCCACCTTATAGTTCCCTTTTGTTCAATTAAAATATCCTGTTGTTGACCAGTGGCCAAGTTGAATATTGATCATCCCATATGGAATCATTGCTGTGTTTAAATAACAGGCATAGAAACAAGATTGCCCAAGAAAACAGAACACAGTGAGTGCTTTGATAATAAGGCCTGAAATGATATAATGACCTAGCTGAAAGTTAAATGTTCCCTGAAAGATTTGGGCTTATCTGTGTAGCCAGCTGGCCAGTGGTCTGTACAGTTTCTTATCCATGTAAAAATTATTTTCTGATTTCTGTGTAGGTGTAGATTTGGAGCAGAACTGTTATAAAACAAGGACTGCAGTAACTTAGCTGATAGTGTAAATTGTGTATTACCATTTATACATGCTTTTGAGTAGTTTCAAATGCAAACAACAAAGATCCTGACCTACCATAATATAATGTGACAGCAGATCAGGGTCTATGCTGTTAGTACTACCAATTACTCCTTATAAATTGCACTGACCCAGATCTGCTGTCAAATTATTCAGTACCAGATCTGGGTCTATGATCTTTGCAGTTAGACTAGTCTTATAAGTCGGTATATATGGTGATTCACCACTTTGAGAATGCATAGAATTAGTTTAATTCAGTTAGTGACACCAGTCCAGAAGTTTGGATGCCCACAACATTTGTGTAAAGGAGAATGTTCAAGTCCAAAATAAATATTCCATATAAAGGCACAATTTTGCAAATATATGAACTTTAAATGATGCAATGTTGTAATTGCTGAACGATATACTACAGACTTTGGAGTCCTTTGAGATCTAATGACCAGTACTAGGGTAAATATGGGATATTTGCACCAGGGAATATTGGGCTAGAATACTGGGTCAGTGGAAGGTTACATGAATCAAATACTCAGTGTATTGACCATGGATGACCACTCAGTAGGGGAAAAGTGGTTTACACAGATCAAGTTCTTCACAAATGTCTAATATCACAGTCATACAATTTCTGAAAAGGAATCTTGCAAAATCTTGAGAATGCATTTCAACATGTTATTGGTTATAAATATTTATTATAAAACAAACATAGCTTGCAGTACTGTAAGAATTTTCTTCATTATCAAAGACAAGGGTTTAAAAAAATAAAAACTGAGTCAATCACCTACTCAAATGAGTAAAATAGTGGTGTTTGGTCAAATGCCAGGGATGAGGCCATGTCGAAATTACCAATTATGGGTTGTTTTCAGAGACGTCACGATTGTGTATGCAAATACCCACAATGCAACGAGCACATACCTTTCACCGCCATATTGAGTCCCTAACAAACTTTTATCAACACCAGTCATCACATATATTCAAGATAATAATGTGATTTAATTGTCGATTATGATATTTACTTAATCAAAACCAGTTTTAATAGGTACGGTCAAATATTGTATTTGTTGTGGAGATGATGGACGAAGGATGATAATGAATGTAAGCGATAACTGTTCAAAGAAGTTTTGTCTAAAACGAAACATGTGCCTAATGGAGCATGACTTTGTACCAAATGTCAAAACCAATTATTCTTGAAATACTTTTAAAAATATGAAAATATATATTAACAATTGGCTTTTTAACTTGAACTATAATCAGATGATTGATTTCAGCCCATGTAAATTGAAAATCATTACATGTTTCTACTTGTTTGTGTATCCATTTGCTTATACGTCTGTTTATTGATGGATCTATTTGTTTATGAAAGAATAACAAAGATGGTTGAAATTTCAACGTTTTACTTCAGAAAAAAGGGGAAAGGTCACGCATTCGGTCTTGTGCAGTTGACATGCAACATAATATAAATTTAGGCCGCATTATAAATTAATTGTTTGCTATCTTCAGGTGTTATTGGCATACAATGTCTCCATTATTGTACCTTTAGTTACTTACACCGATTTACAATTTTTTTTGTTGAAGATTGGAATCTTTTGCTGTTGATTTACTTAGCCCTGTCAACAAAACTTTGTTTTGTTCTTTATCCTTGCCAACCCCCATTATTAAACAACAGCAATGAAGTCTTTTCGGTAGATCTACATATTTACCAAGCAGAAATAGGACAGCAAACTTGAATATTGAATACAATATCCCACTGTCAATAAAAATGCACGAAATTAAATGTCATAAAACAAACAAAAAAACATGGATCAGTTCATTAGAATAGTATAAAAAAAAGGCATTAAGTGTGAAACATTATACCACCTGACTCCAGGTATTCATTTACTTTGGTAGCCATATTAAAGATTCTTTATTCAATTTAAGCAGATCATGACACATAATATACGTGTGTGTGTGATTTGGATTTTTAACGTAGCTTTAACAATTTTTCAGTCATATCGCTACGATGTCTGCAGTGTGGCAGTTTATAGTGATGTCCAGTACTGGGGCATCCTGTCGCAGACATGTAGCATGATGTCCCACCCTGCCACATTATCCTTACACCAGGCCGACCAGTCCTAACACTAACATCTTAATGCTGAGTGCCAAGTGATGTGTATTAGTATATACCAGTATGTATTGTCAACAATCTAAGGTGAGATAATTTGATAAAAAGCACAGTTTTTTTTAATATTCTTATTTATTGTTTATCTTAACATTCAATTCAAATTTTATACTGCAATGCAGTGCATTTTTGTATGCACTACATGAAACTAATTTAACACAAAAATAAAAATGGTATTATTGTCTGCATCTTTTCTATGATATTTGAAGAGAAAAATATTGCAATATGTGTGTACGAAGTTCATGGGACAGGTGACAACATCGATAGTCAAATTTGCAGGTAATCTCCACTGCCTTTATTTTATGCATTTCTTCTTCCATTCAATTACATCATATTCGGTATCATCTAAAAACTCGATAAATTTTCAAATGATTCTCAAAGCTTCAAGAAAGCAAATTTTAATTTTAAGAGACATATCCAATGTTTCAACTTGTGCATAAAATTATGTCTTTGAAATAACCTAAACAGCTTTTCCATCTCAACTTTCAAATAAATTAAAGTTTTATTTTATGCAGTTCTTCACATTTCGTTAAATTAAGACATTAGTACACTGTATGTGGCAAAATTCTATGTGCATATGTGGTATCAAATTTGCATTATTTACCATATGTATTCACTACTCCCATACAAGTCAGTTTGTGGATGGTTTATAGCTTTGTGGGTTAAACTTCATTTGTGGTTGATTTATAGCTTTGTAGGTTAAACTTCATTTGTAGTTGGTTTATAGCTTTGTGGGTTAAACTTCATTTTTCAGCACATGGCAGGTAGTATATTTCAGTAAGGAAGAACATGAGAAGAGCAAAGGTCCCATGAGAAATAACTATGAAACTTTCTCACATACCCATGTTGGTTGAGCCAGGACTGAAAGCAACACAGACTTGTGAGATCAACTTTCTACTTATCTAAATGCATATGGCCATTTGGAAGGGCTGTCACAGGTATCCTGCAACAAAATGATTCTTATTTTCCAGGCGTTTTCCAGATTTTAAGGAGGACATGACAAATTTCAGGAGTCATTTTTAAAAGTCTGATACTTTGATTAAAGACACATTACTGCAGATGCAGGCAACATTTCTTGTAATCATCTACATACATACATATATATATATATATATATATATATATATATATATATATATATATATACACACACACACACACACACAATCCATGATAAACTGATAAAAAATATTCCATAAATCAAACAAAACATTTCAAAAACTCAAATGATTATTTAGTTTTACACAGCACATCAGCTGCATACAGTCGACATATTTCCTTTACTTTAGGCCTCCATGTCTGCAACGTCTGTTTTTAAGAGCTTCTTTCTTCCATACAGCAGAGCATCTCAAGACATTTGACTCAATTAAATATTTAAGACTGAGTGTTCTCTCTGAGTTTCTACTGTAACTGAGCTACTAACAGTACCTTGTACTGGCAAGGACTACAAAAGTCGGTACATGACCAAATTTTACTGGTACAATTGCTAACCAACCTATCTCACCAATGCATGGCTTATTGCTTGTACAGAGTGAAGAAAATTATGTTGTAAACAATACATTTGAATAAGAAAATGAAAACTGAATGAATTTTCTGACCTTTACATGAGCTGTGTTCATACTGGACAGCATCACAAGTCAGCACCATGACACTATAATTTGTTCCACACAGCATCATGAATTTTATATGATCAGTGTACCTCAGGAAATTATCAGGTCAGCATTATTAAATGTAGCTAAAAGTACATAATTCATTTCACATCAAGTGTTTAAAATGATTTTGGTACTTTCATTTAATGATACTGACCCAATACAGGTACAATAAAATAATTATACTGACCGCAGTTACAGGTACAATAAAATAATTATACTGACCACAGTTACAGGTACAATAAAATTTATGATTCTGTGTGGAACAAACTATAGCATGATCCCATTCCAATATCATCACTATCAGTTATCAACTTTATCCATACACAATTAACAACTTACAAAGTTAATACTTAAAGTGTTTGCGTGTACTGCATAAAAGTTTTGGTCTGGTGTGAATGAAAACCTTCAACTTCAACAATGGTTAAATCGCATGAATAATACAGTCATATAAATGTTAGAGGCAAAATCCGAACCAAGCCAGTCACACAGCAAACAAAAATGTGCTTATTAATTTGCTTTGGAAAAGAGTAAATACAAGCACCAATGGTATGAACTCTATAACAACGAAAGAGCTCGATATTCAAGCATTTATTTCACAGCTAGGTTATTATCAGTGATGGTTTTCTAGTCTCAGTACAGCTGATTTATTGTGTACACTTATGTGTGGAAATGAAATATGTAATCGTATTGTTCATATGCCGGGCTTCTTCTTCCCATCTGAGATCAATTGCTGGTCATGCTTCTTGCAGAAATTCAAAGGACTTCCAAGAGACATCATCACACAAAACAAGGCTGCACAAGACTTACAAAATCTTCATGGCTCAAAACATAATGCAGTTCCTTTGATCGCTGGTTTCTTGTTGCTGATACTTATAATACATGTACTGTTTTTGTAATCTGCAATTCTTTTGACAGCTTTACGATGCTACACGATGACCCACACAAATAAATGTGTACAAGGAAAAGTTTTGTCTTCAAGCAAACGAACACCCTCACCTGTATATATACAATTCTGAATAACACGTAGACAGACAATCCATTTTTGTCATGGTCATTTTCACCATTTTGTTATTGGTAACACCTCCAGTATTAGCTGATTAATATGTCACGGTAACTTCGGAGAGGGTGATCTCCATCTCCATACTCACTGATTGTGTAATTTCTTTTCTTGATTTCTGTATGCACAAATCAGAAAGATGTGCCATAGATGATGAAAAAGCCTTTGACAAGTAATCCTTTGAAGCTGGAATCTTCATGTACATCTGTAGAACTTGTACTTGGAACTGGCATGGATTTGTCGTTAGTTCTTTTCATTTTTAAACAAATGAACTTACTGATCACTGTGCCATGATTACAGATTCTTCAATGCAAATGGAATGAAGCAGAAAGTGACCTCTTGGATTAACGTCAATAAAACTAGGGAGTGCTTTAATTTGTACAGTGTCATCTTGAAGCAAATATTAAACTCATGTCATTTTCAAAGAGACAAGCTGACTCTCCTTCTGCCTTGTTGATGCCAACAATCACTCGTCAAATCAGCAGGAATATGGGACAAAATTGCAAAATATCTTAGTTACATGATTCAACCACAGCCACCAACATAATATGACAATCGTTGCAAAATCATTAATTGCAAAATTTTAGTGGAATAATAATGTACTTTCTCTATATAAAAAAACTTTAGTTTTGCTTTTTAGAAGAACAAATTCCTGTACATTTTATGACAAACATTTTCAAGGAGGTTTCCATTGAATTTAAACTCCAGCTGGATTCCAGGACCTCCTTAAAATCAAGAGTGTGTGTGTGTGTGCATGTGTGTGTGTGTTTGTGATTTGGATTTATAACATAGCTTTAACAATGTTTCAGTCATATCGCTATGATGTCTGCAATGTGGCAGTTTATAGTGATGTCTAGAACTGGGGCATCATGCAGCAGACATGAAGCATCATGTCCCACCCCGTCACATTATCTTGACACCAGGCCAACCAGTCCTAACACTGAACTCTTAATGCTGAGCACCAAGTGAGTCAGCTGTTGGTACCATTTTTATAAGTCTTTGGTATGACTCAGCCGGGGATCGAAACCCACGACCTCACACATCCGAGGCGGACGCTCTAACCACTAGGCCACCTAAGTGGTAAAATCAGGAGGGTGTGGGAACGCTGCTGTCAATATGGCTGTAGTAAAAGTACATTAAATTGTGTTGTATCATGTGGAACAACATGTGGTAAATGGTACCACAACTAAAGCTGTACCAATGTCAATTTTTGCAGATTATGCCAATACCACGTATAGCCGATTATTAAAATTGCCAATACCGATTAGAGACCAATTATTTCATTATTATTTGTTTTATAACACTGACTGGTTCAGAAACATAAACCTATTAGGGTAATGCAAGCAGGTATTTTGCTGTATGAGTTATAACAATGTTGTTTATGCAGCAAGTGAATTTGAACTTCTTTACAAAGACAAACAGAAACCAAATAAGTACATTGCTACTTATAGGAAACAACAATCACACAAACTGAAAACCTGAAAATCTTTAAAACTAACACTGATAAAGCTAATGGTTTGCCAATTCAAGATATAAATTAATGAAAATGTATTGAGCCAGTCTTTTAACTTACATTCACTGATGCAGGTCTCCATTAATAGATTTCAATAAATGACATAAAAAAAATGTTAACAACGATAGCCCAATAATAATTAATATTAATAATATGCATGCTTTAAGACTAAAGTTAGACATCACTGTACGCTGGCTGGAGATAATACTGAAAGTGTAGTTGAGGTAGGTTGTATTTAAGCAACAGTAACATTTCTCCCTTCTCGCCAAATAATGATCCATGAAGATCTTAAAAAATCTGGACTGCGCCACTAAACAACTGCTCGCTCAGAATGCTTGAGCTGCTGCAGACAAATAGCATCTAACTAATTTGGCTAAGAAGGGGAACTGAAACTTGAGCGTTCCACCAGCCATATATGTCTTCTTGTGGCAACAGAGGATTGGCCAGATACAATTCAAGCATCGTGTCAATGGTGTCATCGACGTGGGTTGTTTCGGTGACATTATGAATAGGTTCATCACAGGTGGCAGAAACAAATCCCAGAGATGCGACATTGATGGTCCAGTGGCACTTGTTTAAGCTTTGTCAAACACTGAAAGGCTTTTATATGCCAGAATGCTTTCAGCCCAAGTTTGTTAAATTCCACTCAATGGCTTTTTTTTTTTTACAGTAAAGCAGTTCAAATGTTTTCCTATTTTTTGTAATGACACATCTGACTGACTGATAATTGATTGGCATAATTTGCACAAATCTGTGATGCTTTCTATCACATCCGCCCAAATTCGACAGAGTGCTTTTTGTGAGAGAGTTAATTGTCTCAAGATTTTCAATAAAATCATCATTATATCTGAAGGTAGTACAGCTGTACTGATATCTAACTCAATGCTTTTAATGCTTGGGTTCTTTTCTGTCAAACCTTTACAACTACTACTAGTGTTATTTTTGTATGGGGAGGTGGGGGTCATATTTAAAGTTTTTTTATATTTTAGTAATTACTGTTATATATCAGGTCAGATGCATAATTTGTAAAGACCTGAAAGTCCACTGAACCCTGACACTTTAAGTCAAATTTGGCTAAAACATATTGTGCTGTGTTATACAAGTTTTCCAAAGGTTTTCATATTTTCATGATATTTTATGGCAGCTCGATATTATCTGTATGAACCTGACAGACCTTCATTAAAGAATACGCTATATAAAGAATTTTGTATTTTTTTGTCACGGCAACCATATTTAATGGTGGTTCTTAACCATTTGTACACATCTTAAAGCCCTATATACCACAATCATGTGCCATATTTAATCAAATTCCTTAAAGCAGTATGCAACATTGATGGTCCAGTGGCATTTGTTTCAGCTTCAGTTTTTATTTTTTTGGTTGACAGTTACTCCTGCTTGTCAGCTGACACAACTATTATGCATTCTGCTCTAAGCCATTCTTTAGATCTGGTCACAAGTAATTCTTCGCTGAATAGGCGATGTTCGAATCATGGATCCAAGATGATGGTCAAGACAAGCTTCTTGTTGCTGGAAATGCCAGCAAAGCACGTGTTTAGTGACGTCAACGTATCACAGTGCATTGTCTGAATACCTTGAGCCAGAAACATTCAGAGCATTTTCAGCATAGGAAGAATGACGGAGACTGATGTTTGGTTATCACTTACTTCCTTGGTAATGTCTGCGAATGGGCCTAACGTGTCAACAATATTGTTAATCAAGACCCACTGTTGGGTAGTTAACCTAGTCAGGTCATAGAGAGTAGCGTAAGCCCCCAAGACTTGTTTTTGTTCATATAATGACACTAACATATTTTATGCAGAATTTCAGCGTGTCTGGACATCCTGGACGATTTCTTAAGGGCAACGCCAAATTATTCCTGGTGCTCTTCAAGCTGCTATTGTGCCAGGATGGAGTGCCAGAACTTGCTGACAACAGATTGAGAAATCGCCAAAACATCTTTGCTTGTTGCAGCAGAATGCCATCACTGACAATGGGCATCAATGTGTGTGCAAAACAGCTGATGCTGTCGATTTCAGACAGATGCATTGCTTTAACCATGTTTGCACCTCCATCACACAGAAGAACAATGATACGAGTTATAGGAATGTTGCTTTCCTCACATAATTTGTCCAGATTGCTCACCAAATATTCTCTTGTGTGTGATTCATCAAGAGGCGTTGTGGCTAAAATCACCTGTTTCCAATGAAAGTCTTCCGTCAGCCAGTGTGCCTTAAGACTCAACATGGCTACCCAGATGGACAGGTCTGACCATGCATCAGAGATCAAACTAAGGTCAGATTGGGCAGAAACTAAATCACGCCCCTAGCTTTGTATCGTCTTATGCATGTCAGGTTTCAAAGATGTGGAGAAGTACTTCCGACTTAGAATTTTAAAGTGTGGTACTGCCATGAACTCTGCAATAGCTTTGTGCCGACTAATAGCTCTCCAGCTGTCATATGCAAATGGCTGCTTCTGGTCCAGCATGGTGTCAATAGGCAGAGTACAAGGAGTTGCTGCAGATGCTGAGGTTAATTGCGCATCAACCTTTTCTTTTTCGTCTGCATGAAACAGGCCATGTTCAACGATGTGCTTGCAGCACAAGTGCTGGACAAGATTTGATGTTGTATAGTTTTTAGAATCCTTTCCACCTGGAAATGCATGCTTTGCAAAGTGTGCAATTTGCTTTGGACTCATTGACTGCATTTACTTTGAAGTAATTTCAGGCTAAACTTGAGTGTTTTGAGTTCAACATTATGCAAAGGCTTGGTAGTATATTTAATAGCTTAAAAAGCTATTCAATATTACTAATCCAATCGATTCACACTCTTGAAACAATGCTTTAAATCAAGTAAGATACTACTAAGTTGTCCATGTGGCTGGCAGGATGCATGCACCATGCTGCGTGTCGCACACTGAATCACCTCAGCAGCTGGGGTATCCAGGGGTAATGGCACTAGCGCTGGCATGCCTATATCAATGCTGCATAATATGTGTATGCCATCCTTCAGCTGCTTCAGCATGTGACAGCTATTCGTTGATTAGCAGCACTGCAGGACTGGCTCAAGAACAGATTAACTGGGGCTCTGACTGGCTGAGTGGTCTAAAGCGCCCTCCGTTATGGATCACTGCCATCTCACCTCTGTCTGCATAATTTCGAGTCTCGGATTCTGCCAATGTGGGTATGTGAGAAAGCTTGTCAGTAGCTTCTCGATGGTCGGTGGTTCTTTCCGGGTTCTTCCTCCACCATTAATACTGGCAGCCATGTACAGCCTATCATGTGCTGAAAAATGGCGTTAAACCCTGCAACAACAACCGATTATTTCTGCTGATATCGATTATTCTAATAATCGGCCTGATTATGAGTATGACCGATTAATCAGTATAGCTGTACCCACAACCTGGCCTAAATTACAGGAAATATATTGCAACTTTAATCTAATTTTAAACATGTCTCTCTGTTGGTTCACAGTCTGTAAATTTCGTATATTAAGAAGCATTATGAAAGATCATCGTACGTGAATGAACATGGATGTGTCTTAAAGAAAATTCTGAATCGAATTATAATGTCATAGAAATCAAACCTGCACTGGCCACAACTGTAATATCAGGACTACTGAGCCACCCACTCCAGCTCAAGTGCTAAAATGACAAAACCTATAAGAAACATGTTTTCATAACTGCTAAACAACATTACAAAAAATCACCAGGAATTATTTTTTTATACTAAAAATGAATTTTCCTATTTAAATGCATGTCCACGTGTTAATAATTTCATCGAAATAATGGTGGTTATGTTGATATTTATACTGGCTGTCATGCTGCAAGCTTTTGTTATTTAAATGGAAACTAAGCATGCAAATAATTTTCCATCAGCAGAGCACATTCTAGGGTTTTGGGCAAGATTTCTCCATTATTCAAACCACTAAGAAAAAGAGATGATGATGATGATGATGATGATGACAGTGAAAAGCCAATTTCAACACTGCTCATTGCTTATTTTCAACGATAAAATACTAATTTAGTTAAGATGGTAAAACTGACCACACAAAAAACTCAATACCAAAAAAGGTGAGTGCGAAATGACAGCTATACAGACACAAAATTTTGCAACGTGAATTGTGAGAAGGTGATTTAATGAGATAAACAAGCTTTTATTAGTAACCAGATAATGGAGTAAGATCAATGACACGAGTTCAAAGCAAATGTAGGCAAAATAGTAATCATGCTAAAAACTGATAGCAGTCCCATTTACAAAACTCCTGTATGTACAATGCAATAATCTCTATTTATGGTAAATACATTATAACAATTAAATTCACAAGAGCTTTTCAAAACAGACTATACATAAAACAGGTGCACAGCACAAATAGTATTGAACAATTAGCAGCAAACCTAAGCTGAAGTACACAATATAACTGGTGTACAATACAACTATGACTATGATACACTACAGGCCACCAAAGGACGCCTCAGGTTGCTATCATTTATCATATCATATACTATTGCTGTTGTGTACTGTATACACTGAAACAGCCAAGGTAAATAAGGGAGGCTACTCCACAAAATAACTTCATCCAAAGCCAAATCATTTGAAAAAGAATCTTCCAATCCTGTTGACTGAATGTTAGCAAAACAATTGATTCAAAGTTTCTCTTTTTTTTTATCTTCATCAATATCTGGTGGCTCATCAGAATTATTTGTCAAACACTGAAAGGCCTTTATATGATATCTAACTCAATGCTTTTAATGCTTGGGTTCTTTTCTGTCAAACTTTTACAACTACTACTAGTGTTGATTTTGTATGGGGAGGTGGGGGTCATCTTTAAAGTTTTTTTTATATTTTAGTAATTACTGTTATATATCAGGTCAGATGAATAACTTGTAAAGACCCAAAAGTCCACTGAACCCTGACATTTTAAGTCAAATTTGGCTAAAACATATTGTGCTGTGTTATACAAGTTTTCCAAAGGTTTTTATATTTTCATGATGTTTTATGGCAGCTCAATATTATCTGTATGAACCTGATAGACCTTCATTAAAGAATACTTTAAGATTTAGGTAAATATCTGTTAAGCCATTTTGAGAATAGGCTATATAAAGAATTTTGTATTTTTCTGTCACAGCAACCATATTTAATGGTGGTTCTTAACCATTTGTACACATCTTAAAGCCCTATTTGCCACAATCATGATGGGTCCCAGAGTGGCCGAGTGGTCTAAAGCGCTCTCCGTTACGGATCACTGCCATCTCACCTCTGTCTGCGTGAGTTTGAGTCTCAGATTCGGCCAATGTGGGTATGTGAGAAAGCTTGCCAGTAGCTTCTCGAGGGTCGGTGGTTCTTTCCAGGTTCTTCCTCCACCATTAATACTGGCCACCATATATAGCCTATTGTGTACTGAAAAATGGTGTTAAATCCTACAACAACAACAACAACAACAACCACAATCATGTGCCATATTTAACCAAATTCCTTTAAGCAGTATGTTGTTGTTGTGGAGTTTAATGCCATTTTTCAGCACGTGATAGGCTATGCATGGTGGCCACGATTAATGGTGGAGGAAGAACCCTGGAAAACCCCGGGAAGAACCATTGACCCACTAGAAGCTACTGGCAAACTTTCTCACATACCCACATTGGCCGAATCCAAGATTTGAACCCACACAGACAGAGGTGAGATGGCAGTGATCCGTAATGGAAAGCGCTTTAGACCACTCAGCCACTCTAGGCCCCTTTTAAGCAGTATGTGAGAATCCATTTGAATATTTTTTTATTTTTAGTACTTTTGGTCAGTTTTGATGGCAGATCTGTATTAATTTAAAATTTAAATTTTAAACCCCTTTATGTCAGATGTTTTCTGTCAAATATGCACAAATTCTGTCGAGTGGTTCTTAATAAAAGGTTGTTTTATTTTCATTCAAGGTGACATCTTCAGAGTTTTTAATTTTTAGCAGGGGCCCCCGAGTGGCCGAGTGGTCTAAAGCGCACTCTGTTACGGATCACTGCCATCTCACCTCTGTCTGCATGGGTTCGAGTCTTGGATTCTGCCAATGTGGTTATGTGAGAAAGCTTGCCAGTAGCTTCTCGAGGGTCGGTGGTTCTTTCCGGTGATTTCCCAGGTTCTTCCTCCACCATTAATACTGGCTGCCATGTATAGCCTATCGTGTGCTGAAAAATGGTGTTAAATCCTACAAAAACAACAATTTTTAGCAACAGTAACTTATCTGATAGAAGATCGGCATCACTTGAAGAAACATGAAAGATCTTTGCATGCAGAATGCTTCCTACCAAATTTGTTCAAATTCTGTTAGTAGCTTTTACAAAGTTGTCAATAAGTTGTTCTACTAATGACAACTTTGCCCATATCTTATGGATCAATTGTTAAGACATCTATTCTTGCTTGCTTTATGCAGAATCTGTAAGACCTTTATGCTTGACTGTTTCATGTAAAATCTGAGTAAAGTGTCAAATTTTGAATTGTATTGAACCTTAAAATTGAATGCATTGAGCATTAAAATTTTATTACATTTAGGCCAGAAAAGTGTTGGTGAAGGGTCACTTTGAATTTTTTTCTTTCCCCACCCCATGTAAGTGTTAAAACTTGAAAGGCTAGAATTTATGAGATTGATTGGGCCATTGCTATGCTGTCCTGAGAAAGTAAACATTTGAACTACCAACCATTAACGCTTTAAAGGAACCCATCTCAAATTATCATTTTCAAAGGGAAATTGATATGCAACATAAGCCGTCTAAGATCTGACAAAAGAAATTATTATCTTGGGAAAAATTTAGAACTGCTTCTTACAACTGGACAGAGCAAATTAAGACATACACTTTAGAAGCAATGTGAATTTAAAGTGACGACATTAGTCTAAATTCTTTAGTCTGAGATCCAGAGAGAGTAAAAGTGGCTCTTAGGAAGCCTAAAAAGAATTGTGCTTTCCTTGTGAAACAAGAAAAGGGGACCAGGTGGCTGTCTTGTAAGGAAAGACATGGTTTAGTGCTAGGACAAACAATATCGGAAAGAGAACAACATTAAGGTATGCAATTTTAATTTTCCAAGTAATTTTCTAATTTTGATTGTTTGTTTTATGCAAATGTGTTTGATATGATTAGGATCCATATTATGCATTGTTTATTCAATTTCATGGAAATCTGTTCATGCTAGGGTTGTTATGCAATTCATCTCTTTAATTTTACAGTTATTAGTTTACGACAGAAATCATGATTGCAAGTTTTCATATATGGAGGATTTCATAGGGTTATATGAAATAATTTCCTTTGTTAGGACGTGATTTCACGATAATCGCATATTTATATCTGATTTTGTAATGTTTAAATAATCTTGTAAGTTAGGGAATGATGTGAACTAGAATTTTTTGAATTGTATGCAGTAATAACCAAAAATGTGGTAACATAGGTAAAGAGATACGGTAACGTTAGATATACCACTAACATGGTAATTATGGCTGGTCATTGTGAAGCGAAGATGATACTCTTTCGGATTAGTTCAGAATTTATGCAGTGTGGATAGCTAGTATGCTTCTGAGTAACGTAAGTGAGGGAATTTTATGTACTTGTTGAAAGTGGTACATACAGAGATTATGGGGTAATTTTGTCCTTTAAGATATAGCTTTCTGGGGAGAGATGGGACTATCCAAAAACAGAAGTCCAAAAAGAAGTAATGAGTTCAGAATAAAGGACTAGGAAGTCCAGGAGGTGGTGAAGCGTAGAGAATAGGAAGTCTCAAGGAAATAGGAAGACATTGATACAAAGTCAAGGGAGGAAGGCGATGCAATCAGTCATGGACATTGCACTCTTTTTCACCACTCATTATTATGATGAAATAACTCCAAATTAGACACTGCTATTAAATTCTGTAGACATAATTTAGATTAAACTGGAATTGCCGCTATTGATTTTTGATCAAATTTGTTATTTTTCTTGTCTAAGGGGGTTCATATTGAATTATTTCTTACCAATATTCTTGCTCAGTTCTCTGTTGAAATTCTATCTTCCCACTCCCACCGGGCTGTAATATCAAGGGAGGTCATCCTCTAGATAATGTCAGCCAAATCCAATTAACCACACCTCTTACTAAGAGGGCAACATTACTATCTGTAAGACACTGTTTTACGTAAAATCTGTAAGAAACTGTTTTACGTAAAATCTGTAAGACCTTTATGCTTGCTTGCTTAATGTAATATCTGTCTTTATTTATTACATGGTTTTATTGAAGTTGTTTGATGGCAGTTTTTTTATGGCAGCCATATTGGTTGATGGATCAGTATCAATTGAACCAATCTGAAAGGGACTCTCCAGTGGCCTAAGTGGTTAGAGCTTCTGTCTCAGATGTGGGAGGTCATGGGACCATCCCTAGCCAAGTCATGCCAAAGACTTTAAAAAAATGGTACTAACAGCTGCTTCACTTGGCACTCAGCATTAAGAGGTTAGTGTTAGGACTTGTCTGCCTGGTGTCAGGAAAATGTGACTGGGTGAGACATGATGCTACATGTCTGCGGCATGATGCCCCAGTGCCAGATATCACTATAAACTGCCACAATTGCAGACATCATAGTGATATGACTGAAAAATTGTTAAAGCTACATTAAAAGTCCAAATCAAACACACACACCAATCTGAAAGAAAATGATATCAGAATGCAGCCCTATAACTCTTCGAACTGAAAAGACAATGCACGATGGACAGCAGATAGGTGATGCATTAGGGATGAAGGACTATAACATAAAGCCTGCTTGACCACAGGTCAGCTTAAAACAAAAATATGAAATGAAATCGTGGAACATTGATGCCCCACAACAGTGCCTGAAACAACCTAGCTGCAAACCTCCAACAAGGTGGGACCTACAGAGAGACAGTAAGACAGACAAGCACTGGTAACTTTATTTGACCTTACCACTGTCATGGTGGGATATAAAAAAATGTTTGCAATGTAAAACATAACTAACATTAGACATAAGGACTAAGAAGTTCTTGACCAATTTCTCAACCCACACACATAATGGAAATGCATTAAATGCCATAAAATCCCCTTAACATCATGCTAGAAACTAAACTGTATTAACATTTAATTTAATGTAAACAAACTTTCAACACTGACTGTAACCTGGGATGTAGACAGACATACCAACATGCACACATATGGCAAAGTGTTCACAATGTCAAGGTTCCAACAAGGTGAGATCAACAATAACCTGATAAAAAAGGCTAACTGTTAACACCTAAGTGTGCAGCGTGTATGCATACACATACTATATAAAAAATATGCATATCATCAGAATATTGAAATAAATATAATATAAACACACGTAACCATATCATCATTCATATTTTACTACATATTAACAGGACTATTTCTCTAATTGGGTTCATTCTTAATGATAATGAAATAAACCATAAACAACATACCAGATCCATCCACATATTAATCTTCTGCCGAAAGGACATACAAGAATCAGCACTGACTAACCCAGCACTATGATCATAAGGTTTCAAATAAACAAAACAGATATTGAAAAGCAATTGAAACATTTCAAGAAGATAGCATGCCCACAAAGTTGCATTACTTGTTGCTATGGAAACAAATGGGTTGCTAGTGGCCCCAAAAGATTAAGCTGAGATCGTTAAACTAATGCATCCTGCACTGAAAAAAATCACAAAAGTCTAAATCAGCTGATTTTAGCAGAGCCAGTATAAAAGGTTTATCAGCAGTTGACTATGCAATCTCCTTCAATCGCAAACAGGACTGACCATGCAATCTTGCTCACCTGCAAACAGAAATGACCATGCGATCTCCCTCATCTGCAAATAGGACTGACCATGCTGTCTCTCTCATCTGCAAACAGGATTGACTATGCAATCTCCTTCATCTGCAGATAGGATTCACTATGCAATCTCCCTCATCTGCAAACAGTACTGGCTATGCAATCCCTCACCTACCTATGCAGTCTCTCATCTGCAGTCTCTTTCACTTGCAAACAGGATTACAACAACTTTAAAACTGACATCATCAGGAAAATATAAATACCTAATGAAGACAAGACCGAAACCATCTCCATTTAATTGTTTTATTATCTAAAGAAGATGAAAGATGTTCATGATTCAAATCTAGCTAGTATCATACATTTCGGCTTTCCAACAGCTCACTATGAAAATCAACTGTTGCTACACATACCCTCAAAACATTATATATTAAAAGCCTTCCACATTCCACAAACTTGAAATAATAACTGCAACTTTGGCTAGAGTCACCATCACTTTACCTGCATGCTAAACTGTCAAAAACGGAGGCTAAATGTGAGAGAGAGTACAGCAATAACGAGTGGTGGAATTACCCCAAAGTTGCATGCAGAATAAAACTGACACCTCTGGCTTGAACTTTCATCTTAAGTTACTGTGGGATTCCTTCTCCATTGGTCACCCTCCATCATTGATAATTTAAGTGATTTGGTATGCAGGGTATGGAGCAATGAGATAAAACAGCATCATTAACAAAAGCATTATTAGAAGCTTGTGTACTTACCTCAAAATGAGAACAGCTATTTACTTGGTAATTCTTCTTCAAGGTTTCAACACTTCTGGCAAAGCTGTGAAATGCAATGCACAGGTATTAAATACTGGCTTCAGACTTGCACTGAAACATGAAAAACAAGAAAATCCAATGATTGGAAATGAGGTAAAATTTAATGACTAATTATCAGCCATTCCTAAATTTAACATTTCTGTTTTGTTTTTTTTTTTATTTGTGGAGAAAATTCCAAGCTGCCATTTTTTTCCATTCTAGCTACTTACATTAATTGTATGCCAGAAGTGTGGGAGTTAGAAGAGACTTGGATACTTCAAAGTCACTTTTAACTAATTTTATTGTTGTTTTGAATAAAAGATTAGTCTGAAAAGGCTAAGGTTCCAATGGACAAAAAGAACTTCTAGGAATTCAAGAAAAGACCATTTCTTCCTTTCAACTGCTGAGTGTTGAAACTACTGGTACTTCTGATACTTAATTTTCTACGATAACAAGATTTTAAAATGATCTGCTCTGGTGGGCATACTGAATGTCCAAACATTACCATTTTCATTTAGAAATAACTAAAACAAAATTTTCATGATGGTCAATGTGCTGAAACTTTCTCCCTTGTACAAACGGATTTTGTCAAGCGATCAACATTTAATTAATCAGGTAACTCAAGTCTAGAAGTGATTCCTCTGGTGTAGACCTTGTGAAAAAGCTGAAAGCTCAGGAGTCAAAAACTTATTTTGGAACAGAAAGGTACCTATGTTTGGTCTCATTAATACCATAAGTTCTTTTTAAATTTTCACTTAGTATCATAGGGAAATAAAAACTTTCTTGAATTTTATCAAACTTGTTAGTTTTCACTCATTTCTGTTACTTAAAGACCATAGAGGTATAATAATTTGTCTACAGTCTTTTGATTTACGACCAGCTAGACACCACTAGTCTTTTTAAGAAAACCCCATGTTGCTATGACAATCCATTCAGGAAGAGTAGCAACCACAAGATTTCAAAATTATAGCCACTATAACAGCCACTTTGAACATCTGAGTTAGGATAAATTAGTCCATACGATTAATGTGTGTAAATTTCATGGCAATGTGTATATTTCATGGCAATATGTATATTTCATGGCAGTCCTCCATGTAGTTTAGAAGGAGGAGTGGCAACAAGCTAGTGCTAACAGACAAAAGATGATGAATTGATGGACAAAAGATGATGGATAAAAGACCATCATATAAGCTCTTGTGATCTATGAAAAGTGGGTTTAAAAAAACTGTTTACAGGTGATTTCATTTTCCTTGTTTACAACTGGCCCGAGTTTAATAGGCACAATAATGGGGTTATGTGATTCCAACCCAACAAATATGCCAGCAAATCTGGGTCTATGAAGTCTGCAGTTAGATTAGACTTAAAAGCAAAAGATCCTCACAAAATTAATCTATTTGTCATACTGGTATAAACATCTTTAGAAAATCTCTACAAAATTAGATTAATATTTGTCAGTTACTAGAGATCTGAACCTTCACATTCAAGAAATGCATGTATTCACCAAGGAAAGTCATAGAAAAAGCCTAATTAAGCTCTACATAACTGATCACCCTCCCAACAAATGCTTAAGAATGAGTTTGTAAAGGTTTAGTTCAGGCATATCCAACCCACTGCCCATGGGCCACATTTTAATGACACGAAAATATCTCCTGATAAATGAAAATTGTAGAAATCGGCAAAAAATATACCTATATGATAACCATTGCTTAACAAAATTTCTTCAGGTGAAAATCCAACTTTCAGTTTCAACTGAATAGCAAAACAAAAGCAGACTTTTTCTGCTGGCTACCAAGATGGCCATACTGGTTGAGTTCTGTTCAGCAACAACTTCACATACTGAGGTGGTCTTGCATCAGACTGGGACAGCCATATGCATGCACTACATAAACTGGGACAGCCACATGCATGCACTACACAGACTGGGACAGCCGCATGCATGCACTACATAGACTGGGACAGCCATATGCATGCACTTCATAGACTGGGGCAGCTATATGCATGCACAACATGTCTCTTACTGGAATAACCATTTATGGCTGAGAGTTCTATTTGCGAAGTTCTATACTTAGCACAAATGTCATACTGTTGCTCCCACAAAAATAAAAATCATTAGCATGTTGAATAATTATCTTGCTTAACTGCAGTATCTACCATTGTTATGTACATTTAAGGTGTATTGAACACTTGACTATTGTCCATGGTTTGAAGTACTAAAGAAAATATTTACATACCTAACCAGTGTCAATGAGTATAAGTTGTAAACAACCTGTTTATTTAGCAACAGTTCTTGTTTACTGTTAGATCGAGCTTTTCTGTTCAAAATCTTCACAGTTGATTACATTACAGGTTAACTGAAAATGTGTATAAATAGGGACTTGATAAACATTAGTTCACTCCTATTCTATATCAGTCTGTGGGAATCCATGATCAGAGTTTACAGTTGTGTTCAGATATAATTTGAGAGGAATTATTTATTTGTTTAAAGTATATATAGGAATTATCAAAGTGCTCATTGATCATTGCCTAACACACTATTTTGTATTATTGTGAACTTATTCAAAGCCATTCAGGACTGCATCAATGTGTTACTTCCGGACATTCAATAATACTGGAACTCATTCAGAACTTTCTATATTTCTGGACTTGTGATAGGTCATTTAAGATTGATTTAATTCACAGTACTACAAATATCTCTTGAATTTTCACTTCGTATAAAAAAAAATTGACAAAAATTGCTTGTTGATTTTGTTTTCCCTTCTTACTGTTACAAATTTTAAGACCTTCAATCAATATCATATTTTTAGCTATGCTCCCAACCCCAACATGAAGTCATAGGCCCATATAATGGCCAGTTCCAAAATAGTTTCATACTGCAGGAAGACTAAACCTTTCCTCCTGTTGTGATGCAAGACACATTTAAAACACAACAATGGCCCTGTCCAGTACTGTATCTGTTTGATGTCCTGTGGCCCTGTCAAATACTGTATCTGTTTGATGTCCTGTGGCTCTGTCCAATACTGTATCTGTTTGATGTCCTGTGGCTCTGTACAATACTGTATCTGTTTGATGTCCTGTGGCTCTGTCCAATACTTTATCTGTTTGATGTCCTGTGGCTCTGTCCAATACTGTATCTGTTTGATGTCCTGTGGCTCTGTCCAATACTGTATCTGTTTGATGTCCTGTGGCTCTGTCCAATACTGTATCTGTTTGATGTCCTGTGGCCCTGTCAAATACTGTATCTGTTTGATGTCCTGTGGCTCTGTCCAATAATGTATCTGTTTGATGTCCTGTGGCTCTGTCCAATACTGTATCTGTTTGATGTCCTGTGGCTCTGTCCAATACTGTATCTGTTTGATGTCCTGTGGCTCTGTCCAATAAGCATATATTCTTATGTCCCATCGCTCTGATTTTAACTCTGGCATCAACTTTTTGAGAATAACATTGACAGTTCCTTAAAAATCATCCAATGCAAACACAACTCTTGTGATCAGTTTCACCTACTTCATTCTTGAAGTAAACCACTGTAGGATAAAATGTCATGGCATTACTGTTACTGTGGATTTCATCATCTGCAATCAGGTTAAATTCTCAAAAAACTCCATCTAAACAATGACATAGACTTTGGTCAGCTTATCCCTTAATTCCTTCATAGCCTTGTACAGCAGCTTTATTTTCTCACCATGTTCTTTACATTCATTGACATGCTTTTTAAAAATCACGTTTAATTCCTCTCTGGTGACCTTTCTTCCACTGTTTTGTTCTGATTTTTTCATTGCCAAACATTCCTTTTCCCACCGACTTAAATTTGTCTATTTTTTATCTCCATTAGAAAGCCATCCTGCTTGATTCATGCTCATTTCAGAGCCAGCCATAATGTCATATTTCTGCGACACTTGTTTAATGTGACATATTTCATCAAACTGCACAAGACATTTTAACATAGTTCATGCACCAACTACTACAATACTAAGATCACTGCAATGAGATTATCAAGATTAAGAAGCTAATGTCAAGGAATAACACACCACTGCCAAGGAATTTCTCTCCAATTGACCTTCCAGACCTGTTCACAAATTTCTTCTGTGACAAAGTCCAATTCATTAGAGATAAGCTTGACAACACGATTTCAATTGACTCATCATCACCATACAGTTGTGACAGAGAATATACACAGCATTAAAAGCTGTCTCTATGGATTTGGTACATGTGATGATGAGCACACCAAAGTGAACTTGATCCGATTTTGACATCACTGCCACTTGAGTGCTTAGATTCAATATTGCCTTCACTAACTGATGTTATCAATATTTCTCTCTCATCTGGGGAATTCCCACCATTTTTTAAGCTAACATTGTAAAGCCTCCATTGAAGAAACTGTCACTTGACCATAACAAAATAGAGAACTACCACCACGTTTCTAAACTCTCATTCTTTTAAAAGAATCCCAGAAAAAGTTGTTCTATCAAAATTTGTATCTCATCTGAATTCAAATAGTCTTTTAATAATTTACAGTCTGCATATTGCCCTTGCAATAGTACTGAAAACTGCCCTTCTGAGAGTAGTTAACGATGTTCTCTCTGCTTGGGATAATGGAAAGATTACTGTCCTCACACTCATTGACTTGTCTGCTGCATTTGACAAAACAGACCATGATATATTACTTCACCATCACAAGCATGTATTTGGTATTCACGATGCAGCCTTACTAAGGTTCAATGGCTTCTTAGTCAACAGGACACAAATTGTGACCATAATTGGAAAACGTTCCATCCCAGTTGATGTATGTTTTAGTGTTGCACAAGGTTCTGATTTTGGCCCTGTAATCTTCATTCTGTACACTCCAAGCCACTCTGAAGTGTCATAGATCAACATCCACTGTCTCACCCAATGTATGCAAATAACACTCAAATACACAAATCTAGCTGCCCAACTAGGTTGAGGTTACCATCCAAGGTGCAGAGAGGCAGATTTCCTATGCAAGTCATGGATGACATGTAAAACGCTGCAAATGAATAATGACAAAACAGAAGCAGACTATCATCAGGCAAAGACTTTCTCATTCAAATCCTTTACCATAAACAATATGTATCAGCAATACCAACATTAAATTCACTGTCAGTATGAAACCTAGGTGTCACTCTCAACAGTATTCTCACATTATATCAATGCAAGGCAGCTTATCTGGGACTGAGATGCATCAGCTCCATTTGCAATTTTCTTTGAGTTGATGCCACTAAAACACTTGTGTGTCCCCTAATGCATTCAAGACCGGACTATTGTAATTCAGTTCTATCTGGTTCGTCACATTATCTACTACAGAAACTTCAAAATATGGCTGCTAGTATCATCCTTAGAGTATGATAAACTGAGCACACCTCACCCCATCTTTGTAACCTTTACTGGCTACCTGTTCGATCAAGAATCAAACATAAAATCTGTTCATAATGTTACAGTTCACTGACTCGCTCCAGTCCAACGTACCTATCTAACCCACCCATGTGTACATTCCATCTAGAAACTTACACTCCTCTTGACACTTGCATTCTCATTGTTCCCAAAACGAAGTCATACAACAATCACTTGCATGCCATGGGCCAGCTACATGGAACAAATTGCCCATTGATCTTGGACACAAAAACACTGATCAAGAGTACTCTTAAACTCACCTATTTTGACTACAAGAACAGGCTTCAAGACTTAATAATGTTTAGTTCCTTAATTATTGTCTGCATGTTTTTGTTTTGTAATTCCAGGGGGTTTGTTTTTGTAAATCTTTTCATTATGGATGCTTTTATGTCTTACCTAATATTATAAAGTGCTTAGAACTTCTAAGAAAGACCACGTTATTATTATTATTGTTATTACTATTTTATTATTAAAAGTCTCAGAAATAAATTTCACATGAAGTCAGACCATGCTCTCTTGATTCATCCGCTTTTATACATGCCTATCTTTGGTTCTGATTTTGTCAGCTTTCCTGAGAAACATGAAACCTATCACCTTTCCACAAATACACATAAACCAACTTCTTTGTAAAGACATCTTCCTGTCTGATTTTTAATAATAAAATCTGGTATTTTTCTATGCATAGCTTTCTTCAAATATATACTTTTAATGACGTTTTCAAGATAGAATAGTGAAAATTATACTCTTTCCTTTAATCCTACTGGACTTTCTAGCTGTCAGAATTTCATGGACCAAACTTTCTGCTGGAAAAATTTGACCATCACTGTTCAAGGGACCTTTCTTGGCAAGATGTCCTTTACTCTTAATTCAGCAGATGGTGTCTTTCTCAGTTTTTGTTTCAACACTTATCTTTTCAGCAGCAGTTACAGCTGACTAAATTTCCGATTGCATTTTCATTTTTGTCTTTTTCAGTATGGAAATCTTCTATATCTTTTGGAAGCTATTTGTATTTTTGCTGAGTATTTTCTTTTTTGTTTTCATGCACTCTAGTATATATTCACTCCAGTCCTGCAACTACTGCATGTTCAACTCATTTTCACAATTAATCTATGGTTTGGAAACATCAGTGGTGGACCCGTTTTCTTCAAAGTTAGGTTCCAAGGGTCTGGTGTTATCTTTGATACAGATCTCATTCATACTTTGTTAAAACAGTATCGTCCTTTGAGATGCTTAACCCTTTTTCTAGCTTTAGCCCTTTATGTTTCAATACAGATACATGCATAAAGTAACCTTCTTCTCATTGTCTCTCCTTTTCAAGATAAAACTGAACACTCACTTTGATTCTGCCTTTCTAAATAGCCTCTCTGTATATCTGTGTTTGACTTAACAAAACAAAAAAACAGAGACTGGAAAATGCAGTCAGATTAGTTTTGGTTTATTCCCATTTATTCAACACAAATTGTTGCCAATAACAAATGTAAGATAAACTTTTTTTCTCAGATGAATGTATACATGTTAGCAATGGCTCATAATAAATCATTCCCAGTCTTCCATTATCTAAAAGCTATTAGAAGAAATAACTATTAATAAATCATTTCCAATTTTTGCATCATCTAAAAACTATTAGAAGATTGATTTAATTCAGACTAGACATAGACTAAATTTCATCAATGCAGGTTAAAAGTGGTTAAGTCAGAATATATGACATTTAAATGGTAAATTTTAAGTCAGACTTAATTGTCAGCCAATCAGATCAATCTAAACTTAAGTGTAAACCAATCAGATCAATGTATTCTAGACTTAAGTGTCAGCCAATCAGATCACTGTATTCTAAACTTAAGTGTAAACCAATCAGATCAATGTATTCTAGACTTAAGTGTCAGCCAATCAGATCACTGTATTGTAGTCTTAAGCTGAAGTGCAGACTTCATTCCCATGATGAAATCCAGACGATACTGAATTGTTTTAATATTATCTGTTATATGTGAGATTTTAGAAGTTACTGGTGTCAAATGTTCTTAAAACATTTTCAATTAAAATCTACTTTTCAAAAACATAAATCAACAATACAATGTTTTCTTCATAAACAAAGTTCTCTTTGAACAGCTAATTTCATGCATTGTAATAACTAGCAAAAAATAGGAATTCAGGGTTGAAATTGTATGCACCAATGGCTAACCTGTATTTTCTTTTTGAAATGGGTGTTCTGTCATTAGTATTGCCCAAATTTTTATTTACTGAAAATCTAAACGTTTGCTCTCACTTTTCAATTCCAAATAACATTTACCCAAAGGAGAAAGACTGGTCTCATTTTGTAAACAATTGCAACTGGTGTCAGAATTATCATAGACCAAGCTCTAAAAAATAACCTTTCACAAGATCAAATATAGACTTTTAACATCATATAATTTTAGAAAATCTCTTCAGTTAAGATTTTATTCTCGTTAGGTAAATGTGTAGTACTTCTTTGATTAGGTATGTGATTTTTTGTAAACAATACTTTCTAACTCCTAAAGCGATGTTATCACACAAAAAACTTAATTTAACTTGCTATTTTCCAATAATGAAAACTATTACATTCAGACTTATTCTTGCACACATTACACTTATCTGTGTCCACATTACACTGTATCCACAGGATACTCCATCTAACTCATGTGAATGTTGCACTGAGAATTATTTTTGTGAACATTTGTTTTTGGGATTCTATGTGTGAACATTACATGTACTTATTTATCCAAAATGATATTCAGACTTATTTGTTCCCATATTTCATTCAGACTTATTTATGTGAACTTTTAACCTTTTTTATGGCAGCATTACCAGACTTACTTGTGTGAAAATTAATGTGATCACTACATTCAGGCTTGAATATCAAACTGAGATATTTATGTAAAGATTACATTCTGACATTACATTGAGAATTATTTATCTCAACATTACATTCAGACCCATTTGTGTGAATAACAGATTCATACTTAATTGTCTGAACAGTAAATTCAGGCATATTAATGGTAACATTACATCCTGACTTGTTCATCACATCTTATTTGTCAACATCACATTCAGACTTGTTTGAGTAAGCATTATCAATTATTTGTAAAAGCATTAAGACATAATACATACTAAATATGAACATTACATTCAGAATGGTTGGTGTGAACACCATTCAAACCTACTGTTAACCTTGAATTCAGATTTATTTTTGTACATTACATTCATACTTGTGTGTGTGTGAACAATACATTTAAACTTGTTCAAACTTTATATTCAGATATCAATGTGAACATTACATTCAAATTCATACTTCTAGTCATACTTCTAAAAGTAGTTAATTACATTCTCTCTGCGTTGGATAGCGGAAAGATTACAGTCCTCACCCTCCTTGATTTGTCTGCAGCATTTGACACAATAGACCATGATATATTACTTCACCGTCTCCAGCATGTATTTGGCATTCATGATACAGCCTTATTGTGGTTCAAGTCCTACTTGGTCAACAGGACACAAATTGTACTTACAAATGGAATCACTCCAGCCCAGTTGATCTATGTTGTGGTGTTCCATAGGGGTCTGTTCTTGGAGCTGTTCTCTTCATTCTGCACACTCAGTCGCTCTCAAATGTCATAGATCATCATCCAGTGTCTCACCAATTGTACGCTGATGACACCCAAATATATAAATTTAGCCACCCAACTGAAGTTGATGCTACCATCCAAGGTGTAGAGAAGTGCATTTTTAATGTGAAATCATGGATGACATGTAACAAGCTACAGATGAATGATGATAAAACTGAGGCCATTCTGATCACAACACAAAGACTTTCTCATTCAAATCCTTTACCTCAAACAATAAATATCAGCAACACCAACATTAAATTCACACAATCAGTACTAAACCTAGGTGTTACTCTGGACAGTACTCTCACATTGCACCAACATATGCAAGGCTGCATATCTTGAGCTGAGACGCATCAGCAAATATCTTTCAGATGATGCCACTAAAACACTTGTGTGTTCGTTACTACTTTCAAAACTGGACTATTGTAACTCAATTCTGTCTGGTTCATCTCAATATCTGCTCCAGAAACTTCAAAACACAGCTGCTCGGATCATACTTAGAGTACCACAATCAGAGCACACCTACCCGCTGCTCTGTACCCTACACTAGCTATCCATTCGATCCAGAATCAAACACAAAATTTGTTCTCTGTGCTACATTTCACTGTTGGACTCTAGTCCAACATACCTATCCAACCTCACGCATGTGTACACACCAGCAAGATACTTACGCTCCTCTTCTGACAATAGTATACTCATTATTCCAAGTATGAAAACAAAGTCATATGGACAGCGTTCTTTTGCACACCAGGGCCCAGCAACGTGGAATGAATTGCCCACTGAACTTAGACACAAAGACACAGTGATCACATTCAAGCGGGCTATCAAAACTCACTTATTTCGACTGCAAGAACAAATATAAAGACCTAATAATGTTTCCTACCTTTAATATTATCAGCATGTTTTTTAATGCTTTCAAATTTCATGGTGTTTGTTTCTGTAATCATATCATTACATGTTTTTTAATCTTAAAGGTGTTGTCTAATGTTGTAAAGCACTTATAACTTCTAAAGATTAGGTGCTATACAAAGTCCTCATTATTACTATTATTATATTTGTGTGAACATTGCATTATGACCTATTTGTGTTACCGCTGAATTCTGATATTAATGTGAACATTATATTCAGACTTGTTCATATGATCATCACATCCAGACTTCTTTATGCAAACATTACATTCAGACTTAATAATGTGAACATTACTACCCAACTTCAATGTAAACATTAGTCATAACAGTGATGTTATTATTACATTCAGACTTGTTTGAGTAAGCATTACACTCTAACATGTGTACGTGAACCTAACGTTTGGACACTCTGACTTGTTCATATGGACATCACAATGTCTTGTCGTAAACATTACATTCCGACTCTTTGTTTGAACAATACAGACTTGTTTTTTTTAACATTAAATTCATATTATACATTAATGTGAATATTGCATTCAAAATAATTTATGTAATTACATTCAGACTTGTGTATGTGAGCACTGAGCCTTGCTAGTGTGATTACATTCAGTCTTGTGTATGTGAGCATTCAGACTTGCTAGTGTGATTACATTCAGACCTACAAATTTGTGATTGTGTGACACATGTACATTGATTTGAATTAGAAGAAAACAATTTTTGACCTACCTACCTACCGGCATGATCTTGTGGGTTCGATCCCTTGTCAAGTATACCAAAGACTTATAAAAATTATACTAACAGCTCCCTTGCTTGATACGCAGCATTAAGAGGTTAGTATTAGGACTGGTTGGCCTGGTGTCAGGATTATGTGACTGGATGTGACATGATGCTACATGTCATGATGCCCCAGTGCACTAGACAGCACTATAAGCTGCCACACTGCAGACATCGTAGCGATGACTAAAAATTGTTAAAGCTACGTTAAAAATCCAAAACACACACACACTCATTTATCTGTAATATGATCCAGATGAGGCGTGGTTCGAATCAACCAGCATTCTTGTTGATGCAATGTTTCTGATTTAGCTCCCTTTGTTGTGATATTTACAAGAATCTTCCTTATTTATATTAATTGATATGATATTCGTACGGCATTTTAAACAAATAAAACAGATGAGCTTTTTGTCACAACGTGGGCAACATATTATGGCCCTTGGTTTTTGGAGACCGTCGGAGATAATGTTTCCCTACAAACTGGGTCACAGTAACTTATTCTTGAACATTATACATTGATGAAATCCTAAGTCTAATACATGAAACAACCATATTCATGCTATAATTACCGAAAAAGGCTCTGCATCTTTTTCATGTAAAACAACAACAACAACAACAAAATTCAGAATAATAATAAAAACATAGGGTAAGCTGTCAGTGTCAAGTGTGACGGTGTCACGGTGCCATGATAAACATCCACGTGAGAAATGTTCAATATTGCATTGACATAGCTTGTACAGAGCTTACATGTAAAACCTTTACATTTTCGCAAATTTTTCAGGCTTTGCTGCTTTCTATATGAAGTGTGCGATTTTCCTTGTATTTCAAGACTGATACAGCCTGCAGATTTGAAATGGGTTTGACCTCGCGATTTCTCATGATCGACGAACCCGCCTCAATTGCAGGTTAGCCTCGTTGATTTCCATCGCCATTTTCTGACTTACAGTGGTGTATAGATTTATTCAAAGAGACATATTTATCATTTTTCGTTCAATAATGCTGAGTATAAACCAGTATATTGGATGTAAAAAGATATCAAAATATTTTTGCAACCTAGAATACATACCCCGTCTATCACATTCGCCATGTTGTGTTTACGAGTCAGGGCCTCAAAACTGCGTATAATCAAACTGGGGAAGAAATCGAAGCGAAAACATGTTCTTTCACAAAGAAAATTTCCATTTTATGCAAACATTTTAATACAATAATGCAAAATTAAAATGCAGTATCTACTATAGCTGAGATGCATTATATGCTTAGTCTTAAATTTGGAAATAGTTTATATTATACAGGTCTCAGGGCCAACGAGTGACCAGTGTGACGTCAGCAGGTGCTTGCTCATTGCGCGTGCGTATAGCCTGAGAGCGAGCTAACCTAACCGTGTTTGTAACTGTTACAAAATGATGGAAACTTGCACAGAAAATCATGAAATCAAGGCAGAACACATCAGTGCATGGAGAGAGTAGTAATCTTTATTAAACGTACATACAAAATCTACAGTAGGCATAGCTTAGGCTCGATATTAACGGCTCATCTTAGTCACGTGAGAATATTGTACACGCTGCAATATACACGGTAATAAAGAACAAGAAACTAATTGATTTTAAATCATACAAACGTTACACCTTCTAAAAAGATTTATGATTTACATGTACAAACGTTTCTTGAGAGAACGTGTTACATCATCTATGTGTTCTGACAGCAGAACACAACCTCAAAACCGCTATTCTTTTCTATTCTGTTCTATTCTATTAGAACAATTACAGTCACAAAAACGTAAGCAAACTATTCTTTAAATTTTAAGAAATATAAAACCATAGAAAAAAGTACACTTGGAACTAGTTACAATGTGAAGAATTAAAAATTCCAATTTTGCACCAATTTCTTGCTGCAGTATTCCAGCCGGTGATTCTAATTACATTGAAGATGTACACGCACGCGTGCGTCTCTGTGTGTGTGTGAGAGAGAAAGAGAGAGAGAGTTAAAATGCCAATGGCCTCACATCATCATAGGAAGTATCCAAGGGCCAACGTTTGCCTCCATTAGTAGCAGCAGAGAGGGCGATTAGACCACTTAACGAGTCACGTACGTTTTTAGACAAAAACAAAATAGTGACCCTTCATAGAGGTCAATACCACGTCTACGATTATTGTTTGTCCCAAACAGAATTGTAGACAAGGCCCTCTCAGCTGCTGTGTTATTCTGAATAATCCTGAGAATCTTCATCTGAATCCTGGGAATCTTTTGTTCTATGTTTCAAGTAATATTCAAGTTCTGATGGTGGTTTTTCCATTTTTGGATTTGTTTTTTTCTTTTTCTGTAATATATCATTAAACTTCTGTATCGATCTCCACCGCAATTTTTGCAAATCTGATATAATCCTCTAACGCCGTTGTTACATCCAACACAACTTCGTGGACCAGCATGAGGGTTTTTTGATAAAATATAATTATGTCTCCTGCAATATTCTCCACGGCGCATTTATTTGTTGTTCCTTGATGCAGCCACGTACAATTGTTCATTATATTAATGATATCTTTTTAATTAAATTTACACCCCTTTTGCTGATATCAATTAAAAAATTGTTATATTAAAAATAATGGTACATCCAGAATCTCATACTGCAAGAATAGCACGAGAACGATTAGAAGCAATTAAAAAATTTCTTCCTGTCAGAGACTCATTTAGAAAAAATCTACAAGCGCAGCAAGAAGCACAAGTTGAGAACGAAGAAGACACTAAAAAACTGTTTAAGTCCGTCACTGCAGCTACTGAGAAAGTTACAACAGTCATCAAAGAAGATCTTCTTCCGGTATCAAAACAAACAGCAGAACAAACCGAAAAAATAGCAAGAAGAACTAAACAAACAAAGAAGATTTTACGAGATCTTCCAGCTGATATAGCTAGGGTTCAACGTCCAACTTTTGGTGAGGAAATACTTGAAGATATTGGAAGACTTCGTGCTGAAGTCGCCGACGTGCAAAAAGAACATACACCTGAACCCGAACTAGTAGAAAAAAACGTAGAATTGATTGCAAAATTTAGGAAAGGGATTGTTGAAGAAATTAGAAATACTAATAAAGAACAATTACCCGAAGTAATATTAAATAATATATTTAATAAGTCTAGTATTTTAAAACCCCATCATAAAAAAGTAAATGATGATAATCTTATTAAATATATGTATCGCGTATATTACAACAAAAAAACAAGCTAAAGGTCAAGAATACAAAAATCTTGATAAAGAAGTAAAAAGACTTTATAGAGAGAGACTGAAACAACTAGAACAAGAACAACTCTCCCAGTATCAACTTCCTCCACCTTTACAACGTAAAAAATTTCTGCGCCGGAAATGACATATTCACCAGTAGATTCACCACATAGATTTCGAAGAAGTGACTCACCTGACATATCCCGGTCACCACTGAAGTACTTTATCCGGTGATGCAACCACCGGTATTTAAAACACCTCAAGATGAACCTAAAACAGAATCTGGTTTATGTCCTGATAATATCATAAATGATGTGTCACTGTTAGAAGTTCTCATAGGAGGAAAACGTGCCGGAAATAATTCACCAGAAATAATTAATGAAGCAGCTGATATTTGTAGGCGATTATTTCAAGGTGGTATCATGGATATCGGAGTTTACCGAGAACTTATCGATGAACTTGTTGATGAGTAGTTGTTAGATAAATAACAAATAAAATAAGATGATCATACATAATAATCATCGTAAACCCGTGCAGGTCAGAGTGGTAAACTCACGATTACCAATCTATAAAGCTACTTACGCAGATGGATTTGGTGATGTTATTCAGGGATTATTCGCAAGGATGGCTCCAAAAGCAGCACCCGTTGCAAAACAATTATCGATGAAGGCTATTGATATTGTTCGTGATAAAACCCCTGGAGCAATTGTCAATGTTGCTGGTAAAGCGTTTTCGGCAATCAAAGAAAGACTAGCACGATTATTGCGACGAAAACAACAACCGGTAAAATTACCAAGTACTGAAATTATGTCCGCAGACGTAAGTAAAATAATAAATCAGGCTGCAAATAAAAAACTAGCGGAATTATCTGAAGAGGTAGAAAGAAATATAACATCAAATTTGATAGCAGATCAAGGACCCGGTGAATCAGGGAATAATATTTCAAGCATGATATCAGGGAGTGGAGTTTCCAAACCCGGTTTTCGTGTTAGACGAAAATAATTATAATAAAATGTTTAAGCGTGAATCCGATGGAGCATTTGATATGGAGGCACCTGTCCTTAAGGATGAATCGGTACGTGATTATCAGTTTTATTCTTATGAAACACGAATACCAAATCAACGTGGAAGAATTGAACTACAAGTTCATGATACAAGTAGATTCTTTTTACTCGCTGAGGCTTTTCTTGAGGTAGAAGGTACAATTGTAAGAACGGATGATACTAATTACGGAAATGCAGTAAAAGTTGGTTTTGTCAACAATGGGATCATGTCACTGTTTGATAGCGCCACTTATATGATCGATGGAAAAAAATATCGGATCGGTTCAGAAAGATGTCGACGTTGCTACAACAGTAATAGGATTATCAAGATATTCTGATGATTATACAAGATCAGCAGGTCCTACAATGATGTGTGTGAAAGATAATTCCAATTACCCTGAAAGCGATCCGTTTAATATAAGACGACCAAGAAATTTTGCCGATAACAATGATGCTGATGTGTGGCCAGTGGTTCATGGTTCTAGCGAAAATTTCAACTTGGGATTTGCAGCACGTAGAAGTATGTTGATAGGAGACAATAGAAGATTCTCATGTGCAATTCCACTATCGCATATTTTTGGATTTTGTAGAAATTTTAGAAAGGTTATTTTTGGAGCTAGACACACGATTGTTCTTGTAAGAAAGGGTGATGCTAACGATGTTCTGTGGAGACCTATTGGCGACGCTGGTAAAGTAGTACTATCGAAACTTTCACTATGGATGCCGGTAATGACTCCAACGATCGCAGTAGAACAAAAATTAATTTCTTTCATGGACACTGGTGGTAAATCCTTATTGTCATGGTTAACAACAAGCACAGATAGTATGCAAACTAACGTTAACGGTCAGTTTACATGGCATATAGCATCACAACAGGGTGTTTCTGCACCACGACATATTTTTATTGCGTTTCAGGAAACTAATCAATTAAACTCACAAACTCACTCTCATATGATATTTGACAAACTAGGTATCACAGATATTTCTTTACGGACAAACGGACAACAAGAACCAACAGAAAATATACAACTAAATTATGAACAGAATCATATAGGACGTGCATATCATCGTTTGATGTCATTCATAGGACGTGATCAAAATGTGGATATCAGTTTGCAAATATCGCAACATGATTTCAGAACTTTGTATCCGATTTATTATTTTTCATTAGAACATCTTGATCTATCAAAACAATCTGTCGTTGATATACATCTTAAAACAACACTGAATACAGGTGGTGCTAATTATAGAGAAATCGCGGTCATACTCAGTGATAAAGCCATGTTACTTGAAGGTGGTAGTGGTCGAATGAGAGTCGTTGATGCGCCAGTTTAAAATCTTTAATTATTCAGAAAAATATTATTTATATAAAAATGTCATATGGTCATGTTAATGTTACTCTGACTCCTGGTCAAGTCAAAAAGCTTCAATCAAAAACCGCCAGCAAATGTGGAACTAAAATATCACTAAAACGAGATCAGATTGGTGGTGGTCCAAACAAATTATCGTTGACAAATAATCAGATTAAACATTTCAATAAAGCCCTAGAATCATAAACCGGAGTTCAATTACATCTTTCTCCGAGCGCCATCAAGGACATGGTTAAAACGGGTGGTATATTTCCACTTCTTGCGGCTATTCCAGCGTTAATAGCTGCTGCTGCTCCAGCCGTAGCAAAAGCAGCCGCGTTAGGTGCTGTTGGAACAGCTGCTGAAATGGCTGTAAAGAAAGCAACAGGAAATGGATACAAAAAAAGGGACGCGGCCTAAGATTACCCGGATCTCGCTGGGGAAAAGGTCTGAGGCTTCCACGTTAGATGTTTCAGCATCAAATTTTGATTTACTTGATGCTGCTAAACGATTAAAAATAAAAGCCTTTAGAGGTGTTTTTATGCGAGATCAATTACCAAAACAACCAAACAAACTCGAAAAAGGTATTATTAATCTCGACTCGAATTCAGGACCTGGTACTCATTGGGTATCATACGCGGTTGATCCACGTGGAATCGTTTATTTTGATTCGTACGGGTTAGCTCCAACTGTTGAATTTATCAAGTATGTCGCACCACTTCACACAAGAACCTCTGGTTCCAAAGTTTGGTATTCAACGCTACCCACACAAACAATGACAGATCCGCCAATATGTGGCCGTGAGGTAATTAATGTACTTAACGCTATATTAAAATCATCCAAGCCACCACATAAAGTCGTGCATGATTATACAAGCAACCGATTCGTTGCGCGTAAGGCGTTTTAAACAGATCTTTAGATTATAATGGTTGATATTTACGGAAGAAGATCTTCTACCAGTAAGAAAATAAAATCCGACGTTGATCTGTCAAAGTACGCGACTAAAGATGAACTCGCTGATATCATGAACCTGGCTGGAGTTGACCCAGATGAGGTTGTTATTTTTCAGGATCGATATGGTAAACTAAAAACGAGCAACATCAGATGGAATGATATAGTTCGACGAGTACTCGGTGCAGTTACGGATAATATTCCTGTGTTTACTGACGGTGGTAGAATCAGAGATTCAAGTGTATCGTTTACAACAATTAGAGATGAAACTGCAAGAAGCGTTGCTAATCGCGTGAAAATACCGGTGACACAATGACAGGTGAACTTAACATGAACGGGAACAAAATAGCAGCTGTAACAACTCCAAAATCTGACAACGACGTCGCAAACAAACTATACGTCGACAACGTAGACAGTAAACTATCCACGCTGCGGGCCGAGTATGACGTTCATGTAAGCGCTTTTGCAAGATTTCGCAGAAACCATCAAAAAACCGCAGAAGAATTCTTCGGCACTCCGCACGCCATTGACATAAAACTCGTTGATATCAAAACTAACCTAGACACGATCAAACAAACACAACAAAACATCGTAGCGGGGATTCCTGAGATCGTTAATAAAACCAATTTGATTAAAATTTCAGCCGGAATAACTCCTGGGCATATCACAAACATCGTATACACAGTATCATCGGGATTTTCAACATGGTCGCAGAAAAATAAAACCATCAAATATACCGCAACAGTCACTGGCGTGTACAGGCTGTCTGTGTTCAGTGCTGCAAAATTTGAAATATTTACAACGTTTCCATGGTGTCATTCAACGGATAGGTTTTCCGGGGTTGTATCTGTTATATTAAATAGCGGAACCGAAGAAATATTTATTCTGGAAGCAGATGATAAGAAATTAACCGCAACATCTTACTGGTGGTGTTTGGAATTTGTAGCTGAAACACCTCAATTGGTTACTGCATAAAAATATATGGACGGTGCACAATACAGGTACAATCAAGCGCGTGAATGGCAGGGAGCATTAAAAGATCTAGTCGAACAATATACAGCAAAAGTAAAAAAATATCGACGACGATTAGTTATCGTTGATGTGATTGTTTATTCAGTATCCGCTCTTATTGCTGGAACAGGTGTTATATTATCAGCGGTGACAATGATGGCACCAGTAGCCGTAACTATTTGCATTTCAGCAGCAACAACGATTACAGGTGTGCTCAATATCATCGCAAAAAAAATATGCACCTGCACGAATGAAAAATTATCCGATTACATGATAAGATTACATACAGCGACGGTCGCATACTCGAAGTTATCCTCGTTGTTATCAGTGAGTTGCAGTGATGGAATTATATCTGGTTTCGAGTTTTCAATGATGACTAAAATATATGACGAAGGTATCGGTATTAAAGATACAAGTACTAATAATGACAGAATTACTCCAGCAGATCGTGACTAATACAACTCCGTCAAAGATAACGATGATCTCGGTAAGTTCAACTAATCCTGAATTTAGTATTAATTTTCCTACTGCAATTCCAGTAAAAGAAATAGCATTAGCTCAATTACGGGTATATTACAGCTGGCCAAATATCAGATCAAAATCATTTAATGGTACACCAGCAAATAATTCGCTTGTATTTGCTAGCAAGAACAAACCAGATGGTACTCCTGACTGGATAAATGTTGGAATACCCACTGGTAGTTATGAGATTGAACAAATCAATGAAGAATTTCAACGTAGAATAAAATCAATAACCGGAAAAGAAGCCAAAATATCGATTAACGTTCATGAACCGACGCTGTCCTCGACGACTGAGATACACTCTCCTGATTACGTCGTTAATATTTATCAATCCACGATAAGATCCGTACTAGGTTGGCCAGATGTTCCCCCAGTGTATGAAGGACCACCAGAACCGAAGTTAAATGATTTTCTCACGGACGAAGCAAAATTTATAACAACTCCAGAATACAGAGAAAAATTTCCATGGAATAGAGCCGCTGATGCGTATCGGGTTTATAATTTCATTGATGATATATGAATGTTTTTAGATTGTATTCTAATTCCATTAATTTTGAGATCCAACAATCAATTGATAAAATACAAGATCTGTTTTTATCGTTATCGCAATATTATTCTGATGATATAAAACACAAATTATTGAGTCAATGCAACATCTAAATCAAGTAGGATCAGATCTCAATTATATTAATGATATTTTTGTTGAAGCAGCACTTAAACATGCTGTTTCCTTCCCCCGTCCCAGAAGACCATTTCTTAATCATTATACAATATCAGAAAAAGAGTATGAAGGACCGGGTAATCTCGAATTTATAGTACCAAAGTATAAAAAGGATAAAATAAACAGAATTATCAACGAAAACTTCCCTAAAATACTCGATGCATGGAAAAAATTAGCTCCACCCGAGCCTATCATCAGACATAATAATGATCCACATGGCGGCGGCAGGCACGTATATCCGAGCATCGTTAATATAACCAGCACGATCGTGGTCAATCTGGTTTGTGACGTAGTCGATGGCAGCTATCAAATAGATCTCGGAAAATCAAATCAGGCTCAACAGGGATATATTTTATATACATTTACACCACAAGTTCCCCACTGGAAGTTTAATCGTGCAAGAACCAACTAATCCTGTGTATCTGCGGTGTCACAGTAATATGTTAACACGAATAAATTTTAAGCTCACAGATCACCTTAATCGCTTAATTGACATACGTGGAGAAGAGCTTGTAATAAATCTGTATGTGAAATCTTAATTAATCCAGTAAATTTTATATAATGTACCAGCACGTGATGGTTTTTATACATGACAAAGAAGCACTTGAAAACGCCATCAGAACAGCGTTTTCACAAAACACAGAGCAATTTAACGTTAATTTAGTTATTGATGAATACGGAAGCGAGGATTTCTTATTAACACAAGAACAGTTAGATGAACTCCGTCAAAAACATTATTGAGATCATTTGTAGCAGAGATCAGATTCTAAATTATGCACACTCCTGTGTTAAAATCGATCAAGTTAAAAAATATTTTTAAATAAATAAATATAATCACTGATGGGATAAATTACATAAATTAATCAATTTTTTATAATCTGAAATAATTTATTATTATTATGAAATATTTTGTTTTTATGAATCAATCTGATGGGGTGATTGCTACTCAAAAGTATACAAATCAATCAGTTTATTAATTCTGATGGGGTAATTGGTACTGAAAATTATGTAAATCAATCAGTTTGCTAATTCTGATGGGGTAATTGGTACTGAAAATTATGCAAATTAATCAGTTTTCCCAAAAATATTACAAAAAAATATTTTATTATTATTCTGAAATATTTTTATTATCCTTCTGAAATATTTTATTTTTTTATGAATCAATCTGATGGGGTGATTGCTACTCAAAAGTATACAAATCAATCAGTTTATTAATTCTGATGGGGTAATTGGTACTGAAAATTATACAAATCAATCAGTTTATTAATTCTGATGGGGTGGTTGGTACTGAAAAATTATGCAAATTAATCAGTTTTTCTCAAAAATACTACAAAAAAATATTTTATTATTCTGAAATATTTTATTATTTATGTAAATTAATTAATTTCTTAATTCTGATGGGGTGATTGCTACTTAAAAGTATACAAATCAATCAGATTTGTAATTTTGATGGGATGGTTGCTACACAAAAGTATACAAATCAATCAGATTTGTAATTTTGATGGGGTGGTTGCTACTCAAAAGTATACAAATCATTCAGTTTTCCAAAAAATATTTTATTATTATTCTGAAATATTTTATTTGTTAAGGTAAATTAATTCTGATGTGATATACAAGATGAGGGAAATTATATTACTACTTACGGTTGCTTTGGTCGTTACCCGCTGACATAATTTTTCTTAAGTACTTATGCGGGTACTGATTGTTTTTTTCGTTTCGTACTCGCTGGATAATCCCGATCTGACCTTTTCTACTGCGACAGAAAGAGGAATAAATTCATTTACTTGATCATCGTTCACCATAGTCAGTGACTGAAACATAGCTGCCTGAATCCGCTTTATGAACTTATATTGAGATGATAGAACATACTTATTTTCATTTTTAAGTTCTTCTAACGTTTCAAAATCAGATATTATTTTTTTAGGATTTAGTTCATCAGATATATTAATTCCGTTTTCTTCTAGTTTTTTAATAGCAGAAATAATGTCTTTGATATTTTCATGGTTCATTATATAATATATAAATCTTTAAAATAAAAAAAATTATCCCTATAGAACCCCTATCGAGTGTTTAGCGAGTTCATCGGGATGTTTCAAGGACGGCACAACATATACAATGAAATGCATGACGAGCCCCTATCGAGTGTCTTAGCGAGCTCAGATTATGCATGTAATGAATGAATGACGAGCCCCTATCGAGTGTCTTAGCGAGCTCAGATTATGCATGTAATGAATGAAGGACGGCACAAACATATATTATGAAATGAACTTCTATTCGAGTTTTTTTTAGCAAGTTCATTAAGTATGAAATGAAATATATACAATGAATGAATGAGATGAAATAATTGAATGAGTGAGATGAAATAAATGAATGAAGGACGGCACAAACATATACGCTCAGCAAGACCCCACCCACAATAATCAAACCCGTGGGTGATACGAAAATATGTATCAACCACCGGTTGATATGTGGTTGAGTTTTGCTGAGGGGGGTTGCTGTTGCCCCCAATTATTATAAAAATCGCAGTTATGCACACACCACCGACCAGTTGTCAGCCATGGGGATTCGATCCTGGAGCGCGAGCGTCACAGTCCAATACCATACCGATTGAGCTATCAAATCTTGTTACAAACATATGCTTCGGAAGTTAATATATAGCTAATAATCATTGAAAGGAACTAATTTCAAATATTTTTGCTCAAAATACAATTCTGAATTCAAGAAATACGTTTTCACCAAACAAGTTAGATTTATAAAGCTGGATTAAGAAATTTCCTATTTACTATACCACGCCATCTACGAAAGAACATCCGGCAGATCATCTAACTGCTAGATTTTTCCATCCTCTCTATGACTATTACGAGATTTTCCATTCGTAGTCAAAGGGAGTATTTAGTTGCTAAAAATAAATAATCACACATGCGTACACAATCTCGCATTATATTTCTGCACTGAACAAGGAAAATGCAACTGATTTTTAATTCCAAACACTATTATGCACGTATTTCTGCAATCGAGTCAGTATATGCAGGATCCATGTACTGTACATTGGATCTAAAATTAACCCGCCACGATCGATACGGACTAGACGCTGGTTTCTGCACTCAGTAAGCTGGACTATACATGTCGGTTTTCTATAGTTTAGATGAAATATATGTGCTGTCTATGTGTTGTGTTGTTCTAAATGTTTCACGAATAGAACAGAAAAATACACGAACTGCATATTTTTGTAAGTTAGAAACCGTAGATAATTATGACCATATACCGAGGATCATAAAATTACCTCCCTTTCGAGAGTCAAAAAAGAAGTAGTATAATAATGATAATTTCTGTCCACAAAAAAATAAATATAATTCGAGGTGGTGATGATTGTTAACAATACTGAAAGGTGATTCTCTGTTTATATTTTTTGAGAAAGCGGTTTTATATATATATATTGTCTGCTACTTTTTGTACTGAATATGAGTGAATATCAAAGTATTTCGCAGCAGAACATATCGAACGAAATATAATTACTTCGCCAGTTTCTGTGCTTGTAGAATTTACCGCCCTTCTAGAAACTGTCTTACATCTTCCAGTATTACCACGTGCAGAGTTCTCGCTTTGTGTGACAACTCGAAGGTTGGATAAACTATTATTTTGAGGATCCCCGTCAACATGATCAATAACAGGATCATCTTTGATCACTCCGAAGAAACACTCGTACGTAAATCGATGACAGAGATATCTTTTCTTCCCAACAGTAAATCTAAGATAGCCAGTATTATTAACAACACCAACTGGTCTCTTCAACCTATAGTGTCTGATCACACCATTACGATTTGATTCATAGTTTGTTATGACAGGATGTGGGACAAATATATTTTGCTCCATTATAATAATATTATTTGTTTAAATCATTGTTTGTCTGAAATCTTGATATATAATCCTCCACGGATTTTATAGCGTTTTCACTATTATTATTTTTTTGTCATAATATCTTTTAAGTTTTCTGAACCGTTTTGCACCGCACTTTCCACATAATTCTGTTTTTCCTCGCACCCCAACACCACATCACAGACACGGTATTGGTCCTAGACTTCCTCGCCGTATATTTTGTAAGTGCATCCAGCAAAATTCACCTCTACAGGATTTATTACATCGATTTACTGAACCGATCATGAGCCATCTGCATTGAGACATTGTATATATAATATTCTTTATTTAAATATTTGTTTTCATTATATGAACGAGTTTGAGAGATTATCCCAAACTAGGCCGTCTAAATATAAATTCAACCTCGACAGATTATCTCCCGACTTACCAGTACGAGATTTGGTTCATCCAAAAAATAAAAGTTTGATCAGTAAAATTCACGACGCCAAGAAAGAATTTTATGCAGATGGTGCATCTCATGTATGGTCAACGTTCAAGATTATTCGCAACACTGACAAAGTCAGTGTCGACTCTGTCAAGGACTCTACAATGAATGACAAGCGAGCGGCAACTATCATAAACTACATCGCTGAATACGAGGGCAATCAAAAATATTTCTTCAGAGTAAAATTTATTGTACTAACAGAAACAGGTAGTTGGATTATCCGTGACAAATATGATCCTGTCCTTGGCAATAATAAAATTGCCATATTAAGTAAAACTTCCAGACCGGGTCTGTTGACGAGTATTGACAAACCGTATTATGAGCGAGCGTATCCTGTAACAGCGGTTGTTGATGGAATCTATGAGATAAATAAAAAACCCAACGTTGATAAACTGACACCCATGAAATTTTCAGGGTTAAATTGTATAGCCGAACGAGTAATAGAACACTTTACAAACGCGATGCGTGGAAACGGATTAACTGATTTAAGACAGGAAAAGATAACCTCGTGGGCTGATTCCGTTAAGGATACCGGTGCTACAATAAAAGATGTTGCTGAGTTAGGAAAAATATTAAAATTTCCAATAACCGTAGCGACAATAACGGGAGAAATACTGTACGAGTCAAAATATAAATCGAAAGGAGCTTCAATAAATATTATTGATCATAACGCGCACGCATGGACCAGCGCAGTAACAATATTTCCACGTGATCGAACTATTAGATTTTACCCCCCCCCCCAGATATGGGGGAAGGCATGTTTGATTTTATCAACGAAATAAGTAAAAACGATCCTGTATCGGTATGGTTATTTAAAAGTAATGAGGAAGATGGATTTGATCAGTTTGTTAGACCAAACGGTGAAATATATCGAACAGAATTTCTCCATGACGAGATGAAAAATCTTGCGGAGAAGTTTTTCAAGTACAAGCACGCGGAAAATACTGACAAATTACTAACTAATTGCTTTACCGTTCCATCTATTGCTGCTCATTTCGCTAGAGAAAGAAATTCATGGAAACCAACACGATTTGATTTACTTGAAGATGTACGCGCAAGTTGCGTCGAATACGGACACGGTGGATTAAGGAATACCAAATATAATTACAATGATGTTATTTCAGTTGATATGGTTGCATGTTATCCGGGAAGTTTTCTAGGATACGGAGATTGTTCTGTATACTTTAAAAGATTTGGTCACCATACAAACGAGATGACGCGAGTGGCAATTAATGGAACATTTCCTGATTTTGATCTGATTGGATTCGCTTGTGTTGAATCATTCGAGCTTAACGAAAATCTTCACAAGATTTGTTATGTTTGGTTTGGCAGACATTTTTGTGAAAAACGTTGGGCACCTATAGTTTTATTACGATATATGCTAGATTGTGCGGTACTGACATCGTTGGTTGTCAGTGAGGCGATTATATCATATCACGTGCAGATCGAAGTTTGGTTGCCCATGTCAGATTCTATCAGTTTTGATGAAGTTATTAAGGAATTTAAGGAAAAATGTCCTGGTGTTTCCGAAGATGATATTATCAAAGAAGCTCCTAAAATTCTCGAGATTAAACTCAAAACCACAAAAGATCTCGGTAGAACAATTATAGGTAAATTTACTCAAGGTGGTGCATATGATCATAAAAGACATCACGCACGATTAATTCTAGATGATGCCGAGTACGGTTTTATAATTGCTGAAACAACAGCGAAAGATATATTTGTAAATCGAGAAAATGTTTATTTATCCGACGGAACAAAATTGGGTACGATCGTTAGTTACATAAATGATGTCTCCCCACAGTATACTCATCTAAGATCTTCTATGTTGGCTTATGTTTCTATAAATTTATTATCGGTGATTAATAGATTTCCTGAGACCGCAGTCAGAGTCGCAACAGATTCGTTTTATATTTCGAGTAAATATTTAGAGTCTGTTATGAAATTTACAAGTAATGATGAACGATGGAGTTCGTGGAGAATAAAAAAGGAAATATTACACAATTATACAGAATCAGCAGATGTTCCAATGAGAGATTTTTATCGTAAGGGTAATAAAATATCAGAAATGTCGAAAGCGCCATCGTTGAGTGATCCAATGACTAGATATAAGACAGTATATCTCAATGGACCTAGTGGATGCGGCAAAACGACTCGAGCAATTAATGTTTTTAGAAATTCAGATATGATCGTGCTGACACCCACACATAGACTTGCACGGGAGATGAAACAACGGCAAGTACAATCGTGCACGTATCATAGTTTCTTTCGGTGGCGCGGGGATACATGGACTCCTGAAGGAATAGGAGAAAAATATATACCTAAAATAATTATCTGGGACGAGATATGCACGGTGTCATTGGATACATTAAAAACGTTTCTTGATTGGTTGCTGACGAAAAATACCGCTATAATAATGTGTGGAGATCATGGTCAACCGCCGCCTTTTGTTGGACCATCTCCACATGATTGGTTAAAAATTTTCGCTGATTATTACGAAGAAATAGATGATGATCATAGAGCTCTCGATGAAAATTTAAAGGAATTTAAAAAATTAATCAGATTACAATCAAACAAAATTCAGTGTGAAATAATACGCGGAGTAATCTCAGAGACCTCAATGAGTAATTTTTTAAATTTATGGAGACCCAACGATTTGATAGTAGCAAGCAGAAAAATAATCAGAGACGCTTTACAACAGCAGTTATTTCAGCTGCATAAAGAAAAATACTCAGAATTACCCGTACCGTTGTGTTATAGACCTTCAGATACACGAAAACAGAATATTAATGTTGATATTCCAGGACAGACTGAGAAGCAAAATCTCGTATTAAATGATATTGTCGCTGTTGATATCAGTGTGGTCGAAGATGCATTACGCGCTGACAAATCTCCACGGTTGTTGGGATACGCTACGACGATCCACTCGTCTCAGGGATTAACTATTTCTGATACACGAGTTTAGATTGTAGACGATCGTATTGAGTGGTCAAATTTAGTCTATTTAGCGGTATCGAGGGTCAGAAAAATATCTCAATTACGGAGAATCATAATTCCTGAAATCGTTAATAAATTTAACATCGTCGATGATGATATAATAAGAAAACAATTAATCGGATACAAACAATCTGATAAAAAAAATAAACGCGACTTTGATCTTGATGTTGAATTTATTATTGAGTTGAAACATCAGCAGAACAATCATTACGCAAGTTGCAATTGTATAATGCTGTGGAGGTATTCGAGTAATGATTCAAGACAATTTACCGTAGACAGAAAAGATAATAGTCGCGGTAATCGACGTCGGGGTGCTGGCACCCTTGGCGCTAGTTAAGTGATCGCGGTGGTAGTTGTGTATCCTCTGGAATTATTTGTAGTTGTTCACGTGTAAATCCACGTTGAGGAGCAGCCGAATCTAATCTGTAGATTGCAGGTCTACATGAGGATCTTGTCACGGTGGATATTTTGTGTGTGGTGACACTCCAAATAGGATCAGTCGCTCTCGCTTTACCACTTTCAAGTTCACCCAGTTCATATAAATATCTAACTGTAACATCACCCAATATTTTTTGTTTTTCAATATCTTTTCGTTGTGTTGGTATATTTTTTTTTTGTAATTGCATTAATGGGTTTCGTGTTGGTTGTTCGTGTAATCTCATTATTTAATGCAGCTATCACGCTTGGTAATCTTGCAACCCATTCGCGAGATCTTTTATCTTGAATAAATTCCTTAGCGTATTGATATCCAAATAACCGCTCAGCAAGTGTTCGATTAAATCGCTCAACAATTGCCTGATCACGGTGAATTTTAGTATGCCCTCGTCGTATTTTGGTATTATGTCGTTTCATCAACGATGATACTGGACCAAGAAATTCCTTACCAGGATCAACCTGTAATAATTGTGGCCATCGTAATGGTCCTCGTTGATAAATTCGTTCAAACGCATCGGCTACTTCAGATGCTGTTTTCGTTGATAGCGGCTCTGCCTCTTTATACCTACTTGCAACATCAACAACGGTCAACGCGTACTTGTACGTTTTTCTGCGTACAGTATCATGTGGTAAAAACAGAATATCTGCTTGACGAACTTCATTAGGAACACTAACATCGAAATACGAATACTGAATTCGTTTCGGTGGTGGTAGGTAAATTTGCCATATTGCTTGTTTGGATAATCACGTTTTAGCAGTAGAATGTTTAACCGCTGCTGCATCAGCAAGTTTACCAATTGCTGCTTTGCCTCTCCAATATCCTCTTGGTGAATAATAAATTAATTCCATTATATATTACCAGATCCAAACGCTAATTTGCCTTGCATCGCAGATCTTACTAACCAATTAGCTAATGATTCTCTGATATTTTTATTTTTTATAGAATTTAATGCATGAATTAATTTCACATCTGCAATATGCCTGTCTTGTAGATTTTTACTTTTATACGCAACATCATGAACATGACAAGCTCGATCAATAGCGTTTACTGGTTCCTCGCCTGGTTTTGGTTGATCTTGATTATCAAGTCTGATATCGAGTCGAGTACCAGGACCGCAATAATTATATCCTGGTAGATGTTTTTCTCCTGGGTATTTAGCCCATGGAGTACCTGGAAACTTTGACATCAAATTAGCAGTATCACCACCGCGTTTATTAGGTAAAAACGAAAATTTCTTTCTACCGCACACAGAACATTTTCCACCATACGCTATTTTTTTATTTTTTGTTGTAACTGTAGCTAAATCAGTAGTTGGAGTTTTAACTTTACAGCGTAAACAATATAAATTCATGTTGTAGAATATATGGATATAATTGATTTCTCAGCAACTCGGCAGAGAGAACCTGTTAAGCATCATACTGCGCTACCGAATTCCATCAGAATGATTATCACAGGACCATCTGGATCGGGTAAGACGCAGTTATTACTTAATCTGATAATGAGATTTTTGAAATGGGATAAATTATATTTAGTAGCACCATCCGTTGATGATCAGAGGTGTTATGAAGTATTAAAAGATTTTAACGAAAATGCAAGATTACTGGACGAAGATAATGATGTTATAGAGTTTATAACAGATATTGATGAAGCACCGTCCGTTAATGTTTTAGACGGATTTATTAATAATTTAGTTGTGTATGATGATGTAATGCTAGATAAACAATCAAATCCAGCCAGAATATTTTCTCGCGGCAGACATAAAAATACAGATGTGATCTACGTTACTCAGCGGTATACACAAATTCCGAAAGTGATCAGAGACAACCGTAATATTTTAGTTGTGTTTAATGGCGTAGACACAAACACGCTGCGAAATATTCATCAAACTTGGTGCAGCGGTGACATGGATATAATTAAATTCAGAAATTTCTTTTCACGAGCGCAAGCTACTCCGCATGGATTTATAACAATAAATTTACATGATCCTAGAACATGATATCGTGTGGGTCTTGATAAAATATTTGGATAAATTAATAAATTTAATTAAACAGATATCATTAATATAATGAACAATTGTACTTGGTTAATTCAAGGAACAACAGATAAATGCAACAAAAGGTGCCGTGGAGAATATTGCAGGAGACATAATTATATTTTATCAAAAAACCCTCATTCTGGTCTACGAAGTTGTGTTGGATGTAACAACGGCGTTAGAGGATTATATCAGATTTGCAAAAATTTCGCTGGTGATCGATACAGAAGTTTAATGATATATTACAGAAAAAGAAAAAACATAAATCCAAAAATGGAAAAACCACCATCAGAACTTGAATATTACTTGAAACATAGAACAAAAGATTCCCAGGATTCAGATGAAGATTCCCAGGATTCAGATGAAGATTCCCAGGATTATTCAGAATAACATAGCAGCAGAGGGTGCCTTGTCTACAATTCTGTTTGGGACAAACAATAATCGTAGACGTTGTATTGACCTCTATGAAGGGTCACTATTTCTTTTTTGTCTAAAAAACGTACGTGACGCGTTAAATGGTCTGATCGCCCTCTCTGCTGCTTTAGTTGTCACTCAGGACACATTGGATGTCGCACCTTTCTACATCAATAGCCGAGTGAAACAGACTAATACACGAATGATGAACAAAAATACATTTATACTCTTGTATTTTATTGAACATATAATAAATAATAGGTGACAATGGTTTTGTGAGGTTAACGCTATTTTTCAGCGAACGAAAGGCTATACGTTGCCGCTAGTCCTGGAAGAGCACAGAAGAAACACCGATCAGGGGAAAGCTACTGGCAAGCTTTCTCACATACCCACTTTGCTGAGCCGGTGATCTGTAAAGGCGAGCGCCTTAAACCACTTGGGCACCTGTGGCCCCTTAAGAAATAATAAATAATAGTCGGACACAAATATGTGGCCACAATGAAAGTAAGGATTCAATTTTCTAACTCCTATTGGAGATTGCAAATTTATTTTTAAAATCCAAGAAAAAAAGGTTTTCATTGCAAAGAGAGGCATACACAATCTCGGCATATTTCTTTATCCATCCATTTTTCTCTTCATCCAATGTAGAATCACCAGTTACACCGTGCGTGTGATTTTTCCTACATTCCATAAGACTGACAAATCTCGAGCAAATTAAATCAATACCGTTTTCTTGTCTTTTAAGGTGTATACAGTATAGTTTATGTAACCACTGGTACACGGTTTTAACTAATTTTAGCCATTTTTATTCGTTGTTATTAATTGGGCAGAATATCTTTAGTCAGATTTGGCCTACGTGACTTACGGTCAGTTCAGAGCCTAATATTGTATAGAATATGTAAATAAATGCTTACATAGGAGTTGACTATTACTAACAATAATCTTAATAATGAGACTTAATGGCGTCTTTGTATTAAGTTCTTATTTGAGTGATGGGGTTAGGACGTTTCTAGATGATTGTATTAACTTGCCATTGGTTGGGTTAGATCACACGAATAGGCAGGTTTCGAAATAAAATGAGTGTTGTGATCTGTCACGTGGAATATATTTGTGAAATACAGTCGCAATAGAAGGCATATATAACGAAATAACTGAGGAAATAAATTCATTCCGATTTGGAGTCATCCTCATTTCTCGTGTTCCTGTTGTAACTCTGCAGACGTGTTTTGTGTTTTGTACTTAGATATTATTCGAGAACAAAAACATTTGTTTGGACTGTCGAGTGGAAATAGAAGGCGCTAATTTTATTGGGACAATATTATTATTTTGGAACTGTTGTAAATTATTCAAAGGAGTTTTGGACAACGCCTACCTGAAAACGTCACGAATCTTCCTGGACTCGTATTTTTCCGGTTTCTAAATTTATGTGGAACGTTTCTTTTATTTGGACTTTCACAGAACTTTGTCAGGATAATTTGGGATTCACTTCATAATACATGTAAGTTCCCCTCACATTTTCAATTATAACTTAGATAATTAAATTTTTCGTTAAGTTTTACAAAATGTTTAGGTTTTGCTTCTTTCATTAATTAGTTTATGACTATAGAAATCGGGAGCTCGTTCGGGATACGAATTGTAGAAATTTTCAGAGAAATTGAAATTGTTTTTAAATTTAAATTTATTTTATTTCGAACATTTTTCTCTGCATGCTCTTTGATTTTACGTGGTGAAACCGACAAGCTTTCACAATGTCATCTTAAGTGGAATCGTTTATTTTGAATCCTACCAAGGATCCGTTAAAATCCTTGAAAAAGAATGAATTGCTTCAACTTGCCAAACAATATGATCCTGCGAAGGTAAACCATATTTGTTAGAGCAAGAAATAAAAAATATTTTTGTTCATTATTTGGTAGAAAAGAATATTTTGGATAACATTGCTGTTGGTTTAATTAGTACGTCTTCATCTGGCTCTAACTTGCAAGTTGTGGAATTTAAATTAAAATACAACAATTAAATGAAGTTTATAAAGGTTGAGCTTGAGAAAAGGCAAAAAAGATAGACAAATTCATAAAGAGGAAAGAGAGAGTCAAATTCAAATAGAAGAACAATAAATGTAGATGAAATTACAAATGAAAAAAGAAGAAAAACAAATGAAATGCAGGAAAAATAAAGAAAGATAAATGCAAGAAAAAGAAAGTAAGATGCAAATGCAGGAGAAAAAAATAGAGATGCAAATAAAATTGCAAATACTAAATAAAAGGAATAAAGGGAATTTCATATCAGATTACAATAATTGGAACTGGCAATTAGAGAGCACTCCACTCATGAAAGTTCAAGCTTTGATGTTACAAAAATATTAGATTACCACCCACTTTTAAAGGAAAAAAAGTAGATCAATATTTTCCACATTTTTAAAACAGAGAGAATTTAAAATGGGCAAGAGAGCAGTGGACTTGTTACTACAGAGTGTACTTATAGGTAACACTTGTGAAGTTTATACTTCACTGACAGCAGAAAAAAGTGTTGATTATGGTTTGGTAAAGCAATGAATCTTGAAGGTTTGAGTTGGTACCTGAAGCATATCGACAGAGGTTTCGGAATTGAAGAAAAGATAAACTCCAAACCAATTTTGAGATTGCTAGGGAAAAAGAAAAGCAGTTTGACAGGTGATGTGCATCTAAAAATGTTAATAAAGATTCTTGCAAACTTAGACAACTCATATTAGCTGAAGAGTTCAAGGACTGCGTCCACAGTGACATCAAACTTGACCTTGATGAATACAAAACTGATATTTTGGAAAACGTTGATCTACAGTTGACGAATGTTCCTTGGCTCACAAAATTTAATTCGACAACAAGGTTTCTTCTCAGCGGATGGTTAGTAAGAAACCAAATCTCAAGCGAGACATTTAAATCTTGTACAACGTTTGAAAATAGCCAAAACCACTTTGAGTTTTCTAGGGATAATGAAAAACTATTTGACAGGTGGTGTATCTAATAAGACTGATAAAGTTCTGAACTAACTTTAACAACTCGTATAAGCCGAAGAGTTCAAGAACTGTGATGTCGAAATTTACCTTGATGAACACAAGATAGATACTTTAGAAAACGTTGCTCATGCATCTTCTCATCCTTGGCTCAAAGTTTCTTTTGTCAGTAAGTGTTCGTCTCAGCAGGTGGTTAGCAATAAATCAATAACATCTCAAGCAAGTACTTACGAATTCCAATCTGGTACAACTAATAAGAATCAAACATATGATAAGACTGATCAGAAATCCTTATTTCTTCCTACGTAAACTTATTGTAAGAAAATAGGACGCGTTTTTTCTAATTGCATTAAGTTTTTTTAAAAAGCAACGGAATAAAGACAGAGGAGTTCCAAATGCTCTTGTATCTCATGGGTCAAGATCATGATCATGTATTGGAAACAATACGTTTTTCTGGAGTCTATTAAACTCCAGTCTGATGGAGAATGATGAACCATTCATGTCGAAAGGTACTATATAATTTGTTGGTGATTCGGCCAATCATATCCCTATTTAAATATTGAGCGATAAAGTAGCTTGTCAGACTCATTTATTATCAGGTACTTTGCCTTTGTTTGAGAAGTCTTCTTCTTCTGAAAGTGTTCTTGTTCTGGAAATAGAGTGCAGTTTTATTCACATTCCTCCACATACTATTACTTTATCATCCGACTCAGTTTCTGGACCTGTGACCCTCCGGCGTAGTGAATTATTTGCCCATTGAGGGTGTTCATTTAGTGTTAGGCAATGACTTAGCTGGAGATGAGGTTGTGGTTAGTCCACTTGTAACTGACAAACCTTGTTTGGTTTAAAATATTGATCATATTGAAAATTAAATCCCTGATTTACATCCCGCTTTTGCAGTTATTAGAGCTTTGGCAAACAGAGTCCTTGAGAATGAATTTGATCAGGAAGTATTCCTTTGGATGACACATACATTGGTCATGCTTTTGAAGAGGTCACTTTTACTCCTATTACTGATCAGTCAAAAGGTATTAATCATTGTGATATTCTCTTAACTACTCGTTCTCTTTTTTCTAATCAGGGTGACAAACGACAATCACTTGTCAAACAGGGAAAAGATCCCGAGATTTCCTGTTTATTTCAGAGGATATTAGCGAAGCTGACACTGCAGATGAATCGCTTGCTTTTTTATTTTTAAAGATTGGGTCCTTATGGTGATTGTCTGAGGTATCTGCTGATGATCAGTGATCAGTGAGCTGTTAAAGTCATATAGACAAGAAATTCTTAGTATATCCCAAGAGACTCCTTTGGCTGTACGTTTGGGTGTCAGTACGACTCAACGCAAGATCTTCCATAAGGTTTATTAGCCGGAAATTAAACTTCATGCTTCCAAATATTGTATATCTTGTTTTATTTATCAATTGGCCAGTTTTAGTTCTTTTGAACTAACTTTTGGACATGTTGTCCATGGATCATTGGAGTTGCTAAAATAAAACTTCTTTTAATAGCGGATTCCGACATTATTCATTCTGATTGTGTCTCTGACTGTGAAGTAGCAAGATATATTCTTTGTCAACTCACTTAAAAATCCAATTACGGCAGGTAGATACTACAAGGGTAAGTACTTGTCAACCCGGTGATAAAGTTCTCTTGCCAATACTTCAAAATCCTCTTCAGGTTAGACTCAATGGTTCTTATAAAGTTAAAAAGAAAGTGATATAACTTATAGCCACACACATGGAAGGCGGAAATCGAAATAACTCGCCAGTAATGTAAGAATGTTTACGGATCATTTTGATTGAGACAGATTTGTAAATCATCCAATAAATTTAACTTTTCCTGTCTTACACAGCGACGATTTAAATAATGACGTACAATTAGATTGTAGTGACTCTGATTCGACCAGGCTTCAAACGTCTGAAATGTTAAAGAATCTGGTCAATAAACATTCGAATCTACAGTCACATGAAAAGAAGGAATTTAATCAGCTAATGTGACTATAAGGACTTGTTCCAAGATGTTCCAAATCAAATACCCGAAACCTACCACACATTCCAAGCCTGTAAAACTGCGCACTTACAGGATGAATCCTCTCAAGCTAGAATGTTTGAAAAAGAAGGTTGAATATTTGCTGGAGAATGACTTTATTGAACGAAACAAAAGTTCGCCGGGTATTCTTGTACCGAAACCAGATAAGTATTTCTTCATGTGCATTGATTGCAGAAAAGTGAACAGTGCCTCTAAAACAGACTCATTTCCAATACCAATAATTGATGACTGTATTGACAGATTGGAAATGCAAAATATGTCACCACCTTTGACCTGTTAGAAGGATTCTGGCAGATTCCACTTGCAGATAGACGAGAATAAATTTCTGCCTTTGCAATTCCGATAGTCTACTAATATAAAGTGAAGCCTTTTGGTATGAAAACATTCTCTCTCTCTCTCTCTCTCTCTCTCTCTCTCTCTCTCTCTCTCTCTCTCTCTCTCAGCGATTTAGGAACATACTTTCATTTTGTTTAGATGGGTAATATGCATACATCGACTACGTCATTATTTACAGCGATCCCTGTAAAGATCACCGATCACCTGGAAGCTATCAGGAGATTCTTTGTTCGGCAATTTCGACGATTAATGTAAGTAAAAGTTAGTTATGTCGAGCTTGTAACAAATTTTTAGGACTAATTGTGGGAGGTGGTCAAGATAAGCATGTGGAAGCTACGTTTAAAGCTATCACTTAATTTCATGTGCCTATCAGTTAAAAACAACTGATGAGATCTTTGGGGTATGTCCAGTTATTATCGGAGATTTAGCTCAAACTTTTGCTGAGCCCCTGACCAATGTATTGAGTACGCAGACCAAGTTTTATTGGTCTGACATATATCTAGAGGCATTCGATAAATGAAAGGCCATACTTAAAAGTCATCAGCGCTTTTAGCCCCAGATTTCAATCAATCGTTTGAGATTTTTGTTGATGCAATTGATGTCGGGGTTGGTCGTGGATTATCTCAGGAAGATATAAATGGTGTGGATCATCCACTGTGTTATTTCTCTTAAAGCTTATATAGTCACCAGAGAAATCATTCCATCATCGAGATAGAGTGTTCTACCATAAGTTTAGTTTTCCACGCTTTGAAGTGTATATTAATTCTGCTCGTTCTACGATTACAGTACTTAGTGAAACAGAGTCTGATGTTGCAAAATCAAGATTCGGCACATAAAGGGAATATAAAAGTTAATCGCAATTACACATTCACCTGTATAGGAGTTTTATATTACTTAATTTGTATACATATTTATACATTCATGATACATCTTCCTGTATAATATCGTTATTATCATCATTTGTGTTTTTTTTATTAATATGGAAAAATAAAGCTTTAATGCATAAATCTTTCTTTTCCTTATGAGGGAAGGTGTTATGTATCTGTATATTTTTTTAACTCCTGGTACATGGCTTTATCAAATTTTAAAAAATATTTATTCAAAGTTGTAAATTGTACAGAATTTAATTAGGTAGGTTTTGCCTACGCGACTTACGGTCTATTAAGAGCATAATATTATATAGAATTTACAAACATATGCTTAGGTATGTGCTAATTACTAATAATAATCTAAACAACACATATTATGGTTACGTTCTCATTTGCTAATGGGGTTTCAAGGTTTCTAGAAGAATGAATTAACTTCCCATTGGTTGGGCTAGGACATATGAATAAAAATTTCGAGGCAAAGTGAGTAGTAAGACCCGTCATGTTGGATATATTGTAAAATATAGTCTCAATAGAAGGTGTATATAAGGAAGGAACTGAGGAATCAGATTCATTCCGATTTTGGGATTCTCATTTCTTCTGTTCATCTTGTAAGTCTGTAGACGTGGTTTATATTGTACTTAGATATTATTCGAGAGGACTGTTCAGTAGAAATATTTTGAACCAAATTGGAACTATAACATTGGTCTGGAACTGTTGTGAATTTTTCAAAGGAGTTCTGGACGACGCCATCTTGACAACGTTACGATTCTAGGCGGACCAATATATTTCCGGTTTTGAAATTTATAAGGAACTTTTCACGCGTTTGGACTTTCATAGAACTTTGTCAGCATTATTTTGGATTAATTTCATAATACTGTAAGTTCCTCTCACATTTTGATTTATAACTTTGATAATTCAATTATTTGTTAAGGTTTACAAAACTTTTTGGGTTTTGCTTCGTTCTGTTATTTAGTTTATAACCACAGAGGCTTAATATGGGGCATTATCCGAGCAGGTGTTGCACCTAAACTTTAAATCAGACAGTCACCCTCACACCACCTACATGGACTGGTTCAATGCGGCAGATTCAAACTGGGAGTTTACAGTGCAGTAACGCCACTCAAGTAGGGTGTAGTTGAGTTATCGGCAACTGGTATGAACGACAAAGTTTAATTCACAACAACCTCAGGCGAATTACTAATTTTTGAAATAAAAATGTGATGGAAGATATATCCATGTTGCGTCCAATAAGGCGAGCTATGAGCGTGAAAATTCAGTGTGGTATCTACGTGGCACGCATTATGAGTTCAGAGCTTCATGTATGAATTGGCACTGTACGTTTCACAGACAAATCATGAGAAGGAACTGAATTCAGTCAGTGCCATACACTCATTGTAGGACTGGGACACAGTTAGAAACGTGTCTTTCTCAGCGTAGCCGAGGTAAATAAATAATAAGCTGCGAAGCATACACACGAAGGACAAAAAACAAAACAAAAACAAAACAAAACAAAACAAAACAAAAGAATGGCATTCAAGCACGTAATAGTGGAGCTGAAGGACATAGACACATGGGAGAACAGATGCCATATTGGCTGACAAAACTGGAATACAATAAGGTTCTCAACATGTTGGGCTTGATTAGCAGGCACGCGCCCAGTTCGCTTTGTATGGCGAATATTCTGGGTGGATATATTCTGACACTATATTAGGTCCATTCTGGTGCAATTTTACTAATACACAGATTGGTAAGAGATATAGAGGTTAAAAATTGATTGGCTTTAAGCCTTAAGCAAAATCTACTATCACTTGCTTGAACGAGCTGATCGGAAGACGGTAGATAACCCTGGGTGAATATGATGACGCGCTATCCGCCCTATTGGTGTCAGATTCACTAGAAGTTCTGCAGTCAGTTGCTGATCCCAAACGTAGGATTTAGAATACAGTTCTAACCACAAAATGAATGGTTGAGCCTCACATCCTGGCTTCAACTCGCAGAGCCCGACAGCAAAAAGAGGTTTTGGCAGCCTTGGTGGAGGAGTACTAAAACGAACCGACAAACAGCACTAAATGTTCCCTTCCAGCTCAACATCAAGCTCAGGCTTCTGGCCGCAAGGTTCAGTGTCTTATTCGGCTCTGCCCACCTATGCAGATCGACAGCGCTGAGCCGATGAGATTTTGATAGACTCTCAAGGTCTGAAAGCACGGTCTCGAAGCAGATGCTTTGGCAACCCTTAATGCTCAGGCACTTAGTGCGCAAGACGTGATCAGTAGGAATACATGGAACTTCGCAACTTGAAATTTAGCCGTTGTTAACAGCACTGCCATCAAAACGTCTATGAGAAAAAAGGCAGGCTCAACAACATTAAAGTTACAGCTTATTTCAGCAGCGACACTTCCTTATCCAATCGCAATGATGAGGTCGCGCGACTGGTCGCCCAAGCCAGCTCAACCATTTAAGGACAATTCGAAGAGTACATGAACAAGTGGTCCATAGCACTCAATCTTGGTCTGTCCCAGTAACGCCCATTTTGAGGTCAAATCCACATTCCAAATAAATGTTCATTATGTTGATATCTTCTGTTCTATTGTTTCGGTTCTGTTCTCAGCAGACTATGACGCTGTCCGGATAGGTAAGTACAACCATATCCTGGGCGAGCTGAACTTTGCAGGTATCGACATTAATTTCAATGTTAGTGATACTGATAATTTTGAGCTCTGAAACAATATTATCGCAGTTAGTGTCCTTGGACGGTACAAAAAAAATAACTTATACCCGCTCGAAATCGGTTAGTAAATGATGCAAGACACTGAGGAACTATTGCTGATTTCTGAGGGTGGGAAGACTCACTATGTCTGGATAAAGAGCATAAGCCGCCTGGTACGGAAGCACAGTAAGTACCGTGATAATAGGTACGTCTACCGTGGTAGAAGAGAAATGCTTCAAGGTGTGTCAATACCGGAGCCAGGCAAAATCACACAACCCTTCCAGAACCACCACATCCAGATGCGCGTCACGTACATTATGTATGCAGATTTTGATGCACTAAACTTACTCAGCCTCGAAACGTACCAGTGGAAGGTCCTGCAGCCAATCTAAAAGAAAACAACATGGAGAAAATATCTGACCATACACCATGTAGGTTTTCTGCTACATTTTCGTTCCATGCGACAGACTCGCCAAGGAGCCAGTGCTATATATCGGCAAAACATATATAATACTTTTATGCAGAACCATGATAATGAGTTAGTTGAAATTCAAGAGTTGATTAGAAATCTGTCCTAATTTTCACTAATGGAGATAATTTAAGGATTTGTCAGGAATCATTAGGCAGTCACATTGGTGGCAAGGTACAAGGCCACTATAGGTTGAGAACCCACTGCCATATCCCCGGAAAGTAACGGGGCGCGGAGAATAACTCATGCAAGATAAAGCTTCGCGTCTGTCCAGCAGAAGAAAAAACGACTGCGCCAGTTTTGAGTAATAATTATCACGATAATGGCGGTCACCTGATAATAGAGGCTGTAGGTTCATTTCCTTAGGCAAGTTGGCGGCCAGCTTTTTGAAACTGTAGTTCATAAACTGGAAGCTTCAGACAAACATCATAGTTTGCATTAGCCGTCAAATTATGAGTTTTATTGTACTCGACCAAAGCATGGATTAGGACCTAAAGATTAGCCTATAAGACTTTGCCGGTCTCGATCCAATTTACTACTTCAGCCTGAAACATCATGACATGGTAAGCAGTCGGCTGTGGAAATGTACTTCAAAGTCAGCGTCGCCATCAACAACGCTATCGCCGTCATCCTCTCAGACAAAATGCTGAAACTCGAAGACTCTGGCAGGCAAATGAAGTTCATCGATGCACCAGTTGAAAAGAAAACATTCACACTCTGTAGCAAATACATACGATTGTGGACAGAACGGAAACACACTGATACAAGAAAGAAATCTCTCACCAAATTGGCCAGCTAGAAACGATTGCTGCCGACATAGAGCCGGCTATGGCGTTTTCCTGCGCCTTGGTTCTTTCAGCCTTGACAGACGTGACTTTATCACGCTGATGTCTTCCGAGACCAAATAGTCCAAGCCATTTGCAGAGCAAAGTGCGGCATGGACCTCAAACTTTCTCTTGAAACCATGAAAGCCACGCAGAAAGAGACTCCATCCTGCCCCTGCTTGCCCTTTCGTATTTTGTGGTCTTATCCTTAAGAATTCTTAAAACCATAATGGCGGTGAGCCTGTTAGCTGGAGTCGGGATGTTCAGATTGATTGGGCTTTAGTTTGTAACATGTTTGACCCCTCATAGCCACATAATGCCGCCCATAGAAGATATGCAGACAACATGAAACACGCTAAGGTTTCCAATGCCGATGACTGCACGACAACCATCTTAAATATGAGCTTTTACATCATCGTAAACGTGGCAGACCGCACTTAGCACTACGAAAAAACACATGTAATCCGCTATATTCCTAAACAAAAGGTGGAACATGTTCCAACACTAGCCAGAAATAAATGCTATAACGACTTATGAGGCTCTCAGATACAGCATATAGCTTATTCAGCCTAGGTGTAAATGAACGGGTCACTCAGGGCAAAATACATTGTGCTTGGGTATCACTGCATTTGCTTAGCCTGGTGAAGATATGTTAATTCCAGGTGAAGTGGGAACTGCTACACAACTTTACTGGCTGATATGACCGTCTGCTGTGTTCAAAGAAAGGCGAGCCCAGTTTGAGTTTAAGGAGCCTATTGACAAAGTACACTCTTGGACATATGAAATCATCTATCTGCATACTACAACTAACTCCAAAATCTATATGATGCTTTCTGAGACGACTGACCTAGGCCTGTCATACTGGCAACTCCACATATTAGACGAGATCATATGATAAAAATGCAGCGAGACTACAGACACCTTAGGCCGCTCTGATGAGCAAAAGGCGGGCGCCACACAGCTATTTTGTTCAGTCCAACTTAGTCCGCCCTCGCAGTTTTTAGCGACAACGCCATCAACTCGGATTAAAATGATCTGTCCGTGTTCTACGGTGCAGCGGAACACCTTAAAACCTCCGGTGTTGACGTCCTTGCGCTCATTACCAAGACATCCGCCGTTGTAACCAATCGCGTTGCAATGTTCTACGTCAGTGTTGGACTAGGAGAAGGCGGCTTTTCCGTTAAGTTCACAAAGATGGGAGATAGGATGAGTGGAGCTCTGGTGATGACAACAACTTAATAAAACATGTACATGCTCTCAGGGTGCAGCCACGCTGAAGTTTGTCACTAATCGGTTACCATCAATACTAGTCTATGCTTTGACCAGGCAGTTCATTCATTCACCCTTCATTCATCAGTGGGTTCCATTACATCGCTGACATGTGGCTAACTGCCAGTTTTGCCACATCGATCAGTGTCACCGAATGCTTTTGGTTACTATCACTGAGATTCAGGACAGTTCTTTAAAACGTTGGTGGTTTTACCCAGAGCAACAACGACAATACCGCCATATTTAGCGCCGATTTCTAGTTCATTATCCTCCAGGGGCGTCATGGCAATAGATCGTGGGCAACGCTCTCGATCCGTTTAAGAGAAGTCCTACGAGCAAAAATGACAGTTGTTGTAAGTCACCTAATTGACGTCTTATATGAAAACATTACAGCTAGTTTGCCGTCCTTGTTTGCCGCCGGAGACACCATCCGGTATGAGGGCCTCGACATCCAAGTTGAACCGTCTGGATTCCAACCATCTTCTACTGCCGCATTAAGATCCTGGGTTACAGAATCAAAGCCATTGTGAGCAACCAGATACGAAAAAGAATTATTGGTATCACTTGCCAATCCTGATATAAACGACAGAGTATTGGTGCTGCTCGCAAAACAAGTACCTCTTATCAACGAGGAATACAAACCACAGTGAGAAGGGTGTTAACACGAGGCTGACATGTGTCGGTTCTGATTGAGGGGGAATGGTGAAGCAAAGCATATAGACATTGTGCACTATGAATACCCAGTGCACCCTAAGCAAACCTGCGATCAGTTTGGGCTCAATGCTCTCTCGTTTGCGGTACAACAGTTTAAAGTATTACCCCCGGGTCGTATCGGGCACGATTGTTTCTGAAAGTCTTACATGGTACTTGGAGAAACAACGTTTAGAAGCTATAACTTTTCCTCCTGAGTATCTGGCACCATTCATATTCACACCAAAACAAGCATGATCTTCAAAATATATATGTTCTATCGCATCAAAGTAATTGTTGAAAACAGCATAAATCTTCGAAGCTGCGGATTGATGGCAATGTGTTGGCGGTCCTGTTGAAAATCGTATATTTTTTGCTAGATCTAAAGATATTAGGGAAAGTGACATTTTCTTTTACATTATAGGCGTCTTACTGCCGCCATTATGATTGTCTTTTAGATTACTGCTTTGACTGAAGTCAAATTTCCGTTGCAGGAGATGCAACTTTAATTAGTCTAGATTGATGAAAACTGTAATCTGTATACTATGTACAATATTGTATCATGACACATACACATTTTCCTAGCATGATCATAGGAAACTACTGTAAGTTCTTTTAATTTGGATGAACCACTTTGCACACTGTGCTACTACATCGATGCACTTTCATAACTATATTGAGTGCATTTCTGATATTTCTTTTATTTTAGTTGCAGAGACTCTTCGTGGTTTTGATTGATTTCTTCAGTGTTACAAAATGTGTTTTCTATAAGTGTTGCATACAGATGTTGCCATATAAACAATGACGTAAATGACACAGCACTCACATTTAATTGTTTATTTGCAAAACAACTTTGAAAGAATAATGTATGTAAAGCCAAATCCTCTCAGCCTTACGGCATTCTCTTTTAGCAGTGCGAAGCTGGTCTCTAACACAACTATACCACGGAGAACACTTTTAAACTGATACACTGCACTTAATTGATGGGGCATGTTTGTTAAGCAACTAACGCAAGCACTATTAAGATCTACTGGTGTAAGATGTAACGAAGTTGTTAGGTTTGCTAGGATGTCATGCATTAGATAGGTTCTATTTATCATACGGAAATTTCTCAAAGTAGCAAACAGTGATGGAAGGTTAGGGACTGACGCGTTGAAATGGCATATAACCCAATTGTGATCTAATGCAGTTCGTGGGACGCCAATGAAGACTGTAGAATATTATTATCAGGTTTACGAAGAATCCAGTCTAATATCAGACCATGTTTATGTGTGGGTTGGATAACTGGTTCATTGAGGTTGAAAATGCAAATATAATCTAGGAGTTTTGATGTCAGTGGGTTTCCATCTCAGTCAAAGGGAATGTTAAAATCTCCAAGAATAATCAGGTTTACACCTATCGAATTACTCCAGGAGGTTAGGAAACTGCTCCAAAACGAGAGATTTAGTCAGCTTGTTTTTTCGACTAGGAGGATGGTGGTGTAAGCAGACTAAAACATGGACTGAGCTATGTTCTATTGTGAGTGTAGTTTGGACCAGTTCAAACGATGTCTGTTCGAAAAAGAAAGTTGTAGTGAAGCTGAGGCGGTGAATTATGGAGTTCTTTGCGATGACAGCGATTCCGCCTCCATGGGAATGTCGCAGAACACGTTCATGGAGTAACCGGAGGGTGTTATATCCACACACTTTGGCTCATCGCCTGATTTTTTTATAGCCATGTTTCTATTAGGTAAATTATACCGATGCCCTGAGCATATTACAGTTAACTATTTATGTACACATTTCCGGTGGTCATTCTGATTGGAAGTTGAATAATGCAATACACAGTGGTTGACTAGATATCAAGTTTGACGATTTAAGAGGAACTTGAATTAAGTTTTCCAAATGAACGGTCGAGTTTTCAACCTTTCCTGCTGGAAAGGGCGAAGAAGAGATAGATGGAAGCTTTTTATCTGTTCTACGCTGCAGGCCTAGAAACAGTTTGTCCATTTTCGCTGCAGTTTACACTAAAGTTGAGACGAATTTAAACTGAGTTCGTTAAGTGTAGTGCTCAATGTATTATGGAGCGCAAGGGAATTGTTATTTCATGCAATTAATGCAATTAATGAAGGTCCATCGTAGAATAAACGGGTCGACACATGCAAATATAACGTGATGACGTCGTGTTCAAAAACAAAATATGGAATCAGTAATTTAGTTTAATACTGTCAATTTACACATATGTCACGAATAACGGCACAAAAAATTCGAAGTAGCTGCCTCAAGCCCATTAAGCTATGGCGGCCATTTTTTTAATTAAGCTTAGAATTAAATGCGGTATGATTGTGTGTGTGTGTGTGTGTGTGTGTGTGTGTGTGTGTGATTTGGATTTTTAACGTAGCTTTTAACAATTTTTCAGTCATATCGTTACGATGTCTGCAGTGTGGCAGTTTTTAGTGATGTCTAGCACTGGGGCATCATGTCGCAGACATGTAGCGTGATGTCCCACCCAGTCACATTATCCTGACACCGGGCCGACCAGTCATACCACTAATTAAACATCGTAATGCAGAGCGCCAAGCGAGGCAGCTGTTAGTACAATTTTTGTAAGTCTTTCGTATGACTCGTTGGGGATCGAACCACGACCTCCCGCATCCGAGGCGGACGCTCTAACCACTAGGCCACCGGAGCGGTTGCGGTCTGATTGTAGTTTAAAAAACTGTTGTATCGGTTCTACAATCGGTTTTCAGGACCAGTGTGTCCCCAGGAATATTATGCAGTCATATTACAGGTAAGATAAGTGATATATCTATATAATCTGACACACGAGCGCAGTTGATAATCTGAATGATACGAGGGAATTCTGGGAAAAAAAGTGGCAAATGAAATGTGCTCCATGACAACGCTGTTATGCATGTAAGATAGGTGAAATAGGATCATCTGAATGATACAAGGGATTTTTCTAGGAAAAATGAAACGTGACCAAAGACAAAGCTGTTGAATAGTTAACATAGGTGAAATAGGATATTCATTGTCTGACGCACGAGCAGATGATAATCTGATTTACATCGCGAATAATACAGATGGTTTCAATATATATATATATATATATATATATATATATATATATATATATATATATATATATATATATATATATATATGGCAGACTACTATACATATTATGCTTATCAAGAACATATGTTAGACCAAAGTAATTTTACAATGTTGAGCTGAGACTACGTAGGTACAACATTGACCCAGTGTGGTTCTTCTGTCAGGGTAGTTCCTGGCGGTAGAAAAAAAGGAAATAATTAAAGGTGTTTGCTTGTGTCTGGGTTGATTTAAGCGTTTGTATGCCAGCCTTACACTTTTTATGTTAATATATTTTAGACACATTTCTCTAACCTTCCCGTTAGCCTTGTCGTTTTATTAGCTGATTGTGGTTCCCTGAATATTTCAATTTTCCAATAGCAACCTATAAATATAGTGAAGTGTTACTTTTATGTTCGTTTACTATTTAAATATAATAAAAAAGTTTAGGTTGAAAATGTCATTCATCCATTGAAACCTTTGGAGATGACTATATTTTGTTTGTACTTCACAGAAATTATAATTTTCCGGATGGTGAATTAGCCACTACTGGTTTTAATATACTATATAGCTGCAGTAGGAAAAACAAGGATATTTTTATTATTTTGTTAATAATCTTCGTATTAAGATCCCACCATTTATTAAACTAAATAATTACGAAAATAGTTGAGTTAAGAAAAAAGGTAACCTCCTTATCGTGTATTCTGCGTGTTTGTTACAAACCACCAAATCGTCTAATTTACCTTTCACATCATTTTAAAATATGCACGAATGTTCTCTTGAGTCGCGTATGCTGTTGAGTATAATTGGTAATTTCAGTTCTGATATACTTCCGTCTTCACCAAAATTAAATTTACATGATAATTTGATCTTTATGGTTGAGTAAATATTACTTGGAAACCTACCAGACTTATTGAAACGTTGCAAACAGTTCTAGATCATGTTGGATAATGGAAGTGTACCTAAAAGTGATTTCCAGAGCATGTATCAATCTCCGATGATGATGGTGTTTTCATTATAAACATACGTTTTTATTTTAAAAGAATGATAACATAAGTCTCTCAGCAACCTTTTGCCAGGCCTAATTAAACTAAGATCATCCAAATCCTAAGCGCAGTCTCAAATCTACCACTTATAATAATAAACTCCACAATGTGGAGGTCGAGAACTAATGGTTCAGCAAATCTTTTGCTGTATCAGCTTCCATCTTCTGGAATTCCCCACCATGTCTTAAATATTTCAATTCCATTAGCTTCCAATTTTTGGAACATCCCACTCCATGTCGGTAGATATTTCAAATTTATTAGTTTTCATTTTCTGGATTTCAACAACCCATGTCGACATGTTCTTCAAATCCAGTTGCCCCCACCTTTGGGAATTCCCAGCCCTTGTCGATTCGTATTTTAAATCAGCTTGCTTCCATTTTCCAAGCCCATGTCGATGTGCATTTCAAACGAACTTTCTTCCATTTTGGGGAATTGTCCACCCCATGCTGATTCGTATTTCACCTTTCGGAATTCCACACCCCTGTCTATAGGTATTTCAAATCAGCTTGCTCCCACCTTTTGGAATCCCCCACCCTGTCGATACTTATTTAAAATCTACTTATTTCCATTTTTGGGAATTCCCTACCCATGTTGATGTGCATTTCAAATCCACTTGTTTTCACCTTTTGGAATTTCCCACCTCATATCGATTTTTATTTCAAATCCGCTTGCACCCACCTTTTGGATTTCCACACCACTGTCAATACGTATTTCAAATATACTTCCATTTTTGGGAATTCCCTACTCATGTCGATACGTATTTCAAATCCGCTTGCTTCTTACCTTTTAGAATTCCCCATTCATGATGATAAGTATTTCAAATCCACTTGCTTCCTTGTTTTGGAATTATCTTCCCATGTCGATACGTATTTCAAATCCACTTGCTTCCTTGTTTTGGAATTATCTTCCCACGTCGATACGTATTTCAAATCCACTTGCTTCCATTTTTAGAATTCCATATCCAACGTCCATATGCATTTCAAACCCACTTGTTCCCACCTTTTGGAATCCCCTACCAATATCGATGCGAATTTGGCATCCACTGCTTCCTTGTTTTGGGAATTCTCTACCCATACGTATTTCAAATCTAATTGCTTCCACTTTTTGGAATGCCTTATCGAATATGTATTTCAAATCTAATTTCTTTCTTATTTTGGAACGGTTTTACCCCATATCGACACGTATTTCAGATCAAATCGCTTCCTTATTTTGGAACGTCTTTACCCATATAAATACGTATTTCAAATCTAATTGCTTCCAATTTTTGGAATGTCTTACTCCATATCGATACATATTTCAAATCTAATTGCTTCCTTGTTTTGGAACGTCTTTACCCATTATCGATACGTATTTCAGATGTAATAACTTTCTTATTTTGTAACGTCTTTATCCCATGAATAAACGTATTTAAAATCTAATTGCTTCTATTGTTTGGAATGTCTTACCCCATATCGATACGTATTTAAAATCTAATTGCTTCCATTGTTGAGAACGTCTTTACCCCAGATCGATACGTATTTCAAATCCACTCGCTCCCACTTTTTGGAATTCCGTACCCCATGTTGATTCGTATTTCAGATTAACTTGCTTCCTTCTTGTTTTTTGATTTCCCTACCTCATGTCGATTCGTACTTCAAATCAACTTGCTTCTTTTTTATCTGACTTCCCTATGTCGATACGTATTTCAAATCCACTTGCTTCATTTAAACTTTCATTTAAGTAATTCCTTCCCGACCAACTGGAATGATATATTATAGTCGACTATTTGACCAACTGTAAAAATATATTCTCGCCCACTATTTTACCAACTGGACTGATATATTACAGTCAACAATTTTTTCTTACCTATTACCGACATTGATAAAAATAAAGTTTTTAATAGCTTTTTATTTTCACCTATTTCAACATTAGATGATGTATACTAAACATGAATTACCACACTGTTTTCAAAAACGTCATGATATACACTAATCATGGATTGCCTCAACGTATCCAAATACGTGGTGATATACACTAATCATGGATTGCCTCAACGTATCCAAATACGTGGTGATATACACTAATCATGGATTGCCTCAACGTATCCAAATACGTGGTGATACGCTAATCATGGATTGCCTCAACGTATCCAAATACGTGGTGATATACACTAATCATGGATTACCAAAACGTATCCAAATACATGGTGATATACACTAATCATGGATTGCCACAATGTGTCCAAATACGTGGTGATATACACTAATCATGGATTGCCACAATGTATCCAAATACATGGTGATATACACTAATCATAGATTACCACAACGTATCCAAATACGTGGTGATATACACTAATCATGGATTGCCTCAACGTATCCAAATACGTGGTGATATACACTAATCATGGATTGCCACAATGTATCCAAATATGTGGTGATATACACTAATCATGGTATCCAAATACATGGTGATATACACTAATCATGGATTGCCACAATGTATCCAAATACGTGGTGATATACACTAATCATGGTATCCAAATACGTGGTGATATACACCAATCATGGTATCCAAATACGTGGTGATATACACTAATCATGGCTTACCACAATGTATCCAAATACGCGGTGATATACACTAATAATGGATTGCCACAATGTATCCAAAACGTGGTGATACACTAATCATGGATTGCCATCATGTATCCAAATACATGGTGATACACTAATCATGGATTGACACAATGTATCCAAATACATGGTGATATACACTAAACATGAATTACCACAATGTTTTCAAATATGTGGTGAGACACTAATCATGAATTTGTTACGACAATATGGTCATACAGTAAGTAACAGAAAGAAGCAAAACCGACAAGTTTTATAAGGCCTAACAAGTAATGTAGTTATCAAAGTTACAACATAAAAATGCAAGATGAACTTACAGTGTTATGAATTGAATCCAACATACTCCTAAGAAGTTCTACTTAAGTCCAAAAGAATCGAAATTTCAAAATTAATTTCAGATCCTCGAATATACGAATCACATTGGCATTGTCCGGAACTCCACTGAATAATTCACCACAGTCCCAGAACAATACTTTAGTCGAATTTGCACTTTGTAGTTCCAGTGAATATTGTAAAAAAAAATTTCATCTCAAATAATAAATTAACACAACATAAATACGTCTTCACGCTGGTGTTACAACAAGAACATAAGAAATAAGGCTGACTAAAATTGTTCAGCTCTACGTGTTTATATACAAGCATAAGGAGTGAAACCGAATTTTGCTATGTCTAGCTACGTGACACTTTGCAAATATCCCACATCGTAAAATAATTGATCTGAGCTAACCCATCCAATGGAAAATAGTTAATTTCATATAAGAACCTAACTGTGAGAAATTACCCCAAAGTTGTCAACAGGTTTTATTATTAGAAACCTGAAAACATCTATTTATAGATCTATACTATCTGCCTGCACTCTTAATATCTTAAAACATAATCTTTACCCGTGTAAAAAAATAGCTTTCTAGTATTTTGACTATAGATCATCATTATACTATAAAGTCATGAACAAAATAATAAAGACACAGTCATGTACCAATAATTATAAAAAAGATACATATACATAACAAATTACCACAATGTTTTCAAATACGTGGCGATATATATAATTCACGAATTACAACCATTTTTCAAATACGTCGTTATAAACCTGATATGATGGCCATATGCTGCCTCAAATAATACACTTAATTAATTCATTAGACATTTGCAAAATGCCAAGCCATGATCTTGTACATTACAAAATTCTTAAAAATGATTATATATATATATTATGTTTATTATTCAGTAAGTTGTTGGGAAAGATAGTTTTTCTACAGCAAGGTAGAAATCTCGTCTAATTAGTACATTCAACAAGGGAGATAATCAGACCTGTCTAACTAACGCACTATACTACTTAGTGTTCTTGTCTGTTGGCGATGATGGCATTTTCTGACACCGAATGGCATAGTGATGACGGTATCTTTTTGACCGCTCCGGTGGCCCAGTGGTTCGAGCGTCCGCCTCGGATGCGGGAGGTCGTGGGTTCGATCCCCGGCTGAGTCATACCAAAAACTTACAAAAATGGTACTAACAGCTGCCTCGCTTGGCGCTCAGCATTAAGAGGTTAGTGTTAGGACTGGTCGGCCAGGTGTCATGATAATGTGACTGGGTGAGACACCATGCTACATATCTGCGGCATAATGCTCCAGTGCTAGACATCACTATAAGCTGCCAAATTGCAGACATCGTAGCGATATGACTGAAAAATTGTTAAAGCTACGTTAAAAATCCAAATCACATTACACACACAAGTATCTTTTTGATGCCGAACTATTCTAATGTAATTATAATGTAATTCTAATGCTATTCTAATATAATTAAAATGTAATTCTGATGAAATTATAATGCAATTATAATGTAGTTCTAATGCTATTCTAATATAATTATAATGTAATTCTAATGAAATTATAATGTAATTATAATGTAATTCTAATGCTATTCTAATGTAATTATAATGAAATTATAATGCAATTATAATGTAGTTCTAATGCTATTCTAATATAATTATAATGTAATTCGAATGAAATTCTAATGCAATTATAATGTAGTTCTAATGCTATTCCAATATAATTATAATGTAATTGTAATGAAATTATAATGCAAATATAATGTAGTTCTGATACTATTCTAATATAATTATAATGTAATTCTAATGAAATTATAATGCAATTATAATGTAGTTCTAATGCTATTCTAATATAATTATAATGTAGTTCTAATGCTATTCTAATATAATTATAATGTAATTCTAATGAAATTATAATGTAATTATAATGTAATTCTAATGCTATTCTAATGTAATTTACATTAAATGTAACCTATAAATCGACCGCTCCGGTGGCCTAGTGGTTAGAGCGTCCGCCTCGGATGCTGGAGGCCGTGGGTTCGATCCCCGGCCGAGTCATGCCAAAGACTTAAACAAATGGTACTAACAGCTGCCTTGCTTGGCGCTCAGCATTAAGAGTTTAGTGTATAGGACTGGTCGGCCTGGTGTCAGGATAATGTGGCTGAGTGGGACATCACGTTATATGTTTGCGGCATGATGACCCAGTGCCCAAAGCTACGTTAAAAATCCAAAATCAGACACACATAACCTATAAATCTTCATCTTGTCTTTAAAAACATTAAAGGATATACATTTTGATGTATGTGATCAATAAATCGAGAATGTATTGCTTCTAAAGTTATTTTGTAACACAACTAGCTTTAACTGCAGTTTTTCCATTTCCAACTTATAAACAAATACACACTTTACAAGTAGTCAGATAATTATGCTTTATTATTAAACTCGTGAATGATTTCTTACATCTTTCTAAAGGTAACAACATGAAAGTGTTTGTTGCATGGTAAACCTAAAAAATCAAATGCGTTCTCTCTTCCGCTTTCACCGTTTCGCAACACTTGCCGTGAGCTTCCAGCAAGGTCCGGCAACAGGGCAAATTGCATAGCCGTAAAGTATTACTTGGTGTTGTGGTAAATTTTATGCCGACCTAGTACACTAGAAATATTTTGGATTTTTGTTGTAGTGTTGTCGTTTACGAGCGTATTTGGATACATTATTCTGATCTAAAGACGACACTATGGTCTTTATTATATAGGATGAGTCGAGTTGGAGCAGAGGTTACGTTGCTTGAACAACAATTTCAATTTTTACACACACACACACACACACACACACATATATATATATATATATATATATATATATATATATATATATATATATATATATATATATATATATATATATGGACGGATATCCTGTTCCGGTCAGGATTTGCACTACCAGGAAAGTAAAGGCCCGGCCGGGTTCATAGATAAAAAATTTGAACATGCCGGATCGGCCTCCACTCCCAATCAGTTTGGGTTTAGGTATCGAAATAAAGAAAACCCACCAGAAACGTTGTTCTATGGTTGACAAATATATATATTGAATGTGCTGCTGTGCAGGTACATATCCCTCAAAACAACTTTATTTCTTAGCAAGAAATAATATCTTAGAAATCAAATCCTTTAAAATCAACAGGCAGCAGCAGAAAGATTTTCTAACAGCATTTCAACTGGTATATAAAATAGGAAACAAATAGCATGGCGTGTAAATATATTTTGAAATAGTAAACTTAAAAATTACCGCTGCCATCAAAGACATTATTAAAATTGTCTAGCTGAATAAAGAATTGCACGAGTAAGAAAAAAAATATTAGTGGTTTCTACTCAAGATATAATTTTTTTAAATAGAGACTGTTTGTAATTTAGTTGCAACTTTGCACATCCATTATGAAATAGATAAAATAGCTGCCCGAAACCTCACCGACATACTTTCATAAGATACTAGTCGCCCAGGCAAGGTCTTAGGTCAACAAGACTGACGGGGTTATATCCCTTATATGACTCCGTTATTTATACACGGTACACTGTACAACATTTCGTGTCATACAATATACTGAATTGTCTATTAATACCCGATTCACGTATATTAAAGCATGCACATAAATATAATTTATAATACTACCAACTCTCAATAATAATAATAATAATAATATTATTATTATTATTATTATTATTTCTTTTATTATTGACGCTTCCCTAACATTCTTGAAAGTTTTCTATGGCGTCATATGATCTGGTTCATTATGAGTATCCAATACACAGGGTCTAAAGAGTTAACTTTATCATTAGTAGTTTACTATCCCAAGACCCAAAAGTGTTAACTTTATCATTAGTAGTTTACTATCCCAAGGCCCTAAAGAGTTAACTTTATTATTAGTAGTCTACTATCCCAAGGCCCTAAAAAGTTAACTTTATCATTAATAGTTTACTATCCCAAGGCCCTAAAAAGTTAACTTTATCATTAGTAGTTTACTATCCCAAGACCCAAAAGTGTTAATTTTATCATTAGCAGTATACGATCCCAAGACCCTAAAGTGTTAATTTTGTCATTAGAAGTTTATCATTTCAAGGCCATAAAGAGTTAACTTTATCTTCATGAATACATTATAAGATCCTAGGGCCCCAAAGAATTAACTTTATCATTAGTAGTATACGATCCCAAGACCCTAAAGTGTTAACTTTATCATTAGCAGTATACGATCCCAAGACCCTAAAGTGTTAATTTTATGAATATATGATCCGAAGGCCCCAATGAATTAACTGTATCATTAGTAGCATACGATCCTGAGGCCCTAAAGAGTTAACAGTACCATCATACGATACGAAGACCCTAATTATTTCACTGTATATGGTACTAAGGCCCTAATTATTTCACTGTATATGGTACTAAGGCCCTAATTATTTCACTGTATGTGGAACTAAGGCCCTAATTATTTCACTGTATATGGTACTAAGGCCCTAATTATTTCACTGTATATGGAACTAAGGCCCTAATTATTTCACTGACTATGGAACTAAGGCCCTAATTATTTCACTGTATATGGAACTAAGGCCCTAATTATTTCACTGTATATGGAACTAAGGCCCTAATTATTTCACTGTATATGGAACTAAGGCCGTAATTATTTCAGTGTATATGGTAATAAGGCCCTAAATGAGTAACTGTATGATTAAGTATGATCTTTGCCAACATCTAAAGATTCACAGTAATACAACAGTATCATAAGAGATTATATTTATATCACTGGGGGACGTTAATAATGTTCTGTATCAATTAGGGTAGCAATAAACCACACTCATAGAATTGCTGCTTTTCAATGTAAATATCATAGGTATAGTTTTTAAGTCTGTGTGTGTTTACAGCATGAAATGTTTGCCTTATTTTACAGACAACGCGTGGCTTCACTTATTTTCGGCCGTCTCTTTGTTGATGGCTCCATACTTAATGAATCATGTTATAAATGCCTGAAGAATTATGAAACACAATATTGATTTGTCTTGTAATTTTGAAAAATGCAGGATTTAAAAGTAGTAACTTTGATTTGGGAATATTTGCTTTCGACCATGGTCTTAACGTCTTTTTCCTGGTATGCAGGGCTGGTTCTGTTAATTCACTATCAATAACTTCATCTTATAGTTAAAACGAAAAGAAGTTTGCAGAAAACCAAGAGATCACATCGCCAAACATCCTAGCCGGAGTCAGCATTCAAGAAAAGTGCATAGAAAGGAACTCTGTTGTCATTGGGCTAAACGGCCTTGATCATACACACAAGATTATGTACAAACCATTGGTGATGGCAGTAATAGCCTTTGAGGATACACAAATATATTATGAACAAATCATTATTACAAACATCGTGTACAAACCATTGCTTATGGCGGTAACAGCCTTGGAAGATACACACAAACACTATGTACAAATCATTGTTAAAACATTATGTATAAATCATTGTTTATGGCCGTAACAGCCTTGGAAGACACACACAAACATTATGTACAAATCATTATTACAAATGTCATGTACATATCATTGTTAAAACATTATGTATAAATCATTGTTTATGGCAGTAACAGCCTTGGAAGAAACACACAATGATCATGTACAAATCATTATTACAAACATTATGTATAAATCATTCTTTATGGCAGTAACATCCTTGGAAGATACACACAAACACTATGTACAAATCATTGTTAAAACATTATGTATGAATCATTGTTTATGGCCGTAACAGCCTTGGAAGACACACACAAACACTATATACAAATCATTGTCAAAACATTACGTATAAATCATTGTTAAAACACTGTGTACAAATCATTGTTAAAACATTATGTATAAATCATTTTGTATGGCAGTAACAGCCTTGAAATATACACGCAAACACTATGTACAAATCATTGTTACAAACATTATGTATAAATCATTGTTTATGGCCGCAACAGCCTTGGAAGATACACACAAACTCCATGTACAAATCATTATTACAAACATTATGTATAAATCATTGCTTATGGCAGTAACAGCTTTGAAAGATACACACACACACACACACACACACACACACATTATGTACAAATCATTATTACAAAAATCATGTATAAAATCATTGTTTATGACAGTACCAGCCTTGGAATATACACGCAAACACTATATACAAATCATTGTTAAAACATGTTGTCACGGAATGGTGTAAATGTTGTTAATTAAATACATGTACTCGGGTTTCGTTTCTTTTTCTCTGTACAACGATACCCGAGGGTGATTATAATATGGTCTATGTATTTCGAAATCGTGAGTACGATTCGTCCTGTGCCACACGTGCAAGGTGCCTTTGATAAAGAATAACGAAAATTCTAAAGGTATAAATACGTTACTACATGTAAAGGACCTTTACAATACTAATGGTTTTGTCAGCAAGCGGCCTGCATAAAGGATTCGCACAACTCCAGCTGTAGGGGTAGGTAATGTTTTGGGTTTTAAGTGATAACTAGTGTATTACCATATTTGCCTTTGCATGTTTGTTATAGTTTTCTTTACATACCATAATGCGTGCATTTTTTATTCTTGTTGCGACGTAGTGCAGGACTTATATTGGTAATGTAAAGCTACATTTTTTAAAAAAGAATTGTTTACTATCGTCTTATCAAGCAGGGTTAGGTTTACTATTGAACCTCTGTTTTGTAATTGCCATTATAATATAATCTTTTTAACTTCCCATGTATAACGTCCTTACGTTATGTCTGTATCAAGTTTAGTACACTGTATCGGGTATATTTTCAGCTGAGTTTTTGATGGTAGGAATATCCGGGGTGTCCGGTGTTGTCAGAGTGTTGAAACGTCCGTGTGTCCAGAGCGTTTAAGGTGCCGGAGCGTCTAATGTCTACCGTCCGGAGTGTCCAGAGTGACTAAGGTGACCCAGCTGTAGAGCCGTCAAAGGACCAGGGGGTCCGGAGGGTCTAATATTTCAAGTGTCCGGAGGGTCTAATATTCAAGTGATCATAGTATTCCGAGGGTCCGGAGTCTATAGCAGTTGTGAAATTGATTCGGATGAGCTGTGGAGCGGATATGGTGCACGGGTGACGGAGTGCATCTCCACACATGTATTTTTAGCTGTATGCTAATTTTGGGTTAGTAAGACCCAGTGTATTATTCAGGACTGGAAGGATAGATTGTATATCCGTTCTTGTTTAGTGACATAATTTCGCTACCTGAGCGAATACATTTTTTTTACTATGTGTAAAGACTTGCATTGTTTACTATTTGAGTGAACTATATTCATCTTTCCATTATTGAATCATTTGTGAAATCATTTATCCTGTGTTTTAGGGTTACTGACCTAAATTTATTTGTATATTTTTTCCATCTTTGAAACTGTGCGTTTTTTTGTTAAATAGATCCAATATTTGGATTATAAATACGCACACATCTACATAATCCACTACTCATATAAATCGCCACATTAAACCATATATCTGTGTCGTCAAAACGTGTTCTGTTGTTAATCCGAAATATCCCACCCGGTTATCTTGCTACACATATATAAATCATTGTTTATGGCCATAACAGCCTTGGAAGGTACACACAACCACTATGTTCAAATCATTGTTAAACCATTATGTATAAATCATTGTTTATGGCCGTAACAGGCTTGGTAGGTACACACAAACACTATTTACAAATCATTGTTAAAACATTATGTATAAAGGAAATTATGTATAAAGGAAATTTATATGCAACATACACATTAACACCAATCACAAGCACAATTCAAATTTCTTCGTGTTTCACTTGACCATCAGAAGGAGGGTAGAACTTATTAAGTGTTGAATGTCTTGGATTTGATATTTTGCAGCTACTATGTAAGTTAAAGAATCATTTTAAAATTATCTTACATTTTGTTTGAGTAACGAGTCAACAACCCCCTATCCTTTCAATCATTCAGTTAAATTGTCATGTGTATTTAATGTTTTCATTGAATTTCCCAGATATTCTCTGCAATTTGTTTTCTTCTCAATTCTTTCCTTACAAGAGGCCATAGGATCTAGGAACTCCAACATAGTTATTTACGGCATAGATTGTATTTCTGCGAATAGGAAGACGTGTCATATGGGTACGTTTTGCATAAGTTATTTGTTGAATTTCTTCCAAAACAAACAATTATCATATCGATACATTTATGCATACGTATAGCTTGGTATTTCTGAGGAAAACAAATTGTGATAATGTTCTTATTATTTATTTTACTTACTAAACTAGAGTTACTGTACAATATAATACATGTCATTATAGGATTAAAAAATCATGGTTGGTTATTATTGATATGTAAATTTTCCTAATCACTCACAAAGTAAATAAAGTCCGAAGGACTGTATGTTAACTTGGAGAGTGATCTGGTAACAATCACCCAGCCACAGCTATTTTATTCTTATCATTTCAGTTTAAATTCTTCCTTTCTGTCGTCAAGTTAGTGGATTTCATCAACAAAGCTTTCACTGTTAGGTTTCCTTTCATTACCCTCTTCATTGCGTCAGAATATATAGCCACATCTTCACTAGCCAAGAGTCGTCGACTCTTATATAGTATTATAGAGTAGAGTGTCAGAGTGAATCATGCCAGTGATCTTGGGAACCTGGTACAGTCATCTTAAAAAATGTTTGGATGTTGTTTTTAAACAAGGCTATACCTTTTCCCAACATTATACATATGACGTGTTTAGTTTTAGCATTCTTTGATCTTGTTTTCTACGTTTTTTGCTCTTTTATTGTGTCTATTGTTTATTGAAATTCCATGCTCACCACATGACTCGTACTTTTAAAATCATTGCTGTTTAGATGTAATTTTAAAGCAAACATTTCTTTGGATAATTCATTTGAATTACAAAGCGTTCATTTACTCTGGACTAAAATATTTTTCAGCCATTGCGGTGAATTCATTCAAGGACTTTTGGACAATGTGGTATGAATACAGCAAAATTGTTGTTACATCAACACATTCGATGACCACCTGGGATTCATTCGGAACTCTCGAATCTTTTGGAATTGTTTAGAATGTTTTAGGAGTATTTTCGATTTAGTTCATAATACTGTAATGACCATGGCTAGAGTCACAATGACTGATACTATTTTCAGTCGTTTTCTTTTATCAATTTTGTTTCGATAAACATGATGCATATGAAATAAATAGGAATTATAATGTTCCACTTACAAAACAAAGCAATTATAATTATCTCTAATTTCTATAGACTGGCAAACAAACAGTCAGCCCTGGCAACCTATCTTAACATGTGTAACCTATTTTCGAGGCACAGATTCGTTCGGTGAAAGAACTTTAAAAGTTGCTGTTTCAGAATGTACTGCTGACCTGCTCATAAGCGTTTCACATTTTTAGAGTCTACACTTTCGCATAATCATTTATTCTCTCCATTGATAGTAAGGTACTAATAAGTAAGTAATTTGCATGATTTAGAGATAATATGGTTGCATTACGGTTGTATAATTTATGCGTTCATACTTTAATGAGACAACAGTGGTCATCTGTATCAAGTTCATAACCCGCGTCTAGATCGATTCAATTATTGGAGAGTTAAATTATCGTCATATAGTTTCACATAAATTCGAGTACGTAAGATCTTATTTGCTTTGTTTAAACCAGCCCTGCAATACCCCAATACTTATGGTTTTCGATTTATTTATTTACAATATTGACCTTATGTACCATGCAAACTGCATAACTGCTCTGGTGCCCAGGTGCTTGACGCGAGCTTAATGTTTTTAAAATAAAACAATAACCAGAAGGAAACAATTCATACCGAGTGACAAATTTACCTCAGATTACCCACAGGATCCGTTCTGACTTAGGACCATATCTATCATACTGTAAAAAAGACAAGGAAAGTAACTCCCATAAACCTGATTCCACACTGAAGGCAAACGGCCATAATCTATAGTTTGTTTTACTCCTTCTGTTCATCAAGCCATCATTAACTTTTCTGCGTTGCACCAACGTAAGTTACGAACGCAGCACCCCCTTGGGAGAGGTGCGCTCTTGGACTAATCCTGATTATGACTGCATCATTTATTTCAGTAGTTTTATTTAAATTGCTATTAAAGACCTCGTGCCAAAAATGAATATTTAAAATCTTTATATGTTCATATTATAAAATATGTAGTGTTTTATTCTTCATTGAGATACTGTAATATTCTTCCCATATGAAACAAGTTTTTTTGGATGCATCAAAATTGCACTTAAGAATTATTCTCTAATAAAAATGATAATCGATTAAAACATTTTATGACGATGGCGTACCTTAATTGAAACAATATTGAACGTTTAAATGATCATATAATTATATAAACACCAATGTGACTTGTAATACCTTGTAGTTTGTTTAAAATCTCGCAGGCCAGATTGTATTTAATAATGGCATTTGTTTTTCAGCTTTGTTTAAAAAGTGTAGTCTTAATGAACTACATAATGTTTTAATGTTTTTTCTTTTGAATTCATACAATGGTTTAATGTTATCTCTTTTTAATTCATGTGGGATTCACCATGATAAAGCATTGCCTACAGTTTTATCGCCTTGTCCTGCTGTTTTTGCGTACCATTTTCTTGTTGGACTGCGATATTGTTACGCGTTTTTTCTTTTTCCACTTGATTTTGTGGTCAGTACAAATTCAAATGACGCTCACGTCTAATTACTATAACTACAAATATGCTATTCTGTCGCATTCTAAAAACATGGTGTCTTTTTAAAACATAAAATCTCAAGGCTTCCACGATACTTAATGCTGTTATAAAAATACCGTGCTTCAATCATATATTTTAACAGAATGATGTTTTCTGCTTGGTTCACAAGTATCAAACAATCCATTTGACAAGCACATATTTTACACCTAAGATTATGTTCTTCAAACTCTTTTCTCATCTTTGTACCTGTCATCTATTTGGTCATGAAATGTGTACTCTATAACATCTAGCTTCAAGTATTCCAGTTTATAAACAACAAAATCGAACAATAATGCTTGCCTTATTTTAAACATTTCCTTGGTAAATGTAGCTCTTTGTAAATATTGTCAATTATTTTTAAATTTTGACCGTTCAGCTAATTTGAATTGAGAGTTAATGAATGTATCAGTTTTTAAATAGCTAAATAGGATCAACAATACTTTTGATCGTTTTTGTTGTTATTGCTTGTTTTAACCAGGGTTATGTCTATTGACATATGATGAGTGTTATTGTATGCTTAATTTATCATTGGTGTGATTTGTGAACTAAAACCATTTTGGATCAGTAGTCAAGGTGCCGGATACGTGACCGAAAGAGTGTGGTTTTGAATACTACCGTCAGCGCAACAAGGTTGGATTTTGTGGTGCATGCTCAAGTAAGGCACTTTGCATAAATTGATTTGGCACTAAATGGTCTAATTTTATTGCTGTGATTAAAACACCATATCGATACATTTATTTTGAGTGAAATATGTTCATATTCAAATATGTAGAGTTCTGTTCTTTTAATCCACCTGTTTTGTCTCAGCATGTTTAAGAGTGCTCAATGCTTGATGTTTCCTACAGATCTTTAAAGTTTTCGCTGTGTAACCCTTTTCCTGCATCAAGATACGTGGTTTCCGTTATTTTTCGCTTTAAAGAGTTAAATAATAATGGTGTATGTTAAATCCATATTTGTGTAAACATTTTAATCAAAGTGTTTCAATGCATCTAGTAGAACACATTTTAATCTTTCAAATTGATTAATGATTTAAGATTTATGTCAATGTTTGCCATATCTAAGGTTGATTCAGATACAAATGCTTCAGAGTCTATTTTAATGTTCTATTTAAATCAGACTTTTCTTAGTATACAATATATCATTGTCTTTTTACTCATTTAGATTGGCCTTGTAAAGTTTCGATCTTCTAACAGTATGGTAAATTTGCCAAACTATAAATCTGTGTATTTACTCCAATCATATATGCATTTAATTCCGTCTTTATACTGTACTGTTTTAATAAAGTTGCTGTTAGGATTTATGATGCTTACCTCACGTTAATTATCACTGGATTTAAAATACAAATTCTCATTTCCAAAACATTGTAGTAAATCTTACTTCATTTTTGCAATCAGCAGATCGACAAATTTATTCGCTTGAATGCTTTTCTGTATCACCAACAGATTCGACAAAATTATTATCCTCTTTCACATTATAAACAAATAAGTTATCTTTTCATAATGACATTGTTGATTTTATGCTCTAAAAACTGGAATCTACCATAAGAAAAGGATTTCTGCCATTATTTATGTTGCAAAGTAAATAAGTCTTTTTGCATTCTACTCAATGCTCAGTCTAGAGATTACAATGCCGTCTAGCAACTTGAATGTGTTGGTTTTCATATATAGTCGGTCATGCATATGTAACAACTAATTTTAGAGATATATAAAAAGCTATCTTGAAACTTTGAACTTTGACTTTTATCCTTTTTCCCCTTTTTTTAAAATACAAACTACCCGTCTTAGTAAATAATGTTTGTGACCCTGGTGGGTAATATATATAGAAACTTCACTTAACACCTTGTAACAACCACTGACCATTTAATTGGCAGGATTCGGGGGAAGGTCCTGGGTTTCTTTTTTAAACTGGGATATTTCTGTTTAACCTGAAGGTATTTTGTTTCATCTAATACAGTCAGGAGTGTAGTACTGTGGGAAGATGTGAGAACGCGTGGGAGCGGCGTTCCCTTACTTTTTGTCTCGCCTCCTCATATGGGTAACATGAGTTCCCTCAGTATTTTTTATTGTGTTCTTTCGCTTTTTTATTTAGCACCATACTATAACTAGTTTTGTTTTTCTTCTAAAAAATACAGGAAGAGTAAGATTTGAATCTATCTGGGGGCCTGAAATTTATTTCTTAAACATTCCATGCCCTCCTCCCTCCCGATGAAAATTAAATTACATATCCTTTATAAATGGCAACGTTTGATGCATATTGGGTTAGGCAGGTTGTATCAGGACCGGCATAAGACCGATTCGACCGATTTGGCTCAATTGGGCTCTGCGCTCACAGTGGCCTAGCGCGGTAGTAATTTTTATATATATATATATATATATATATATATATATATATATATATATATATATATATATAGAGAGAGAGAGAGAGAGAGAGAGAGAGAGAAAGTAATTTTAAAGCAATTGAAGAAACTTTTAAGTTCAATATCATATAAAACTTGTTGAAAAGTTTATTTCCAAATGCCTTGCTCACAGAGGGCCCCCGTGCATAAATGGGGGGGGGGGGGGAGCAAAATGATCCAAATCGGGATCCGCGTTTGCTAGGGCCGTTCCAGGGTTGTACCCTTTCTCAGTATTTTATTCTCAGCTAAGGTCTCACGATGACCAATTACAGAAAAATGAGAATAATTTTACACTGAAGATACAAATAAAAACAAACTAATGATTTTTGTAGAAAGCATACATGTGAGATTTTGACTGCAGTAATCAGGTTAATTCCTGATGCAACTGGTGGTTTTTATACTGAACCAACACTGCCACCAACCCCTAAATTTTACATTCATTTTTGACAAGAAATAGCTATTTTGAATATTTTTCTGTGACAAGGCAGCTAAAAGAATCAGTATGTGCCTTATGCATGAATAAAATTCACTAGTACTATAACAAATCAGCATACTTTTCATCACCCCTCAACCATCTAGATTTTTAGATATTTACCTCTGTAGCAGACACATAAATACGTAAGCCAAGTCGACAGCTCATTTGCAGCCCAAGTTACGCCTTTGATCTCCAATGCAAATCTAACTGTGACAGGCAGTCACCAACAAGCCAACCTATTTCCAAGCCTAACTCAAAGTAAATCTGAACCACATTATAGATTTTGCTTATGTGTGAATTTATAAATGCTATGCTTGTGATAATTAGGTTCATGCCTTCTGCCTTAAAAATTAGGGGGTGTCAAAATATGAAACTATCCAGTGAGACCTAACAATTTTCACATACTACTGTCAAGGTAAGGTGTGCTTCCGGTGGTCAAGTGGTGTTTTGGTGAGCCTGTCTCCCCGTATCTCTAATGTATTTATCTGCCAGTGAATGTCCATGTAGTCTGATTAAAATCAGATCTCCAGTGTCCTGACGAATTTTTGATGGTCAACTGGTGATTGTTTTAGCCTGTTTCTCCAAATCTCTCATGTGTCTATCTGAGAGTCCATGTCCATACAATCTGATTAAAATCAGATCTCCAGTGTTCTACGTAAAGATCTGACAGCGGCTGCTTAGAGGTCATGTTCTGGTCACCTATTATGTTACCATAATTGCGTATTTCATCAGTCTTTCAGATGAAGTGTCATATCTTCGCATTTAAGACACTGGTCGGTATGACTGAAAAGCATGAATCTGTGCTGAGAAATTTGATTCACTCTCATATTTCTGAAAGCTGCATTTCCATCGGCTTATTCAAAGGTCACCAGAACATGACCCCAAGTAGCTGATGTCCAAATGTAGGACAGTGGAGATCTGATTTTAATCAGATTGAGGCTATTTACGCTAATCCGCTAGATACAATGAGGCGTACATGCCTCACATCAATTTCAAAAACATTAGACAAGTCTAAAGTACCTAATTAGCAAAAAGATGTCATACCTTTATTAAACAGTAATAGTTAAAAAATTCACATGATAGACTTAAGACTTAAGAAATTTAATTATGAAACAAACTATCCCTTGTAACCTGTAGGTGAGACAGGCAGTGTTTTTTGTGTGTAGCAATTTTAGTTTGCTGAAATTGTGTCAGTCACAGACTGGTACACAATTAAATTGTCACGTGCATTTTTTAATACAATTTTGTGCATACTAACAACACACTAAAGTGCTGGCATACATATTTATGTCACCGTGTGATGTCAATTTTAGGAATTTCAAATAGCCCGTCATATCTTGATTCTTAATGCCCGTCATATCCTGATTCTTAATGCAATTAAATCCATGTCATGTTCATTAGGGAATTTTATCATTAATTAGTTATTACAAATCATTAGGCATGTAACAGTGAATCATGCATGTGTAAGGGGGACATCTTGAAAAAGTATTAATATCTCCAATTACAGGTCTCACACATTTAAATTCAATATATATCAACATCTACTTGTATTGATTTTGTTCTTTACTTTTTTAATAAAAAATAAAATAAATGAAAATCTGTTTGAAATTACTTTAAATTCAGACTATTGCATTAAATGACAAAGAGAAAAACACACTCATTATAGTTTGCTGACAGTGTATGTGACATTGTATTTTGTATAACCATAAAGTAATACACTGTCTTGTATCAACCATATTGCGATACACTATATTCTGTAACAAGCATATTATGATACACTGTATTCTGTGTCAATCATATTGTAATACATTGTATTCTGTGTCAATCGTATTGTGATACACTGTATTCTGTGTCAACCATAATCTGACACAGTGTTCTTGAAACATTTTAAGCATGAACTTTAAGCTGAAGCTTGGATCACAATCAAAATAGATGTGAAAACTGTAGTATGCCCACACATTTCAAATTTGGTGTGCTGGTACTGAACTCGATTTTTTAAGAGATCCTGAAGTTTTATTATAAAACTTAAATTTATGTGAAATACAGTGCGTCACATTAACTGACTTTGTGCATGAAGTTTAAGTGCATGCCCAAAACAGTTAACGATTACTGGGTCAGGTGACATACATAGTTAAAATATTTTAAGTTATTGGTGATATAGTTACAGAGTAAAATAATATCTATTCAGAAATTAAATATCTAGAATGTTAGTACGACACGCAATTACCTCATTAATTTGTGAAGATATATCTTGCAATCACACTTCTAAATCAAGACCATCATACATTTCGTCATAAACGCACTCGTGAGTGGTAATAAACTATATATATATATATATATATATATATATATATATATATATATATATATATATATATATATATATATATTTCGTCAGAAACGCACTCTTGAGTGGTAATAAACTATATATATATATATATATATATATATATATATATATATATATATATATATATATATATATATATATATATGGTGCTAAAATAGTTTGTTAATATACGCTGAAGAGATGGGACTCACACATTCACTCAGGTTCTTGGTGATTTAAGTTGCATAACTGCGATCAATGTATTGCTGATAGTTTACAAACCATTTCAGCTATATGAATGTCAGAATGGCTGACTAACATCATTATATATTACTTATTGCTAATCATCGGAAATTTAGACGACTTGAACCTTGCAAATAAAGGTTCAGGAAAATAGACTCTGAAACAAAGCCTTCATAAAGCGAACAATCGACAGTTGACTTATCACATTTAACACATATGATGAACTCAAGAAAACAACATTGGTTTCCTTTGCCATTAATCGCGTGACTGGAAATTATAACAATATGAACTATAAATAACTATATTATAATTAAAACATCACCCATTAATTAATACCTGCATTGTGACGACATGAAATGGTGGTCCCTGATCCTGATTCGCTTGAAACCAATTAACCAGCATTTTGTCATACAATGTTATCCACATGTTTAACAGTATTTCACACAGCTTCGACAATAAAACCTTTTCTAAATTACTTTTTATCATCAAACAAAGAAGTCTCATAAAATAATTCAAATATGGTATAAATGTATTTTGTAATGGTTGTTTTGATGGCATGTTTGCTTTGTCTTGATTTAGTATAAATGCTGATAGTTATTCTACTAGAAGCTAATTAGTATTTCATGTTCACGTGTAATGGTTATGCACTGACATTATGGATAACTTGATTTGACAGGTCATGAATCATATACAGTACACATATAGTGCTGATGTGTTACATGTTTTATGTTCATACAATGACTTTATATAAAGATTACTTGACATTTCATGAATTATCCCCAGGATATGTCTATCACTGATATACATGTCATGCTTATGTGCTTTATGTTTGTACACTGACTTTAAAGTTTTATTGAAATTTCATGAATAATATCAGTACAGATCTAATGCTGATGAATGTATCATGATTACATGTTTCACTATTATATATTGACTTTATATAAAGACTGTGTGACTTTATGCATCCTTCACATAACAGACCTAACACTAAAATAGCTCATCATCAAGAAATGCAGAGACTATTCTGAATTAGTATTATAAATATGTATCTCCATGCCAAAAACCATGAAATCTACATATTATCAAGCACCAAGTCTATTTGGGTTATTCTTCTTCAAATTTATCAATCACCAACTAATTTTTGGCTCCACTTCAATAAATTATCCAGTACCAAGTCTATTTTGGATTTCTCTTGTACAAGCAATCAGACATAATGTTTCGAATATTCTGAAGTGTATGCCTATTTGATGCTGCTATTAACAAATGCAAATTGTAATTAAATAACTAGTATGAAGCAAAAATATATATTGTGTAAAGAGACCGATTTCCTCTTTCTGCTATAATGATCTTGACCTATGGTATGTGATGCAGAAACCAATAATATGTAATCACAGTAACCTTGATCTTTGACCTTTGGACTACACAATTGATGTGTATCTTCAATACCCCAGTGCAAGAAATTCTCCACGCTTGGTCGACGTATTGGAAATAGAACTAACGTGTATCGTGTGGAATGGATGCTTATTCAGTCAAGCCATTCGCAAAGATTGGTAACCATATATGATGAAGAAATTAGGTTATTGTGTGGAAATCATTCTCCTTGCTGTCACAGTGACCTTGACGTTTGAAACCTGAATTGAAAGGTTTCTTCAATATCCCATCTACAAGCCATTTACAAAGTTTGGTAGAGTTATTGTGCAGAAACAACCGTTCTTCTTTCAGTCCTTTCAGTGACCTTTACTTTTGACTAAAAAATCATTATGGTCTTTCTTTGCTCACTAGCAAGCAATCTATAAATTTTGGACACTCTAGACATGTTGATATATTTAACAATTCTGTAGATATTATTTTTTCATTCAGTCTATGTGGCCTTTAGGTTTGAGTCCAAAATCGTTATGGTTTTCTCTTACCTCAATAGTAAGCCAGCTATAAAGTTTGGTAACAGTAGAGGGTGTGGATAAATTGAATAAGTTTGAAGAAACAATTTTCTTTCAGCTGCTGTTACTGTGACCTTTGAAATTTTGACCCTGAAATTGATAAATTTATAAGTTCTTCCTTATCCTAATGCAAGCCATCTCCCAACAGTAACAGTGACAACTAAAGTACGTATGCATACATTAAATTGGGATCAGACTGGTCTTCAACATTTATAAGATTTCAACACAAAGCAGCAATAATTGTTCATAACATGTTCATGATATTTAAGGAACTAAACTTAAAACCAGTTATGGGGTCTTCCAAGTAGATGAGTGGTCTAAAGCGCTAACCGTTAAAGATCAGTGCTATCTCACCTCTATCTGCGTATGTTCGAGTCTCAGGCTCTACTTTCTGGGTTCTTTTTCTACCATTTATACTGGCTGCCATGTAAAGCCTATATTGTGCTGAAAATGGCGTTAAACCCTATAACAACAAGAACAACAAAAACAAAATAAAACTATTTATGAATAAATTATGTATACAATATATTACTCATCCAGAATTACCTTAAAAGTTAATAAACTGATGAATATTTTTAAGCCTAGCACAAAGGATCGATAAAATATTGGCAACTAAAACTATATATGGATGAAGAACATGGCTGAAATGTATGCATGTATGTCTGTATAGGTATGCATATATATATATATATATATATATATATATATATATATATATATATATATATATATATATATATATATATATATATTAGGGTTTCATGGCTTGTCAGCACAATATTTGCACACAGTGCTGATATAAAGTTCTAAAATGTAGCATAAACATGAAGTACTACATGATCAAATAAAAAAAGAAATGGCACGATTTTATTCTCTCTTTAATCAGTTGATACTGTTTCTTACAGTTTTTTGTAAATTGACGTGAAAATGCAGGTTGAATATTTTTTCTAAACCAAAAGAAGCAAATAGCTCCTCATTTTAAGCAGATGATCTATTCATATTCCATTTTCTTCACTTAAGATACAATATTCACTTAATACATAATATGAACTTAATATATACGATTCACTTCATATATAATATAATATTTAGTTAATGAAATATTGAAAAGAATCCGATTAGACATGGGGTCATAAGGTCAATCTTTTTTTACATTTGTGATGGTTGATTGGCTTGTAGCTGCTCTTTCAACACAATATTGGTTATTGTCTCTGGTCTCTATCTTTCAGATAAAACAGCAGTAGAACAATGGACACTAAAATGCAAAATCAAAGCACCTTGCAACAAAGTGAGAACAAAACTGATGAACATGTAGAGGCTTCGACAATAAAAAAAACAAATAACAACTACAGAAAATTCGGGTACCTTGAGTCTCGGAACCCTCGTGTCAATCCATCCATACATGCATCTGGCACACACATATTAATTCAGCTAGTCCTGATTTTCAATGATTGGTCATGAAATTTTGTAGTTATTATAAGCATCACTCAATGTTGATCATATAGAGAAATTACTTTGCTCCGCAACTTTTATAAGAGTTCTCATTTCGTACTTGCAACTGAATTCCGTGTATGACAGTCTTCGAAACATAATTATCTTACATTTTTGAGTGGATTGCTATGAAACTTGGTAAATTGTGAAGTCATCAATTCAACATGCTCATATGAACAAATAACTTTGCTCTTCAATTATTGCCATTTTTATTAATTTATCTCAATACATTGTATGTCATAATCTTGTAAATGCAAATAGTCTGTTTCTGGTGGATCGCTCTGAAACTTGATACATATTATGATCATTATCTGGAGATGCACATGACAACAAGTTACATCATTCCTGCCATATTTGCTTGAATTATTGTCTTTTACTTGCAGCTTGATGTAGTGCATGATTGAATCTTGTTAATGCAACGGCTGTCAAAGATTTCAGTTCATCTCCTTGAAACATAATTTCGCCAAATTACTGTGCTCATAGAATTGTTTGTTGTTGAATTATTGTCATTTTCTTGCCTTACAATGTTATATTATTGCCCATGCGACTAGTTCTGTAGTTTTTGATACATGACTTTGAATTGTGTTACATATAATGTAAATATGGTGCAGATATGAAAACAATTATGTCTATACTTTTGTGAAGAAGTTTGAAAACCTGACATAACTGACCTTGGGTTCCAGTGAAGGTCATATATTGATTTTTTTTTATTGGCCGTAGTGCAGATATCCATATACAATCTGGATCTCCACATTTTCTCCATATGCTTATGGGGTGGTATGACATCAGACCATCCGTTAGCACACGCTTGTCGCTATGCTGCCTAAACTACTTCAGGATTGCCATGAAACTTTACACGCCCATTCATCCCTCACACTGGTTAGTCATAAATGAAAATGGTGCCATTCGGCTATCTTAAAAATGTTATTGCTACTCCTACTGAATGGATGAACGGGTTTTCACCATAAAACCCCGTATGGTGCCTTGTTGGACCTAAATGAAAATGGTTCCGATCAAGAGTCCAATATGACCACTACAGTATCCTTCTTGAAAATCTTGTTATCGCAAATACTTCTGACCAAAAAGTATCATTAATATGTAGTTTTCTCTAGAAGTATTATAGTTGGTCCTAAATTAGAATAGCGTCACGTCCACATCTAATATGGTCACTGCAGGGGCCATCTTGAAATCTTATTTCTGATCTTCCTGAATGGATGTTCGTACACTGTATTAGCATGTTTTTGTTTACTAAATGACTTCTTGTAATATCTACTTAGTCCTAAACGAAAATGCTGCTGCTCAGACATCCTATATGGCCATCTTGAAACTATCGTTGTCATTTTTTCTTTTGAATGAATGGTTATATTGGTATTGGGTTTTTACTGAAAGTCTTCTTACCATGTCATGTCGGCTGATCTGACTTCCAATATGGCCACCATAATGGTCATCTTGACATTCTTGTTGCTACTTCTAGATGGCTTGTCATATCGATATTGTGATTTCACCAAAATACTTCTTATGATGTCGAGCTTGTCCTAAATGAAAATGGTACCAATCTGATATTCAATATGGCCATCATGTTAGCCATCTTGAAAATCTTGTTATCATTATTCCGAAAAGAACGGAAAGTCATGTCAGCTTGAGACTAGAAGACGTCTTATAGTGTTTTGTTGGTCCTAACGAAAATGGTGCATATATGACAAACAGTATGTCCAGCATAATAACACATTTGAAAATCTTGTTATTGCTGAAGAATATGAGATAGTTTCAATACTCCGCAGTTAAAATTATTATGAAATGTTCATATCTTGAATAACTGGAAATTCCTTTTGGCCAGTAGAATGTCAGACCCTGAGGAACTCTTGTTTTCGCATGGAAAACATAACGATGAACTTGGCCATTTCCTCATGTCGGAAAATACGGAATGTATGCCTTTCCTATTTTTACACACTGTAGTAAAAATGTGGCATATGGACTTACAATTCATTATGGGCAGAAATCAAAATTTACACCTGCAGGAGACCCCATTATACAAATTTTGTAAATTTGGAGCATTAAAACATAAAAGTAAATATATTATAAAAATGCCAGAGACAACATATTTTAATTTATTGTATCTTATAATGCAAGCTAATTACCATATTGTGAAGTTTGGTCGGCTACATTTTGATTCTTCATAAACTCTTGTGAGTTCTAAGTGCCTTGAGTCTGATCCATATGTTTCATTTGAGTATAAAGATTCTCATTAAAATTTGTCTGTTAAATGATAACAAAATTCCTTTTACAGAAATAATGAGGACAATATGTTTCTCTTATATGATGGGGGAGAGGGAGAAAAAAAACTTGAGGTTGTTGAAGGTTCAATATGCCAAGTAGGCTCTCCAGTTTCACTAGGAAATATTAGTCCTACCAAATCATTATATTCTATTTACGATATGTTGATACAATGTACATATGCAAATTAATTTTCAGCATAGTCTGTATTTAGTGTATTCAAATAAAGTTGATCGAGGTCAAGACTCGGAGGGGAGGTTGAATGACAGTAATGTATGTAATTGACGGTGAAAGGGTATATCTATCTGATTCACTTATTTGATGGATCTATACTGATCTCGTTCACAATCTGACACCCGATATGGCCACCAACATGGCCATCGTACAAATCTTATGTCCCCTCCTTCTGATTAGATGGCCATATCAACATGGGGTTTTCACTAAAAGACTTCTTACATCTTATTGGTCGTAAATGAAAATGGTGCCAAACTTATATCCAATATGGCTGCTATGACATACATCTTGCCAATCTCGTTACAGCTACTCCTACTGAAAGGGATGGTTATGGTAACATGGGGTTTTCACTATAAGACTTCAGATGATGTGTAGATGGTCAAAAAATGAAAATGATAACACTTTGGAGCCCACTATAGCTGTCACAGCAACTTACTAGTTTGAAAATCTTGTGATTGCGCAAGAATATCAGCAACGGTTTCAACACTTGTTGGTTACAAAGAAAACAAATGATCTTATAATGATGTCCTGAAAATCAGTTCATTTTAGATGCTCTTGTTTACATTTTGAATTGTCATTTATTTGTAGAATCACCAAAATTGTGAGGTGTGTTGCAGTGGTAGTAACCCTCTTATGCCCCTCTTATGCTTAATATTAACTGGAAAAACGTAAACACCTATTAGACATTGGACTACAAGATTCATTATATCGTTTAAAACCTTGTATACAAGATTCACTATATCGTTTAAACCCTTGTATACCTAACCAAAAATGGACTGAAACCTTGTTTGTTTTAGTTGTAACACTCTTTCCTCGAGTTACGTAATATGATTCAATGTTATCTTAAGTTAACATTGTACCCTAATTCTTTTTCATCCAGGTGAGTGATCTCAGAACATGAAAATCAAATTATCCAATTTGTTGTTGATGATAGAAAGCTTCACATGGTTGTGTATAAAGGAAGACGATTCACAGAGTTGTCTTGTTTGAATAACAACCATGATATAAACCCAACATTGAACTGAATACAAATTTGAGACATAAGGAAACAAATGCTTCTGAGAAAGATTTTCTAAATGAGAAACAACATTGTATTTGGTCAACAGATGGAAAGACAGAAGCTTTTAAAATATATAAAGAGTAACAAAATATTTTCAAATTTCAGAAAGATTTATCATTTGCGCAGGGGAACAATTATTAACACTGACTTGGTGTTCAGTTTCAAAACATGAAAATCAAATTATCCAAACCAATGTATGATGCTTTTAAAGTGTAAGATTTATCTAAATGGCTAATGCATAGATTTTACTACAACATGTTTGAAAAAATAAAAATACTGATTCATTGCATTTCTGTGTTGATGCATTTTGTTTACAGTAGCACGAAGGATAACCTACCGGTTTATAACACTATAAAGAGTCTTTAGAAAGGATAGCATATTCGGTTACCACAAATGAATAAGGGACTTTGTTAAGTGGAGTAAGATATTTGTCAGTATATATACATAATGAATTAATGTATACATTTATTTTATGCTAGGCTTGAGGTACTGAATTGTCCGAGTGAAATAACTGTGATAGAGTAGCAAAAAACCCATATATTTTCATTAGACGTCTATAGATATTATATATCTAAGAACTTTAAATGTTTCGCCATGCTTGCGTAATGTAAAGGTAAAGATGGCCATCTGGAAAACTAAACGACTGGTTTTCAAATCGAACCAATGATAAACATTTTTACTTTATTTTGTTTTTATCTGCTGTTTTACCATGAATGGGGAAGGAGCATTTTGTAACTATTGATCTTTTATGTTAAAATATACACAAAACAGCGCAGAATAAAAAACGGTGCACCGATGACTTTATCGCCTGCGATCCAGTAAGATGTCTGATACTTCGGAGTGTTATACAAGTTGTTAGAGAATACACTTGAGCATAAAATATTAAGAATATTTACTCATGGGAATAGCGAGTTTTTGACCTTCTCTATGATATCTATCCGTTATTCGCTCGTTTCAAGCAAATAGGCTCTATATATATATATATATATATATATATATATATATATATATATATATATATAGTGGTAAGGCACCCAATTAAATGATTATTACATATATGTATACGATATACATTGTACCCTAAAGATCAGTAATGAGCATAGGCAAAATGATTTGACTATAAAGGGACAACTATCACGGGACATACGGGAAGAACCATATATATATATATATATATATATATATATATATATATATATATATATATATGTTTTAATTTTGATCTTCAGCTATATAACTGAAAATTTGAACCTACATGGTTAGCTGTGTAGAAAGGTTAGTTTACCTTTTCCCAATTATCGCTATTATTAATAGGTTTGACTGTTCTTTAATACTGACGTTTCTTTGAAGGAAACTCTGTGGACAAATATTTTGAAGCGATCGCCGGCGTCTCACTATCCGCGTGAGACTGAGTCTTGTATTTTCCCAATGTGAATATGTGATGAAGATTACAAGTAACGTCCCTTAGATTGGTGGTACTTACAGTAATTTTCCCGGGCACTTCCTCCACCATTTCCACTGGCCGATGTGTATGTCCCATACTGTGCTGAGAAATGGTGAGAAATACTGTTGAACCAAAACCGACAAAGCAAAATTTAAAACAGCAACGTTATATTTGTCTCAATGTGACTTCAAAAAATGTTGTACTTTTTTCTCTGTCAATATCAGTAATAATCAGGAATGTTTTAGGAATATGTGGAGTAATAGGTTATTACATGAATATTGAAACTATTGGTTTAGTCTGAGTTAAACAGCATTTATTTGCATACATTATGTTAACAAATATATACATATTCACCAAGTAATATAGAGTATTCAGTTAGACCATTACGTTCATTTGGAACTCTCTATATATTGACAACAATCTTCGATGTCTTGGCTAGTGCGAGTAATACATGACGATAATGGAAAACATTGAACAAAGAAAGCGAGAAATGAAAATAAATTAATTACATAATATTTAGATAGTATTAAAGTGTGTATGATAGCTACCTGTACTAAAGCTATTTTGTTGTATACTTTAAAACAAAATATGAAAATATTGTGTCGATGGAAGGATGTAGGTAGTAACAGACTTACTTACCATTGATATATCAGATTAGTATTAATATTAATATATACACAAAGATAAAACAAACTGTTTAGTTCGGCACAAATGTCCTAATGATCGATTTATGATAACAACATATACAATTATTGCCCGCAGTCTAACAGAAAAAACTCTCTGTGATTTCTAATTCACTGTGTAGTCACCTAATGCTAATGCAATGTTTTTATATAGTGAACCGTTTCATGATATGAAATTTAATCCATGTTTTGTGTGCAAGAGTGTGATACCTTGGTGTAAGAAAATATCCATGAAACTGTTTTACCCAGTTTACAAAATTAGATATCCATGAAATTTTAATTTTCACTAAACCACAAAATTAAATGAATTTACAGTATCCTATTGCTTCCTGAACAGTGAGCTTTTAGTGTGGTTTTGAATTTGTTAAGCATTGTCAGTCATCATTTGTCTATTGTGTAGCTTGAGCCGAAATTTGTATTGTACATCCTCACCTTTTACATTTTAGTTCACCTGGCCATAAGGTTCACATGTATGGCTGTGGATGAAATATTATGCTGATTACAAATATCTTCATTTTAATGTGTGCTCTGTTTTATTGCTTTGTTGAAACATAGTATGTAATAACATTTACATAAGGATCATATGAGGATACAGTCTTTTTAAAGCCAGGAAAACTTGATGCAAAATAATGAGTTTTTGTGTATCTACATATCTATTTGAACATATACGTACAATGTCAGTTATGTAACTTGCTGTATAAAAAAGTAATATTTACTTTACTTTAAATCTGCCTCTTTCCTAACTTTATTCATTTCTTCCCCTTGCTTTCCTTCTTACTTTTGCAACTTCATACAAGTTTTTAGTTAGGTTTCTCCTTTCATCTTCTCTTTTGTTATCCTCATCTTTTATCAAATCCTTCATTTTTCATCTTTGTGCTCAATACCATGCCTAAATGCTGATGGTTTAGCTAAGAGAATCTTCACGATGACTTCAGCAATTTAAAATTGTGATCATTATTACTCCTATCGACTGCAATATTCTCACATATATTTAAAATGTTTGTATCGTCAAAAGAAAAAAAACAACAACACAAAAACAACATGTAAACCATTGGCTTTCGTTTTAATTCTGTACCTTCCGTATTGCAGAACTTGTAATCTCGAACTACATAGTTATGAAATGAAATAGGTTAATTAAAAGCCTCATTTACATTACAGTGTACTGAATGGCTTACAATGTATGACAGGATTGATTTCTACAAGATATAAACTGAGCTGCTCCAGAGTACCTATGTTATTCAGCACTTAATACCAGCTGCGATCAACATCACATGTGAAACCTTCATCCATGAAAGTCAAGAATTTAACAATTTTAAAAAATGCTCTGGTATAGTTCTGTGGAAATTGCTTTCAGAGGCTAGGCTGTACAAGCAGCAGACATGAAGAGATGATCATGTAGTTGAATTTATTATACTCGAGACATGTTGAACTAAATAGTAATTGCAATTAACTTTTTGTATGATGTATATTAATATAACTTCTTTAGAGGACCTCAAGGGAAAATTATTTGCATCTAAATTAGACACCTTCTAGAAATAAAGCATTGTTAATATTAGTACCAGTATTGTTTAAACAATTGGATCCAGGTCCAATGTGCTATATATTGTCCAAAATTGTTTGATTTAATTTAATTAGATCATAAATTTGAAGTGATGAATCCGAGATAACGAATTACAAGCCTTTAATCTAAGATTAGCACCCACTCAAGCATTTGATTGGAGGATAATGTCACCTAATGGAATGTACAGCTCAGCTAAGCTTAAAATAATAACAGTTATCACAATTAAGTGGCACATCCTTATATGTCATCATATGCCAATTTATTGAACTTCATTTTAATTAGTACTTCAGTTCAGGAAATTCATTAAACAAGTAAATATTTTAATACTAATTAGACATTGAGGTTGATTGCATATGGGTACATATAATCTCTATAATGATATGCAACGAGTTCATAAAGTTAAGTTATTCAATGTTTTCTTTGATTATCACATGATACAAGGTTAAAGATATATTAGGTGTAGAACTTGAATTTTTAACAGGTTATGGCATGTTCCTGATGATTGTGAATAGAGTATGATGCGTAATTAGCAATAATATTACATACAAATGTGGAGTCAGTTCAAGGCATGATGGGAAGAAACTGTTTTCAAACATTAAATGACTACTATATTTGGTGCATTTTTGTAAGTGAATTTGGTGATTAAATTGCATTTTCATGACTATTTCATTGGCTACCCATTAGCCCGAGAGAAAATAATTTCTGATGAAAATGATATTTCTCTCTTGAAAAAGAAGTCGATAAATTATTTCAAAGGTACAAACTGAACTGTACCAAAATTGTCATGTACATATACAATGAAAAAGAAGAAATTTGTTGTTATGATAGAAAGCTTTACATGGTTGTGTATAAACGGAGACGATTCACATAGTTGTCTTGTTTAAATAACAACCATGATATAAACCCAACATTGAACTGAATACAAATTTGAGACATAAGGAAAAAAATGCTTCTGAGAAAGATTTTCTAAAAGAGAAACAACATTGTATTTGGTCAACAGATAGAAAGACAGCAACATTTAAAATATATGAAGATTACACAAATATTTTCAAATTCCAGAAGGATTTATCATTTGCACAGGGGATCAATTATTAACACTAACTTGGTGTTCAGTTTCAAAACATGATAATCAAATTATCCAAACCAATTTATGATGCATTTAAAGTGTAAGATTTATCTAAATGGCTAATGCATAGATTTTACTACAACAGGTTTGAAAAAATAAATATACTGATTCATTGCATTTCTGTGTTGAGACAATTCTTTTTACAGTAACACGAAGGGTAACCTAACGGTATATAACACTATATAGAGTCTTTAGAAAGGATAGAATGTTCGGTTACCACAAATGAATAAGGAACTTTCTTAAGGGGAGTCATATATTTGTCAGTATATATACATAATGAATTAATGTATACATTTATTTTATGCTAGGCAATGAAGTACTGAATTTTCCGAGTGAAATAACTGTGATAGAGTGGCAAAAAACCCCCATATATTTTCATTAGCCCTCTATAGATATTATATATCTAAGAACTTTAAATGTTTCGCCATGCTTGCGTAATATAAAGGTAAAGATGGCCATCTCGAAAACTAAACGACTTGGTTTTCAAATCGAACCAATGATAAACATTTTTTCTTTATTTTGTTTCTATCTGCTGTTTTACCTTGAATGGAGAAGGAGCATTTTATAACTATTGATCTTTTATGTTCAAATATACACAAAACAGCGCAGAACAAAAACGGTGCACCGATGACATTATCGCCCGGGATCCAGTAAGATATCTGATACTTCGGTGTGTTATACAAGTTGTTAGAGAATACACTTGAGCATAAAATATTAAGAATATTTACTCATGGAAATACGGAGTTTTTCACCTTCTCTATGATATCTATCCGTTGTTCACTCCTTTCAAGCAAATAGCCTATATATATTTGTGAATATACCCGAATAAGTGAATATATATATATATATATATATATATATATATATATATATATATATATATATATATATATATATATATATATATATATATATATATATATATATATATATATAGTAAGGCACCCAATGACATCATTATTACATATATGTATAATCTATACATTGTACCCTAAAGATCGGTAATGAGCATAGGCAAAAAGATTGGACTATAAGCAGCAGAGGGGGCGAATCGGACATTTTGTCCAATCGTTATTTTGCTTAATTAATACTTTCTGCACTCAACGATCTAGTGTCGTCAGCGCCTGGTAAAAAAAAAACGACGACGGTCCATCCTACACGATGGTGACGTCATTTGGTTTAATTAACACCTTCTGCGCGTCGATCCCCAGCGTCGTCAGCGTCCGGTAAGCACATCGACGACCGCGTCGATGTCATTGCCCCCTCTGCTGCTAAGTAGTTATTTACAATGATCTTACAAACAGAGTGATCACTAACTCCTCCTCCTGTAGATCAATTAGGTTATTTGACTGATCGGTGAGTTTAAAATTAATTCTCGTTAAAAACCGATCATGGCATCGCATATAGACCGGATTAATCGGATTCTCAACGATTAAAAATCCCGGAGGGGCTGTTGGTGAAAATGAATAAAGGATATATCCCTGTTGAGCTTGATTTGATTGATTGGTATCTACCTGGTAACTCCCTTCGATAACATCACACACTAGATTGATTGCTATCACCGATGCGATATTTACGTTGTATGGAGCAATATGCCTACCATCATCCCCGTTATCGTGTCTGAGGATATAAGTTGATGGACCGATAAAATCATTAAGAGACTTTCTTAGTTCTGGCGTGTTGTATCTTGGAAACTTAAAATCGGGTAAATCGGCTTCTGCGATATTATACTCGGTTAGGAATTTTTGTTTATTATCAATTCTGCTAGTGGATATTACCCCGATGATTCTTTCATTGATATATTCCATGTCTGATATAAGTTGATTTAACACCTCAACGTGTTTTTGTGCTTTTGTTTCCCGTAGCTGTTCTAGTTGTGATTGGTAAATACGATTAATCTCGATAAAAAACCTATCGATATCATTTAAATTAACTTCGGCTTCGACGACCGATCCAGGAGTTTTCTCGTACCTAAAATACCAATACATGGTATTCCTGTCTTGAAATGTAAACCAGTCGGGGGGTGACGAGTTTTTCATAACAAACAAAATATCTCGATAATTGGGATTAATCTCATGATACGATTGTTTGCCCTCGGGGTTTTCATAAGGTGGATTCTTAGGCCAACCTAGTATGGTTCTTATTGAACTGTTATAGATATCAACCATATACCCCGGTGTGCTTATTTCAATCGTCGACGATAACGTCGGTTCATGAACCGTAATAGCGATTTTTGATTCTTTTCCTGTGATCGATTTTATCCTGCGTTGAAATTCTTTATTGATTTGTTCTATTTGGTATGACCCAGTTGGTATTGTAACCTCCTCCCAGTTTGGGGTTCCATCGGGTTTATTTTTCCGTGCAAAAACCAGCGAGTTATTAGGTTGTTGTCCGTTAAATGCGTCCGCTCGAATATTAGGCCAACTGTGATATACTCGCAATTTTGCCAGCGCTATTTCCTTCACTGGAACCGGTGATGGAAAGTTTACACTGAATTCGGGTTTCGTTGATGTTATCGATATCATATTTGTTTGTACCGGAGTGGTGTTCTCCGCGATCCGCTGAAGTAATTGAAACCCTTCGGGGTTCAGCGACATTATTATTATTCGTTGTCTTTAGTGTCTAATTTCAACAACCAGGTGGTTCCGGCTTCCAGTTGAAAATCCTCGATTTTTGACATCGCGGAGCTATACAACTGGACCATCGTGGAGAATTCAACATCGGATACGAACAAATTATCAATCGATAACGAGATCAACCCGGATAATTTCGAGTACGCGTCGGATACTATTTGATGTTTTACTGTGTACTCGTCGAGTTTTTTCTGAAAACACGATGATATCTTCCTAGTGATTGCGTTGGCGACTCCAGCAATTGTTGTCATTGCGGAGACAGCGATTGGAACAGCGATCGGGGCTATCGTGGTTACCGTGGATAAAATAACACCGGCGCCAGCTACTATACCCGACACCGAGTACACGACCGCGTCGATGGCGGTTATTTTTCGGCGGTATTTTTTTATTTTTGCACGGTATTGTTCGGAAAGCGTTTTCAAGTTCGCGGAAAATTCTTTTGCGGTATCGAATCGATATTGATGTGACGTCGGTGATACCTCTGATTCAATTTCCTTGGTGGTCATTTTTATTTTAAAAGAGCTAGTGTTTTTAATTACTTAGATTCGCTGCAAATTCCACATACCATGTAATGTTTGCCCGGGCTAGATTTCTATCAACGGCATAAATTGTAAACTGTTCAGTTGCGTTCCTGTCTATAATTGTTGATATTGTATTGTTAAACCCGGATGAACTCGACGATAATATATTAAACTGCATCATTGAAACCAGTGTCAGTCGATAAATGCCCTTAACAGTTGCGGTAATATTTACTGTATTCTGTGTAGGAGTCCAATCGAATGATCCATGCCGAATTGTGTATACTGTGTTGATGATGTTCTCATGAGGGATTTTTATTTTTTCGAATTGCTCTGCTACTCTCGGTAGTCCGTCTTTAATCGCTTCAACATCAGTTTTAATCGTTCCTATTTCCTGTATATGCGTGTCCACATCTTTTTTGTTCGCTGCAACCCTAGTAATGAGTGTATTTATTTCCTGTATATGCGTGTCTATACTTTTTTGTTCGCTATAACATTAATTTTGAGTACTTCTATTTCCCGTGTATTCTCGGTCATACTTTTTTTGTTCGCCGCAACATCAAGTTTGATTGTTCCTATTTCATATGTATGCGCGTCTATGCTTTTTTTGTTCGCTGCAACATCAGTTTTGATTATTCCTATTCCCCGCCAATACGCGTCTACATTTTTTTTGTTCGCTTCAACATCAGTTTTGATTGTTCCTATTTCCTGTGTATGCGCGTCTACACTCTTTTTGTTCGCTTCAATATCAGTTTTGATTGTTCCTATTTCCTGTGTATGCGCGTCCATATTATTTATGATCGTTGTAACATCAGTTCTGATTGTTTCTATTTTCCGTCCATGCGAGTCTACATTATTTATGATCGTTGCAACATTAGCGCCGATTATTTCTATTTCCCGTTCATGCGCGTCTACACTCTTTTTGTTCGTTGCAACATCAGTTTTGATTGTTTCTATTTCCTGTCTATACGCAGTGATATCATTTATAGTTATTGTGATTTCATCCGGTTTGGTATTTTTTTTACCAAGGAATTTATCAACGGCGCTATCAACCCTGTTAAAATTTTTTCGTAACGTGTAAAATTGGCCCGACAGCGTCGTAAACTCCGAAATAGTATTTTTTATTGTTGCAAGATTTGGTTCGGTTACCGTCGGGGTTCCAAAAAAACTAGCGGTAGTGAGTTGTATATCGGTGACAGATTTTTTCACCTCGGTGGCAGATTTTTTCACCTGCGCGTCAAGTTCGGTCACCGATCTATCTAACCTTGTAAAACCGTTCTGGACTAATGTTACCCTATCCTCTATCTCCAATATATGTTTACCCGGTCTGAATCGTCCGTCGGCGGTATACAACGCGATAGTGCCATCGTCGGCATCACGCTGTCGTGTTAAAACGTCATTCAGTGACATATTACTGGATTTCAATTTACCCTGGCGGTCTTGAAATACAACTATTTCGCCTGGGTCGACACTTGTTAAATTCAACATATCAGCGATTTCATCCTCAATTAGTTTTTTTATGTCGGCGGCGGCCGTTTCCGTGGATTCTTTCAGCGCCGAAACCGGTCGTCCCCAAATATCAATCATCGTTATTGTAGAAAAAAACGACGTTTCTAATTAACCCGCCGGGTCTCTACGACCCCACTAGTGTATTCGTTTACAACCACATGAGGTGGTTTCCGCGATGATGAAATCGCCGCGAGTACGTTCAATACCTCACGGCCACATATCGGTGGGTCACTTAATCGCTGCGTTGGCAGCGTGGAATAAAAAACCCGGGCTGAACACGCCCGGGCTGAACACGCCCGGATATACCGCATGAACTCTTTCGGCGGAGCTAACCCGTATGAATCAAAATAGACGATTGCACGCGGATCAATCGCGTATGCAACCCAATGAGTTCCCGCTCCGGAGGACCCATCGAGGTTAATTATGCCGGTTTCAATATTCCTTGGTGCCGCCGGTAATTGATCCCTCATAAAAACACCTCTGAAGTTTTTTATCGCTAGCGCGTTTGCGGCGTCTATTAAATCAAAATTAGACATTGGAGTCATAGACTCAGGAGTCATTGACTCCCGAGTTAATAAACGGTTCCCGGTAGTCTTAGACCCTTTCCCGAGTACCATGAATACGGGGTTCCCGGTAGTCTTAGACCCTTTCCGGCTACGGGTCGTTTTTTTTTGTAGCCTTTCCCGGTTGCCTTCTTCAATGCCATCCCCGCCGCGGTACCAACGGCCCCCAACGCAGCCGCCTTAGCCACTGCTGGGGCCGCCGCGGCAATCAATGCCGGAATCGCAGCTAACAGCGGAAATATCCCACCGGTCTTTTCCATGTTTTTAATTGCTGCGGCTGAAAAATCTATTTGAACTCCCTTTTTATTCTTCATCGCATCATTGAAATGTTTTATTTGACGCGCCGTCAACGATATCTTATGATTACCACCTGCCATCTGCGACGGCTTCAGCGTTATTGTGGTCCCGCATTGTTTAGCCGACTTTGATCGTAATTTCTTGACTTGACCATCAGTCAACTCTACACTGACGACACTATACGACATTTATTGTAAACGCGTTTTGTGCTTTCAATTACATGTTTTCCACTGGCGCATCAACGATTCTCATTCGTCCACCACCACCTTCTAGCAGCATTGATTTATCGCTGAGAATGACAGCAACCGCTCTATAATCGGCGCCACCCGGGGCTATACGAGCTCGGAAGTGTATATCAACGACGGATTGTCTCGTTAAATCAAGATGTTCCAGCGAAAAATAATAAATCGGATACAGGTTTTTAAAATCAAGTTGCGATATTTGCAAACCAGTGTCGACATTTTGATCACGACCCATATATGACAGCAATCGATGGTACACACGTGCGATATGGTTGTCGCCGTAATTAAGCTGTATGTCCTCGGATGGTTCCTGTTGTCCGTTTATTCTCAGCGAAACATCCCTGACTCCTAATTGATCAAATATCATATGGCTGCGTTCTTGACTGCCCAATCGTTCCCTATTCTGTAGCGCTATGAATATATGACGCGGGGCTGAAACACCCTGTTTTGATGCCAGGTGCCATGTAAACGTATCGGCGACGTTATCTTCTTTAGCATCAGTTGTTACCGCTAGCCAACTCAACAACGATTTCCCTCCCTGTTCCATAAATGCTAACAATCGTGCCTCCGTGGTAACTGATGGAGTCAGCACCGGCATCCACAATGCCATTTTAGTTAAAACAACCTTACCGGCAGCGACGCCAGCAGCACGCCATATTGCATTGTTATCATCGCCCCTTCGCGTCAGCGCGATTGTATGCTTAGCCTCATAGATAACTTTTCTAACATTTCTGCAGAATCCAAATATGTGATGGAGTGGAATCGCGCATGAAAATTTTCGGCGTGGTCTTTGCAACATCCCTACTCGTGCTGCGAATCCCATATTGTAATTATCGTTAAGACTTTTTATAACAGTGAAATCAGCGCCTGGTCTTGCTCTGCGGTCTGGGTTATTTGCTTCAGCCTGTGGGTCAATTGCGGTATCTCTTGCCGTCAGCACGTTAACGTACTGAAGATGATCAGCGTTATTGGTGGTGTCCTTTGCGAACATCATAGATGGACCCGCCGATCTTGTATAATCATCCGAGTATCTCGCCAACCCAATTATCGTTGTTGCAACATCAACCTCGCGTTCTATTGATTCAATTTCTCGCCCGTCAATAAGATATCTGGCGCTCTCAAATAACGCCATGATACCGTTGTTGACGAAGCCAACTCGAACACGATGGTCATCTGCGTATGGTGCATTATCGGCGGCATTTGTCACGAGTTCTCCCTCGATTTCGATAAACGCTTCACACGGCAGAAAGTATTTACTGGTATCTTGGACCTGAAGTTCAATTCGCGATCGTAGGTCGGGTTGAGGTACATAATAAGAATAAAATTGATAATCACGGACAGAATCATCCCTGCGCACTGGGGCGTCCATATCAAACGCGGGATCAGCGGTTCGCGCAAACATTCTATTATTTATCATGTTGATGTTTTCAATTGAAATCCATCAACGTCGTTTTCGTCGTAAATTCTTCGAATTTAAACCACTCCCCGCTATCGCGTTCATGAGCGCGTTGGTTGCCGCATCGGCGGATGGCGAAGTCGCCAACGACGGAGTCGTCGCCAACGACTCTAGTTTTTCTTCCACGGCGTTATTTATTACTTTACTGACATTTGCAGGCATCACTGTCGTTGATGGCATTACCGGTGGTTTCTGTTTTCTTTTTGAAAATCTCTTGGATTTCACCAACGACATTAGTTTGTCCCGCGCGGCTGAAAGCGCCTTTCCGGCAACATCTCCAATAGCGCTGATTCCCTTATCACGAATAACATCAATAGCCTTCATTCCTAATTGTTTGGCTAACGGCGCTACTTTTGGAGCCATTCTTGTAAATAACCCCGCAATGGTGCTACCGAGACCATCTCCATAGTACGCGCGGTAAACAGGCAATCGCGAGTTTACCACGTAGACGAGTACTGGTTTATCGTGGTTGTAGTGTATGATCATCCTTATTAAAAACACCAGTTTTCCAATTAATCATCCACGAGCTCGTCTATGAGCGTTCGATATGCATTAATGTCCATAATACCGCCTGCAAATAACCGCTTGCAAATATCAGCGGCCTCATTGATTATTTCCGGAGAGTTATTTCCGGCTCGTTTTCCTCCGATTAGTACTTCCAGCCGTGATATATCACTGAGAACACTATTAGGACAGGTAACGCCGTAGGATTCTTTACCAACAGAGTATCCTTTTCCTTTTTTTGGTGTTATACTCTTAACTTCCTTGTGGAATGCGTCGTAATCGGATTTACTACGATGTGGTAATGCATCTTTATGTTTACTCGCTAAATACACTATTCTTGCCCAGTCCTTTAACGACTTTATATTTTTCTCGTAACCGCTATTGATATGCTTCTTATCTCGTATGCTCTTAGCAAAATTGTTGGCAGCAAAATTAATTAATTCTTCCCTGTTGCTGAAGCCTCTAATTTCATCTATTGTGCTCTTCTTGAGTACAATACGGGGTATATTCCCCTCTTTTTCTTCCGGTATTTCTTCTTCTGGTGTTTCTTCGGGTATTTCTTCTTCTGGTTCTTTCGCAGTAGCACCTAATTCTTCCTCGTCGGCCATTGTAACATAAGGTTCTTGTGGTTCGGTTATAGCGAGTGGTGGTGGCCTCCGTGTTGTAGCAGCCGCTATTTTTGCAGGGAGTGTTTCTAAAGACCTTTTTGTTTGTTTTGTCTCTGCCGCTATCTTTTCAAGCGCACCAAGAACGGGTACAGTTACCGCCGTAACATCCTTAGTCGCTTTAGTTACCGGGGCAAATAACTGTTCACTTCCAACAGCAAAATCAGTTTGCATTTGTTGTCGCGTTTGAAGTTTCTCTCTCACTCTGTCTCGTAACGGTATAAACTTTCTAAGCGCTGCTAGCCGCTCTCTGGCTAGCCGAGTAGTAAGTGATTCACCTACCATTATTGTAAATTGATCCGCAATTTTCTAATTTTCCGCCGAGTGTACCATCGGGGGCTCCACGGAGTTTTCGTCTATAATCCTTCTAATGTTTTTGATCTTACTAGAAATCTCCCGGCGTCGTTCATAAACACGTCCGAGTTTTTTTCGTATTATTTCAACGGCAGTAAATAGTCCAATGAATGCATTTGCGTCATTGTGGTACAGGTTCTCATTAATCGTATGTTGTAATCGTTTTATAAAAAAATACTCGCGGGCCAGGGTAAAACGCCCCCGTTTCGACTGTTCGTTAATAATCTCATAATCGGATAATATTTTTTCACTGTCGAGACCATCAGATAATTCAATTCCTTGATTTTTTAATTTTGAAATCTCGGCTAATATATTATTGATGTCTTCGATATTCATTATTCTTATAAAACATCTTATTTCTAATATCAAAAATTTTAATAAAATTATTGGGGGTCATTTTTGACCCCGTTTTTTGTATGGACAGTACAATGCCGTAGATCTCCACTCGAGTGTTGTGGCAGATTGCAGGCATACATGGACAGTACAATGCCGTAGATCTCCACTCGGGTGTTGTGGCAGATTGCAGGCATACATGGACAGTACAATGCCGTAGATCTCCACTCGGGTGTTGTGGCAGATTGCAGGCATACATGGACAGTACAATGCCGTAGATCTCCACTCGAGTGTTGTGGCAGATTGCAGGCATATACATATACTTAATTAAGGACATTCATATCTTGGAACCCCAAAGCATACATCTCCGAGAGGGAGGCCTAGATGACAAACGTCATCGTAGACCGCCCAGAAGATATGCTTGGGGGACATCACTACATGTACTTAATTAAGGATGAAGATATTTACAATGAAATGATTGATGGATGATGGGACGACACAAGACAGCACAAACATAAAACGGCGGGGCGGAACTCTACGGCCAATTCAACCAATCAAAAGCAACCCAATTAAATTAACCCGGTTGCATGATTGTGAACAAAAGACAACCACACGCCCGGGTCAAGAGCGTGGGTTAGTTTTGATTAGTTGAATTGGCTTTCGAAAGCCCCAGGCTTATAACGAGTCATCTTATATATAAAGTGACTAATACAGCGGCGTCAGTCACAAGGTGTGTGTTAATTTGAATTCCCTTGAATCGTTTGAATCATTAAATACTTATTAATGGTGTTTCACGGCATTTAAATGAAACCAAATACTCAAATAAAACATTAAAAAAAAGAATACAGCTGTTATATAACAGCGTGTATTTCATTAGTTTTCATCGTAAAATGATTAATTAATCGCAACATTAATTGGACTTCAAGGGACGTAACTCTTGTCATGCGACGCTATCACAAAACGAGTTATCTCCCTTTGATGTTATATATGAAAATCGAATTCTGTGTCCGGTCCTTTTTGAGATCGCTGTTTGATATACTTGTTCTGCTACTTTTCGTATTGAGGCGATACAAATGCCAAAATATTTTCCTGCCTCATTCATCGACTGAAATATTTTTTCCTCGTGAGTTGTTGTATCAAATGACTTTACGGGTTTTGCTTTCTTTGAGTATTTACCAGTTTCCCCTTTTTTGGTATTTTGACTTTGCGAGATAGTTTGCAAGTTTGTAAGAGAATTATCAGTCTTATTATTATTAATATGATCAATAACAAGCCCATTCTCGATTAATCCGTTAAATGCTTCAAATACCGCCCTATGAACAAGATAGATTTTTTTCCCGGAACCAAATATCAAATATCCGTGATTATTTACGGTACCAACCGGCTTCTTCAGTCTGCGGTTTCTAACAATGCCGTCGCGAGATGCCTCGCAATTAACGAGCACAGGATGCGGCTGAAATTCTAGGTCCATTTGTATAATAATACTACTTGTCTAATTTATTATTTGGTTTAATTATGAATCTTTCAACGTAGTCTTGGGGGGTTTTAATGACGAAATCGGCGGTGGGGTCAATGACGGCGTTTTTTATTCGCTTGTCATAATAGCGTTTTAGTTCCCTGTATCGCTTTCCGCCACAATTGATACACAACTGCGATTTTCCTCTTACACCAACGTGGCAAACCAAGCACGGGAGGGGGCCAAGAGAACCATTACGAACGCTTTGTAAATGATACCCGCAGAATTCACCTCTACATGATTTATTGCACGGGGTTGTCGACCCAATCATCAACCATTTGCATTTATTCATTATACTATATTCTTTTATTTAAATACTTGTTTTAATTATATGGATGAGTTTGAGAGATTAGCAGTAATTAAGCCCTGGAAAAATATTAAGTTCAATCTCGATAGAGTCCTCAAGGACACACCAAAAGCGTTAATAAACGATAAAACCCTGTTGAGTAAAATACGCGATTGTATCAATGAATTCAAGCGTGATGGTGCATCTCATAGTTGGTCAACATTTCGAATTGATGGTGTTGTTGATGCTACCATGAACGACAACCGCGCAGCAACGATAATATCACAACTTGACGGTAAAAGGTATTTCTTCAGAGTAAAATTCATTTTCCGGGTGGAATCAGGCGATTGGATCATACGTGATAAATTTGAACCAGTTCTCAGCGACAAGAAAACAGTCACTGTCAGCCGCGACTCCAAGCCGGGGTTGTTAACCGGAATTGATAGACCATACTATGAACGAGCGTATCCTGAAACAGCAGTTGTTTATGGAATATACCCGTTAAATAAGAAACCTGATATCGGAAAACTGAAACCGATGAAACAGTCAACTGGGATAAATTGTGTAGCAGAACGAATAATAGAGCATTTTACAAATGCATGTCGAGGAAACAAATTGACTGATTTACGACGTAGCAAAATCAACCAGTGGGAACTAACCGTAAAAGAGCGTGGAGCAACCATCAGCGACATAGCGAGATTAGAAACGTCGTTGAGATTTCCAATAACCGTTACAACGATAACCGGTGAAGTATTATACGAATCGAAGTATAAATCGAAGGGAGCCCCAATCAAAATTATCGATCATAACGAACACGCATGGACGCCCGTGATCACAATATTTCCACGGGATAGAACAGTAAAGTATATACCCGAAGAATTTTTAGGAGAACAATTCTCCAAGGACGGTTTTCTCGCGGAGAGGAAACTATTTGATGCTATTGCCTGCTTGTGTAAAAACGACCCTGTATCAGTGTGGTTACTTCGCAGCGCTGAAAACAATGCGGATACCTTTGATCAGTTTGTAAGACCAAACGGTGAATTATATCGCACTGAAGCATTTCACAACAGGATGAAAAAAACCGCCATAGAATTTGAGGAGCATGATGAACAACTGCTAACAAATTGTTTTACGATTCCATCGGTTGTAGCTCATGTTGCAGCAAGGAAAAATGCGTGGAGACCAACGCGCAAGGAATTTCTGCCGGATGTACAATCCAGTTGTTTGGAGTATTATCACGGTGGACTATGGAACACTGAATACAACCGCGACGCTATGATCTCGGTTGATATGGTTGCCTGTTATCCAGCGAGTTTTCTCGGGTATGGATCCGCCGCTGAGTATTTCAAACGATTTGGACACCCCAGTCATGAAATGACTCGTGTTGCTATTAATGGACCACTGCCTGATTTTGATTTAACCGGATTCGCTCGCATAGTATCATTTGAATTCGCGGCAGGACTCCATCGCTGTTGCTATATTTGGATCGGTAGACACATGGCTGAAAAGAAGTGGCTGCCAATAGCGCTGCTACGGTATATGATTGATTGTAGCATGCTAGTTTCGTTGATTGTCAGTGACGCGATTATATCATACCGGGCGCAGACTGAAGTCTGGTTACCAGAACCGGAGCGTCTAGATAGCATAATTGACGAGTCCAGAAAAAACATTGATGCCGACGAGGAATATATCATCGAATGGTCCAGGAGGATATTTAACCAACGAAACCGCGAGGCAAAAGATCTCGGTAGAAGAATAATTGGTAAGTTCACACAAGGTGGAAAAAACCACGACTACAAACGATATTGCTCACGGCTGATTATAGATGACGCAGAATATGATTTCGTAATCAAGGACGCAGTGGCAAAAAATAGATACGTGAACTGCAAAACAGCTTTCTTGTCCAATGGAACGAGGTTGGGTACAGTTGTTACCTACAGCGATGGAGACAGCCCGGCGTATCCACATTTGAGGGCGTCTATGCTGGGTTATGCCGCTATCAATTTATTCTCGATGATAAATAGATTCCCCGATACCGCGGTTAGAGTAGCCGTTGATTCATTTTATATTGACGTAGCGTATAAGGGAAACGTAGCCGAGTTTACTAGTCCGGACGAGAGTTGGGGTACATGGAGAATTAAAAATGAAATACGACGCGATTATTCCCCGTCAGCAGATGTCACCGTTGAGAACAACTACTTACGCGGTGATAAATTGTCAGAATGGTCTAATGCACCATCGTGTTCTGATCCAATTTGTAGACATAAAACAGTTTATTTAAGCGGTTGTGGCGGGTCAGGAAAGACGACTCGGGCAATTGAATTATTTCGAACGCGGGCAAGTATAATCGTGCTTACACCGACCCATAGACTAGCGCGAGAGATAAAACAACGAAATGTTGACGCCGTTACTTATCACAGCTTTTTTCGATACAGCGGCGGTGAGTGGACTCCTGATCGAATGGGTGAAAAATTTATTCCCGACATTATCATCTGGGATGAGATATGTACTGTTTCGTTAGACGTTTTACAAATGTTTCTTGAGTGGTTGCTGCTCGCGAATACAGCGGTGATCATGTGTGGCGACCATGGCCAACCACCACCATTTGTCGGCGAGGGTCCACATAATTGGTTGAGCGGGTTCGTGGACTATTATGAAGAAACCGATACTGATTACCGAGCACTTGATGAACAACTGCGCGAGGTTAAAAAATTAATCAGATTACAGCCGGATAGAATTCAATGTGAAATAATCCGCGAGGTGATTCCGGAAACGCCGTTAAATGAATTCTGGGAAACATGGAGACCAAACGATTTAATTGTAGCGAGTAGAAAGATAGTCAGAGACACACTTCAGCGGAAGTTGTTTACGTTGCATAAGGAAAAGTTTCCAACGCGTCCAGTGCCGTTATGTTATAGACCCGCGGACACACGGCGGCAGAACATTGAAGTTGAAATTCCAGGCCGGACAGAAAAACAAATTCTCGTGCTGAATGATATCGTGCTCGTTGATATCGGTGTCGTCGAGGACGCGCTACGTGCTGATAAATCCCCGTGGACGCTAGGATACGCAACAACAATACATTCCTCGCAGGGACTAACCATCACGGACACAATTGTTTGGATAGTTGATAATCGCATCGAATGGTCAAATCTAGTCTATCTTGCAGTGTCCAGAGTACGAAGGATAAATCAGCTTCGAAGAATTGTTATTGACGGAGCCGGTGACGGAGTCACTGACGAAGCCGGCGACAAAGTCACCATCGATGCAAGCGTCATTGATAGAAAACTCTCGGGTTACCGCCAACAGGATAAAAAAAAACAGCGGCGTTTTGATATTGATGCCGAATTAATAATCTCGCTACGACAACAACAGAATAATCACTGCGCGAGTTGCAATTGTATAATGAGTTGACGTTATTCGGATAAAGACACTCGCCAATTTACCGTGGATAGGATCGATAACAGTCTCGGTCATGTCAAAAACAATGTGAGGTTGGCCTGTCTTGAGTGCAATAGACGCAACGGCGCTAGTTAAGACCACGTGGGGGTAATTGAGTATCGTTAGGTATCACTTGTAGTTGCTCGCGTGTAAATCCGCGCTGAGGAGCAGTTGAATCCAGTCTATAGATCGGTGGTCTACCAGTTGATCGTGTTATCGTTGATATGTTATGTGTGGTAACACTCCAAATAGGATCAGTAGCTCTTTTTTTACCGCCTTCAAGCTCTCCTGGTTCATATAGATATCTAACAGTGACATCGCCAAGAATCGGCTTGGAAACGCTATTTATTTTTGATTTTCCGGGTATATACTCGTATTTAATCGCGTCGCTGGGCTTCATGTTGATTGCTCGGGTAATCTCGTTATTTAACGCTGCAATTACACCTGGCAACCTTTTAACCCATTCACGAGATCGTTTTTCTTGGATGAATTCCTTCGCGTATTGATATCCAAATAACCGTTCAGCGAGAGTCCGATTGAATCGTTCAACAATTGCCTGATCACGATGTAACGCAGTATGACCTCGTCGTATCGCGACGCTATGATGTTTCAGCGTTGATAAAACAGCGCCGCGAAATTCACTACCGGGATCAACTTGTAATAGATTTGGCCAGCGCAGAGGACCTCTTTGATAAATTCTTTCAAACGCAGCGGCTACTTCAGTTGCCGACTTTGTTTTTAACGGCTCCGCTTGTTTGTATCGACTCGCAACATGAACTACGGTTAGCGCGTATTTGTAACCGTTGTCATGCGGCAGAAATAGTATATCAGCCTGATGAACTTCATTAGGCACGCCGACATCAAAGCGAGAGAAGTTGATTTGTTTAGGCGGTGGTAGATAAATTTGCCATATAGCCTGTTTGGATAACCAATTAGCCGCAGTGGTCTTTGTTACCTTTGCAGCGCTTGCAAGCTTACCAATTGCGGCCTTCCCCTTCCAGTATCCTCTCGGAGAATAATAGATGGAATCCATCGTTTTTCTTGGATGATTGTTATTAATTACCAGCGCCAATCATTAATTTACCTTTCATAGCCGATTTTACCAACCATGAGGCCAATTTTTCTTTGACGGATTTATCAGGAATAGCATTTAGCGCGTGAATTAATTTTACATCCGCGATATGACGCTGTTGCAGATCGCTACTTTTGTAAGCAACATCATGAGCATGACACGCCTTATCGATAGCGTTTATTGGATACTCACCGGGTCGCGGCTGATTTTGATCATCGAGTCTAATATCTAATCGTGTTCCGGGGCCACAGTAGCTATATCCTGGGAGGTGCTTTTCTCCTGGATACTTTGCCCAGGAAGTACCGGGGAGTTTTGATAACTTGGCTGCAATATCACCTCCTCGCTTTTTTTAAAAACGTCTCCGGGTCTAGCAGAAATAAATCTAAATTTCTTTGTACCGCATTGTACGCACTTACCAGTAAGCGCCGATCTGTTATTTCTCGTTGTAACGGTTGTCATATCATTTGTGCCAGTACGCACTCTACACTTCACACAATATAGATCCATAATTTATGTATAGAGATATGAATATAATTGATTTTTCGGCGACTAAAACGAGAGAACCAGTTAAGCATGTTGCAGCGTTACCAAACTCGATCCGGATGATTATCATCGGACCATCTGGATCCGGCAAGACGCAATTGTTACTCAATTTAATAATGAGATGGATGAAGTGGGATAAGTTGTATTTGGTTGCTCCTAGCGTAGATGATCAACGATGCTACGAGGTGTTGAAAGATTTCAACGAGAATGCATCAGCGATCGCTAAAAAAAATGTTATTGAGTTTATTACGGATATCAATGATGCACCGGGTATTGATGATATTGATGGCGACGTTAACAATCTAGTCGTGTACGATGATGTTATGTTAGACAATCAAAAAAACCCAGCTAGGATATTTTCCAGAGGCAGGCATAAAAACACTGACGTGATATATGTCACTCAACGATACACTCAGATTCCAAAAGTAATCAGAGACAACTGTAATATTCTTGCTGTATTCAACGGCGTTGATACACACACGCTACGAAATATTTGGCAGACATGGTGCGGCGGTGACATGGACTTTAATGGTTTTCGAAACTTTTTTAGTCATGCTCAGTCGACCCCACATGGATTCGTAACGATAAATTTACATGATCCTCGGACACGATATCGTATCGGACTTGACCAAATATTCGGTTAAATTGTAAATAACCACTTAGCAGCAGAGGGGGCAATGACATCGACGCGGTCGTCGATGTGCTTACCGGACGCTGACGACGCTGGGGATCGACGCGCAGAAGGTGTTAATTAAACCAAATGACGTCACCATCGTGTAGGATGGACCGTCGTCGTTTTTTTTTTACCAGGCGCTGACGACACTAGATCGTTGAGTGCAGAAAGTATTAATTAAGCAAAATAACGATTGGACAAAATGTCCGATTCGCCCCCTCTGCTGCTCTATAAAGGGACAACTATATCGGGACATCCAGTATTAATGGTGGAGGAAGAACTCGTGAAACCCCCATATATATAGATATATTATGAAGACAATTATGAGTGAGGTTTAAGTTTGATCTTCAGCTATATAACTGAAAAGGCGGCCACCAAATAAACATTAAACATTGCAACGAGTCAGCCAGCAAAAAGCCTATTATTCACCAGGTCCATTTTTATTAATTTCGTAACATTACTGATAATCACGGTCGACATGATAATTATATAAGCTCAACAAGGCCAACCAATGTGGTCGAGAGGTTGTTTCCAGACAATTATAATGAGAATTGCATAAATGTGTTCCCTTGCCAGTTTAAAAAAGATCAACACTATAGAAGATCTAACGCAGACTATGTAAGTGATAAATCGTAACCAGTATATTCGAAATGCGGAATGATGCAAAGAAATAAAAATACATGGTCCCAAATAATGAGATGTTAGAAACACACTCAATCGTATATATAATTTAGATTAATAGTCAGCTAAAGCAAATAATAATAATGATAATAATAATAATAATAATAATAACAATAATAATAACAATAGTAATAAAAATAGTAAAGGTATTATGTAATTTTTAATATGGCGGAAAGTAAGTTATATATTTGAACCTACATGGTTAGCTGTGTAGAAAGGTTAGTTTACCTTTTCCCTATTGTCGCTAGTATTAATAGGTTTGACTGTTCCTTAATACTGACGTTTCTTTGAAGGACACTCTGAGGACAAACTTTTTGAACAGATCGCCGGCATCTCACCTGTTCGCGTGGGTTTGAGTCTTGCGTTTGTCCAATGTGAATATGTGATAAAGATTACAAGTAGCGTCCCTTAGATTGGTGGTTCTTACAGTAATTTTCCCGGGCACTTACTCCACTAGTTCCACTGGCCGATGTGTATGTCCCATATTGTGTGAGATATGGTGAGAAATACTGTTGAACCAAAACCGACAAAGCAAAGTTTAAAACAGCGACGTTATTTTTGTCACAATGTGACTTTAAAAAATGTTGCATGTGCTTTTTTCTCTCAGTCAATGTCAGTAATAATCAATAATGTTTTAGCAATATGTGGAGTAATATGATTTTTGATGAATATTGAAACCATATGTTTTGTTTGAGTTAAACAGCATTTATTTGCATACATTATCATAAAAATTTATACATATTCAGCAAGTAAATTAGAGTATTCAGTTAGACCATTGCGTTCATTTAGAACTCTCTACACATTGACAATAATTTTTGATGTCTTGGCTAGTGGGAGTAATACATTATGATAATGGAAAACATTGAACAAAGAAAGCGAGAAATGAAAATAAATTCATTACATAATATTTAAATAATATTAAAGAGTGTATGATAGCTACTTGTACTAAAGCTATTTTGTTGTATACTTTAAAACAAAATATGAAAATATTGTCTCGGTGGAAGGATATAGATAGTAACAGACTTACTTACCAGTGATATATCAGATTAGTATTAATATTAATACATACAAAATGATGAAACAAACTGCTAATTCACCGCGTGGTCACCTAATGATTATATAATGTTTTATATTGAGAACCTTTTCATGATACGAAATTTAATCCAAGTCGTGTGTGCAAAGTGTGTGATGCCTTGGTGTAAGAAAATAAAACCTATCGCATAATCCAATCTCAGTTCTCATTACAACAGTTCGACAACGCTTCAGATTCCAAATCATTCAGATGTTGTTGATGCTGAGGTTAATTATAGTGGCGTGCGCACAATTGTGCATGTGCCACTTTTTTCTGACTGCACCGCAGCCTGCTAGTTGTTCCTGGGGAAGGGAATGATGCCACCTCCCCCAGGCTTTTATGGGTTCAAGGAACCCTGATAGTCTGGGCTCAATCTGTGAGTCCATAAAGGTCCCTTACAGTTGAATGGTTGGCTGTCAATAGTGGGAAGGAGAGCTCGGAAAGGTCCTGGTTGCTTCACATTGATTGGTTTCTTGTTGCATTTGCCTGGTGTTTCGTGGGGTTTTTTCTTTCTTTTTTTCAAAATGTTCTAAAAAGGGAGGGGGTGTTTTATGCTATCTATAGAGGTTGTTTGTAGAAATCATGTATGAAGAGAGATTTTCAAGGTTATTATGGTATTACTAGTCGAGGTGTTTAGGGTGTGCTTCCTACGTTATGTCATTTATACGTTTTTAGATATTTCCTCTTTAAGTTATTTATTTATTAATGTTTTTAGAGATTGAATGTTATTTATACTTTATTAAGCAAGAGACCGGAGTCCTAGCCGATTACACGGTTCGTTAATGGCATCTAGGACATCCGATTTTGCGGTTTCCTTAGTTTTTGATAGGTGCTTCGTAAATGAATTATTTATTAATATTTTTATAAAATTGAATTATCTGTTATGGGTTTTTATGTGGGGGCTTCTAAATTTATTTAGCTGGTTACTGGGTCTTTTGGTTTTGTGGGGATAGTAATTATATTGTTTTCCTAAGTCTTGCTGAGTCTATGAATTTATTTATATTTTTATATGCTGATTGTTTATGTATAAGTCGATAAGTAACTCTGGGTATGTGTGTGGTGATCCAATCTCTTTTTGCTTTTTGATAAATATTTTCCGAGAGGGTTGATATTTTGGGCATATATTGCACACGTGGTGTAGATCTATCATTCAGATTGTAAACATTCCTATTATACAATTAATGTAACGCTAATGGCTTTAAAAATAGCCCTTTTTGTCCATAAAGGAATTCTTGTTTTTAAATACATAACTGAACTGTCCCCATTTCTATTTCGATTTCTATTTCGATTGAGACGGATTTAAAGTTGAAAAGTATTTTGTGCAGATATGTATTATGCTTGACTGATCTAACAATGCCTCATATATGATATTATCGAATTAATAAAACTTTATGCTACTGTAATCAAGGTTACGGTAAATACTAGTAAAAGCTCAGGTTAGAAAACAAACTTCGTTCTAACGCACGCCCTATGTACGTACTTGGATTATTTTCACTGTCATTAACAAGTGCAAACAACATGGGTACTAAAGGGAACCATTCTAATTATACTGTTGTAATTACAAATCTACCCTATACATTCGACATTTATGTGTATGTGAGTGTGATTGAATTTGTGTGCATGTGTGTGATAATGTATATCATAAACTCTGATACGCTCAGCCTCCTATGAGTTGCAATAAATGCGAATATTATAAATACTCTAAGAAAACATAGCTTATTAGAAAACAAATGTTTGAAATAATGTTTTCTCTGAATGAAAATGTGTTCGATTAGAGTTCTCTATGTGATTACGTTTTCATTCATTATAAAAATGTCGAAGTTATTGATGTCTATGCTAATCCAACCAATCTTTGGGTAAATATTTTTCACAGTTCAAATACCAAACTGAGATCTCTTCCTAATTAACATCCCGTGCATGAACCTTATTTTCATTTTCATTTAACAAGCAGGAACAACACCAGGAATCTCTCATCCTTGTATGCCTCTTAATCCTTACAATGTAACACAATGCCAGAAACCTTTACTCCTCAGGTACATATTCAAATATTTCTTTAACAATTTAAGAATTACTTGGTTGGGTAATTCTATTACGCGTGAGACGGAGTTAAAGTTCAAAAGTATTTATCAAAATTTGAATTAATCTAATTACCAATGTCTCATATTATCACATCCATTGAAATTTATGCTACTGTAATCAAGGTTTGGGTAAATACTTGCAGCTAATCAGATTAGAAAGCAAGACCTCGCTCGAACTTACGCCCTACGCGCGAACTCGGATTTTACTTCATTGTTAGTAACAAGCTTAATCAAGACGGGTAAGAAGGATCACGATTTTCATCATATATATATATATATATATATATATATATATATATATATATATATATATATATATATATATATATATATATATATATATATATATATATATATATATATATATATATATATATATATATATATATATATATATCCTAGCACGTGAATTAGGAGTATGATCAGCAGCCTTTATTCTTTATAAATTTTGTTTTTAGGATTGTGCCGTGTTGTGGTAGAAAGCTTTTGAATTTAGACCTATACTGCCCACATTCTAAACCAAACGTCAGGTTCTGAGACACCTCTTTGATTGGCCTGTGTTTGTAGGCAGATTCAACGAATATCAGTATACTTTTACACCGGTTTTGCCTTGTAATGGCTTTAGTTTATAAATGTACCATATAAGATACAACGGTAAGAACTCTGTAACGTCCTTTCAGACATCTATATTATAATGTAAATATAAGTTTGCAAAATGTAATGGTATCCAAGCTGCAATTATAGAAACACCTACCCAGCTACTGAGTGTTCCTGTCATTGTTTCGAACTAAACTGAATGCAAGAGATTTAAAAAGGCATTTATTTCATCTCTCTGGAATCTATGAATGAAACAAATATCACTGTTCAATATATATTTCAAGAAGTTATTCTTTGAATTGTACTCTTCTGTCATCATTGGAAACACACTTCCCGCCTAATTATTTAAAACTAACATATAATTGCTTGTAAATATAGTACATTTCTTCTTGAGCGTGGATTATGTACATATATTCATTCCACTATATTCACTGCATTTGACACGTGAGTTCGTCGTTTCATCTGTGCTTTATTCGTTTGGTTTTAGTTTTTTTTATTATTTGACATTTTCAGATGTCATCACTTACTTCACTTTAAGTTTGCTTGATTTATTCCACATTTTAAATTATACAGATTTGGTTTGCATCATTCATAATGAATCCATCTTGTTCCAATATTTTCTATGTCTGCTGAATTTGTATATATCTTTTGTTCGTTTCAGATCCATAGTAATTTTATTTAGTATTTCTTTTCTATATATACTTTAATACTTTAATTTCATATTTTTGTCCGCGATTGCCTTCATAGAGCTAAGATAGCGAATGCTTCAAATGAAACCGTAAACTGGAAGAAACAACGAAATTAAGAATAGGACTCATTCTAAACTATGTTTTAGGATAGTGTTCATTTATTAGAGGAATATCTTCCATTTGTTCAATCACTGCATATAATATTAATTCGACAGTACAAAATATTCGCTAAGGTGAAGAAAAATAACAATAGTTTTCGGATGAGTAATCCTTTTGCATACGAAAATCAGTTTTGGAGACAATCCTATCTTTGAAATAGTATACCGTTGAAATCAATTATGGCATCATGCAATACGCTTGCTTTTAGTGTATTAGCTGTAGATTTTGTTCATTTTTAATTGATTTGTTCAATCACCTGTTTGAACTTTTTAAATTTATATACTATTTGGGAGACCTTTACGGTCATATATAACTATTGTCGCTTAATAATAATAAAACACACTTTATAAAGTGCATTATTAAATGGATAAATATATTGTTGATTCATAGCAGTCTTCATATATTTTACAAATGTATATTTGAACTTTGATTAGTAATGGGAATAATGTATATAAAAGTTTTCTGACCCTAATTTATAAGGGTCCTAATGGAGTTCAGCCTAATTAGATAGCACTTGATCTTTCAGCTATGTATCAAAGAATGAGTGTGAGTTGAAATTGTTTCATTGTTTCAAGAGACTATGTTGAGATGAAAGAAATATGAATGATAACTTTTGTACAATGGTTTATTGTATCTTCGAAAAAGACGCAATGATGTAACCAGAAAAAATCTCATCCTCATCTCAGAATGAAAATAGGCATGCAACGTGTCTTTAGGTGTGAGCGATTTTTCCACTCATAAAGAGTTACATTGCTACTCACTATATTTTCATGGTAGTAGTAAGATCATTTTGCAGCAATATTCTTTTTGTAACTTTTAAATCTCTATAACCAGATGCTTGCTTTAAAAAGTGTATTTAACAATGATTTGTTCCATATGAACCGGTATTGTTATCGTGCTATTTATATCTGGTGAATATCTTGAGTACACAATGAACATAAACTTCTGTATATCGTTGCTAGCAAGAAGTTTCCGTAAACAGCGCATAAACAAAGGTTTCAGACACAAACTAAGGACACGTGGGTTTTAAAAATGAATCACCAACCCTATCTCTAGCTGGTGAAACTTACAATGCAGTTTCATCTACCGAAAAGATCCCAATTTCTTAAAACAATCTGACACAATGTTGGAATTGCTACATTCTTCAAATATAAAACGAGATGAACCAACATAATGTTGGACTGACTTATGTGTTCATTCGCCTCACATTATTTCACATAAAGCAACGTCTTCTCCAGGTTGTGATCAAACATTGACAAGTTGCTCCATCGCGCAAGAAAGTTTTCAGGCAGACCCAATGCAAGTCTTTTTTAAGTTAGAATCACTTGCCATGCCTGAAAATATACTCGCCCTAAAAAGAGTGATATTTATGAAACGTATTTGACACACGCACTCTATGAAAACAAAATAACACAGTTCTGGTCCTCAGATTGATGATATTGTCAGTTAACACTTGTTCAGATTTTCTGGAAGAGGGATTCACAAGAAACGATGTTACAAACACTTTCACACTTTATGCACGTTCAATACGAAAATTCTGAGTGTCTTGTATTTACGTCTTCTCTATGATTTCTAAATGTATGTCTTCAGGTCCATGTACAGTTTATATTCCATCACGATCTTTATGTACATGTAAGTAATATAAGGGCTAGTATTTGTCTTCGTTGCTGAGCGTTGCAAATTCTTAATGTTTCTCAATCAAATTTTAAATAAACATAAAGGAAGAAAGGAGTTGATATTTTTTCTTTCAGTCGGTATGAACAAGAGATTTAGCATAGTAATTGGTTGGCATGATTAATGATAATACTTTGGATCTGTCATAATTTTCGATTCAATCACTCAGTATCACTAAAATCACTAAAATGTTTGAAATACATGGCTTATCTGTAATAATCAGTTTTTTGTAAAATGATAACAAGAATGTCATAGAGGACTTCATCACTCGCTATATTGACTGTTCTCCTTTCGAAGGTCTCGTGCCTACCCCCACCCCTTGTAGACACAAAGTCTATATTTTTGGATAAAGTTAAACAGATTATTTTCATAATGCTTGTGGCAGTGGGGCAGTTAAGTCAGGTAGCTTAAGACCAGTAAATAAACATATGATAATTGGGTCATCTATTAGATCTATAGTGATTTCTATTTGTATTTATTAACATTATTTCACTACCTTTTTTCTTTATTATCTAACGCACTCTATTCTTTTATAATGTTCAACACTTTCCGTCAAATAATATTGTTCCGCCTTAACATTGTAAGATGTTAAATTTAAAGTGATATTGTTTTGTCCTTACATGGTTGTAGCTGGTAAATTAAAACACTCCCGATTTGCAAACGTAGTTTGAATTGGATTGAAGTTTGGTTTATTTTCAAATTTTAATGATTTTAAATAGTTCGATGCTGTATATAACACAATGTTATAACATTTTGTTAAATCAAGCAAAATTATTCTGTAAAGGTAAAATGTACACAAATTAAAATAGGCCGTTATGTTCTAAATAAAATCGTGTTTATGTTAAGAAACATAAATGTTCACATTACTTTCTAACGAATGGTGTTTTTTATTTGTTTTTAAATCATGCAAATTAGCTAAGCCAAGAAATATTATATTTTAAGTGCGAAATGTATGTCAGTGAAGGATTTACTTAAACATTTTAAATGATAGATTATGTCTGTGCAAAGAATATCTTATATTTCAAATGCATTGTATTTGTTTGATGATATTTTGAAAAGGTTTTTGCTGACATAACGCTCCACACATCTAACGCAGCATTTAAGCAATATAATGCATATTCTGTGTACGATTTTCATATTTAGACGTGTTTCCTTTTTTGTATTTCCTTGTCGAAGATGGATGAGATACGTTATAATTTTAGTTTCACTAAAGCTAATCTCGTGTTTGTTTATATTTATATACTGAATTATCTGCCGGCCTTTACACACAATGAACCATACACTCAATTCACAACCAGACTACTGTATTGACTCTCTGTTTTGTTATCTGCTCGACCTCTAGCCGCAACCCTAATCTTGTTTGAATACATCCATGGGATTACTAGGGTTATCCAGCGTTGTGTTATTGAATATCCAGGGTTCAAGACATCCACGTTTGACCACGGTACGGGTCTTATATGTAGTGAGTTTTAAAATTGAGTTTTTCCTTTCTCATATGGAACAAGCATGGCAGAAAATACTGACTTCCAAGCGGTCATTACGGACAACTCAGAAAGAGAAAAAAAGGAACGTCTAACCTGAACCATATACAACTGCAATGCCAGCAGCTGGTGAAGGAAAGTAACAGATTCATTTGTCAAAAAAATGAGATAATAGAGTATACGGTATTACAATTTAAACCCCCAAATAATCCAGTAATTACATACACAAGTCTTAATATCTTAGAGAACTGTTAAAATTTAGTAGAAGTCCATATTAAATCCAAACTGAAGATGAAGATTCGCCTATGGAATCTCCGAGACTGCTGATGTGCCACCAGCCTTTTTATTGAAAGACGGTAATATAATTCCCGGTTCGAATTCACTAGAAACTCATTCACTAGAAGGATTCATTCTGTATGGATGCTGTTTCAGATGTGAAGGTATACTTTTTCAACGTCATTGCAGATTTTATTCCTTTGCGCTGAACATTTGGAAAAATACACATATTAAAAAACCCATGTACAGTTGAAAAATTCATCCCCTCATCCGAGTCTCACTTGCAATGGTGGATTCAACAAATGCAGACAAAGCAAAATTAAATATATTTTCTTCAGACAGTATTCTCTCATTGTGTTCAATATCTATCTGCCTATCTCTCTATGTATGTATGTATGTATGTATGTATGTATGTATGTATGTAGCGCTCTCTCTTACTCTCTCTCTCTCTCTTTATATATATATATATATATATATATATATATATATATATATATATATAAAAGATACATTCATCTTCTTTAAATGCAAAACAGAGAACAGAGAAAATGTCTAACTTTATGTGAGGAACATATGGTACATATTTATGTAGTGCTATCCAACAAAACCAAAGATTAAGGCAAAAACTACAACCAAAAAATAATCTATCTTTTCACATGCAAGATGTCTGCTGCTCAATATGTTTGCTAAATTGTTAATTTCCCAGAAATGAAGGTATGTTCTCAAGAGCCTCATTTGACGCAGCGGACAATATAACCTCGTCAGCAACTACGACTCGACGGATCCTCAACCTCGCTGGAAGATATCAAATTTAAATAATTTAAGCTAGTTAGTGTAATACAGCAGAAATCTGCTAGCAGGAACATATGTCCAATACGAATATTATTACAGTAGATTCTTTGAAAATATTTCGCAACTCCAGCGTTTGTCATTATGACCTAAATTTACAACAAATTCTCCGAAAGATTACACATGCGCACTCGGATACATAGTCTTCATTGTCTGAATTTAAGTCTTGAGCAATGTGGTATTTAATATTTTTAAGACTTGCTACCTACATCTTGTTAGTTGAGGAATTGATTTTTTTTGTTGATTGTTTATTATAATACCCAGTTTGTTTGAATTTTAATTTAAGTGTATTAAAAATGATAAAACTGGAAAACTTAAAGTGGGCATCTGGTATGAAAGATATTATTGATGTGCACTGGAGAATATATTTTCTCGTAAATAAAAGGGATGAAAACGTTTACAGGGTATTATGGAAACATAAAGTGTTTTATGTCCACGGTCGTGTATATCAGAGTCAGGAAGCCTCATCCTTTCGTCATTGTTATTCATGTCTTGACTTACATTTATACTGTGGCACAGACATATATGACAATGTATTCAGAGGATATTACTTTAAAATGTTTAGAATGTTAGAGGACTGGCTACATATTTGTTTATAGGTTTTTTAAGTAGAACAGGTCCGAAACGAACATCTTTTTTATATCAACCGACAAATACATGCATTAGATTCTCCTTGAATGATGCTATAGCTGAGAATGTGTTAGACTTTTCAAAATAGTTTGATTTGTATAAACTGTGCACATTTAGCATTGTGTTCCTTTTGAACGGTTTCTGTGAGATACCAACATTTTCTTGACACTATAGAACCTGGACGACGTTAATATGACATGAAATTACATGTAGAAATAGACACACCCCTGTCAGATATTATGGTGCCAATGTCATCTAAGTTTTGGAAACTGTCGATATATCGTATAAAATTGCTGGTCAAAATAGTTTCTGGTTTATTGACCTTTCTATGTGCTTTGAAAGTGTTTCAGTTTTCAGACCAATTTAAAAATTATTATTGTATAAACTGCAACAGTGTAAGAGTATCTTTTCACAACATCGTCATATTGGTTGGCAAACGCATGCATTGACCAAAATGTAAATATTTGAATTTGAGCTAATGAGTCGATTCCGCAAAAATTATTTAATATTCGAGCATTTAAACCGATTTTCACCGAACATCTGCGATGAATCTAAAGAAACAAATTAATAGACAATAATGTTGGAAGATAGGAATGCAATCGTTCTTTAGTTAGGATTGCAAGTGAAAGATAAGTTAAAAGTTGTTTTCTATCTAACATATATCACGCATAATGTCCTAAAGAAATTGATATTAATTATATTGCATTAATAGCATGAACAGTTAAATGACAATTTACTAAAAATGTAATTAAATTAACATGAATCTAGGTAAGCTTGCTTGTTTAGTTTACAAATCCATTTCAAGGGTTGTACTTGCATTCATTTCTTGATATTTGATAAATGTATCTATATCTAATATGGCAGAGCAATGAACTAGAGATGGAGGTGCGTCTTGAAGTGTAAACAGCTCTTACTTTACCTACTTCTAGAAATTCTCTGAAAAAAGAGTGTGTGTCTAGTCCGATATTCACTGTCAATTCATGCTGCTTTTGCAAATCACACATGCCATTTAAGATTATTGAAAATTATTTATTTATTTAAGCAACTAGCCATTATTTAATAGATATATTGTATTAAAGTCAACAGGATACACTATTCTTGTTTGGAACAAAGCTAACTAGAGAAGGAGATTTTTACGTATTGTATAAGTTAGGTAAAGGGTATGATGAACTGAATTTGTTTACATGATTAATATTAAAATAATAATAATAATAATAATATTATTATTATTGTTGTTATTATCATTATTATTATTATTATTCGCATGATAATCCGTTAGAAAAACAGTTTGCAACGATGAAACTGCATGCTAACTCGATTTTCTTACAATGTTCGGTACAATTGACAGGTTTGACTGTTCCTTAATACCGACATTTTGTTTTCTTCTGAAGAACACTATGTTGAAAATTGTTTAGAAGTGCTAATATTGGCAGGTCACTGCGATCTCACCTCTGTCCACGTGGATTCGAGTCTTGGACTTGCCTAGTGAAGGTATGTGAGAAAGATTCCAAGTAGCGTTCCTGGCATCGGTCTTTCCTACAGGAGTTTTCCAGGCTCTTCCTCCGTCATTTAAACTGGCCTTGTGCTGAGAAATGGTTTGTAACCAAATATGACACAGCAGCATTTAAAATAGAGATGTTTTAGTGTCGTAACCTGACTTCTATAACTCGTGAATTTAGTTTCCCTCACAGTCAATATCCATTGTGTACATTGGGAGTATTTTAGTAATGGGTGGAATACTTGTTTATTAGCTGAATATTGAAACTATCAGTTTATTTGAAATGAAATGCATTTATTTGCATAAAGTATGATATAAAATACATAAATATTGAACAAGAGATTCATAGGATTGAGTTGATTTTGAGCCCTTACCACATCAACAATGATTGTTGATGCCGTGTCTGATGGAAGTAATGGTTGCGGAAATGGAAACAATGAACAATGATAACGATATATCAAGGGAATTCGTTACATAATGATGAAATCATATCAAGGAATATAAAATAGCCACTTATACTAAAATATTTTGCTGCATACTTGAAAATCAAATATGAAAGTATTTGTGTTGATGGAAGGAGGATATATTCATCACTATTATTTTCAGACTAGGCAGGATTTAGGTAGCAGCTAACCTACTTACCAGAGATATATCAGACTATATATATAAATAGAGATTAAGCAAATTTCTTAGCGATAAATGTCCTAGTATTCATTTTACGATAGTGGCATATAAAAAAGTTTTGTGCAGCGTAACAGAAAAACTGAATGAACGCAGCGCCATGGGTTTCGCTTTGGTGTATTAAAATAGTCTGATTTGCCCAATACATTGATTCTCATGTTTAAATACATTACTACAATATCCCCATTTCTAGTTCGAATAAGACGGATTTAAGGTTGAAAAATATTTATCCAAATGGTTTCTTTTTGAATTAGTAACTAACAATGAGTCATATATGATAATATCGAATTTATCGAGGTTTATGCTACAGTAATCAAAGTTTTGGTAAATACTTGTAGCTGCTCAGCTTAGAAAGTAAATCGTCGATCGAACTTATGTCCTGGTATGATTATGTTCGTCGTCATTAACAAGTGTAAACATCACGAGTACAAAAGTTCACTATCCTCATAATCCTCTTGTAATTACAAATCTTATCCCCTGCAGAGTTACACTAAGCTAGAATACCTTTATTTCTCAGGTCAATTTTCTAATATTTCGAGATAATCCTAGGAATAACTAGATTGGGAACTATTCAAAATAAAAGGGCCACCCGACGAGGTCCAGAGGTTATTGCCTGTAATAACAGCTTTTGTTGCAGTGAAGCAAAACGATAAGAACGAAACTAGTCCATACAAAATTACCTATGTTGATTAGTTCGTCACATGTATTGAGATTTGCATAGTTCTAATTTACTTTAATACTATTTTCAAAGCATCATTTGGATTAAAGTTATATTCATAGTAATTAATAGCAGATAATTTGTCATCAATGTCCATATCGGTCTTCTCCTTCGTTTTCCTGTATTGTTTATAATATAGTCTCAATGCATCATTACAACGATGAAAGTAGAATTATGAGGGAAACAATCGTAACCCAATAAAAAGGAAAGATTTTTTTCTTCATAATTTCTCAGTGCAAATTAGTGCTAAGTATGTGCATAGTGAACGCTAGATGGCAAATGGTTGCCAAATTTTGAATATATATATATATATATATATATATATATATATATATATATATATATATATATATATATATATATATATATATATATATATATATAATGGCAGTCTGAAAGACAACATATTTAAGGCCTGAGAGATTTGTGTGCTGCCAAAGTGGCTGTAAATCAGTTTGCAATCAACATTCACCCGTGTCCAATTTATCTACAATTTTCAGACATGATTATGCATGGGATGAAAGTTGAAATCACTATCTAAAAGCAGCATTATCTCATACTATGTACCTTGTGTGCAGTTCGAACGGTAACGGATATTAGGCCTGAGAGATTTGTATGCTGCAAAAGTCCTTGTAAATAAGTTTGCAGTCAACATTCGTCAGTGTCCAATTGATCCACTGTTTTCAAACATGATTATGATGGGATGAGATGTCCATACCTAAGAGCTGCAGTATCTCATATTGTGTATATTGTGTACTAGAGATTAACTTTGATATTCGTGCAATTATACTGTACGAATGACAGTATGACAGTTTGCATGATTTAGATGTCATGAACGGCATTAGATGATGCATGCAGTTATCTGTCTTGTATGACAAATATATAATGAGGACACGAAAACCGTCATGATCTTGTTGTAATGCATATAAATTGTGCTGCGAATATATTTCAAAATCAAATCAGTTGGGTTATTCTGCTAGTCGAAGGGATCTTTGCCAATATCCATCATTCAAACTTTTAACCTGATGTGTTATTTGCATCAATATGTTTATCAAATTCGGTATTTTAACACTCCAGCTGTCTGTAATGGTCATATACTACAACGAACTTAATTGCTTTACATATCCACACTAGAGCAAGAGTCCATCAAGCCATTAACATGTTTCACTTTATAAATGTCCTTACACTGACCTCGTCTCTAACTGGCACATCTTGGATACAATCCATCCACCACTGGACAATCTATATAACACGTCAGCAAATGTCCTCGAGGTAGCACCAATGCGCCGTCAATGTAAGATAAAAGCCGAGTTATTTCCAGCTAACCACGTCTTTCAGAAACAGTGAGGCGAATTATACTGACAATACAAGTAATGATTGTGTCGGATATACATTTCCTGCTCAGTTAATATGTACTTTGAAAGATGACTTTAAGGAACCGTTTCTGTCAAATGTTAGTGAAAAGTTCCTATTGTATTCCCATATATGATTTTATCGTGCCAGTTTTGACTAGAACAACTCTTCTATCATTAATATAATTATTTAACAAATACATAACATTTCCAACGTCTTTCGATATCCATGAAAGACCAAACCAAATAATAAATGTCATAGACTTGATGCCAAGGTAACATGTCCTTTATTATCCATTTTCTAGCATTCTCTATGTCTGTCCTATTCATACGTAATAATTTACACAAATACATAACACACATAGTTTAATATGTAAGATATACCGGTAGGCTGCCACATTCTCCACTCACAAAATAATTATTCACAAGATGACATTTGACTGGATGACATTAGAATCATGTGATGAAATTTGACTGTGTCTCGTTAGAGATATTTGACAAGGTTGGGATGAAGAAAAATATCAAACTTCATTGAATAATAGGGTATATTATTCGAATGCCGGTGTGCAGCCTTCCTTAGGCTATTTATTAGCTTACATTGACCCCAGACCCCGTAAATTCTACACGTATTTTGTTGGGCGAAATTTCAAAGCTCAGCTAGAGATTGCAATGGATATACCATCACCTCTGCCGATTTGACTGTGCATGGTACGCGCAGAAACCCCAACAAAATTCAAATCTCTATTTAACCTGTCATACCTGAGAGCATGAACACACAGCTGATAAAGTTCAAGTAATACATCAGTTCCACATATACAAATAGAAAAGAACTTAATATCATTCAGATACCTGACTGACCACATGTTGGAGCAATCGAATGCTGCAAAGCAATCAGATCTTAAGAAATGTGTATACCAAATTTACTCTACCTTATAAGTCGTTGACTTCAGAATATGATCTCAAAACTTAAATCCAGAGTTAAAATACACCAGGAAATACCTGTCATTGATTAAGGTAAAGGGCAATTTTGGTCGGGCTGAGAAGATAAATTGCTGAAAGATGAACAAGAAATGCATGCATTTATTCGTGGGGCTACATTGGAAGAATCACAGCTAGGTGAAGACAAATTATGAATCATTTGTTTCAACTCATGGAAATGGAATAATGCAAACAACGAAACATTATATACAGAGATTAATATTTTGCAAGATAAAATCAATCAATTAATTTTTGGAATATATATATATATATATATATGCTAAATGGGCAACCGAAGCCAATCAGATGGTAAATGTTCGTAGCTTTTTTGAAACAAATGGCCGCGAAAATAACACTTCTTGAAGCACTTTGGGTATATGAGGTACAAAGTCTGGCAAAGACTGAAACAGTAGGCCAAACTCTGTTCAACAAAGTAAACTTTACAACAGTGATATGCAGATATATATTGTTTACAGAAATAGCTCTGAATACTGAATAATTCAATCCCCAAATATGAGGTCCATAGCATAATATCGGTCTTACCATAGTATCAAATATTTTAAAGACCACCAATGTCCTTAATTTCCTTTGGTAATAAACTTGATAATGTGCGTGTAAACACAAGATCCGTTTATTTGTAACATGTGACTGTTCCAATTTCTGCCGCATTTTAAAACCTCTTTTCATAATCACTTAAAAGGTCCTACATTGAAAACCAGAATTAATGTCGTCTTATCGACGTTAAATACAAATCAAGTGACATTACAAAATCATTCTTTTATATGTAACAGTTGTTATAATGCTATCGCTGTATCGGTGGAATAAGTTACATTGATAGATGACAATGGTAAACGATCAGGGATATTTTCTGAAAGGAAAATACTTCTACCACTAACTAATTATAATCATTGATTAACAAAGACAATAGTAGAGGACTCAATCTTGTCAGATTCCGATGCTACAGTCAAACTATTCTGCCAAACCTTCTCTTTAATATTCACATTACAACAAGATATAATGCTTTGCATTTAAAACGGTGATAAGTTTCCCATTGATATATTTTGATGCTAGACACTTCCACAGCATAATGTGTTCGATCTTGGCAAAAGCGTTATAAAAATCTAAATGCAAACAGAAACATCTGCTCTCTCAACCTTTTGACTGTTGAGTGCGCATGTTATCAATACGGAATATCCCCGTCGAAACGCGGGTTGTGTTTCGTCAAATTTGCTATTACTTTCAGTCCAGTCATATACAAGTGTATTTTGAAGAGAAGTAACGATCATATCATCAATTATTTATAGACCATTGAAATTATGTGGATCGTCTAAACAAACTTTATATATAACAGCCATATAATACATTATACCTAATAACTATGAACGCAGCAGTATTAAAACCTTAGTGAAATAGTCATAGATAGAAAGGTGTTATAAACGGCACATTACAATTGAAACATTTCGTTTCGTTTTTATCTGGACTGCAATCAATTCCAGATTTGAGTCGATGAATAATGTGTGTAACTTGCTCTTTAGGAGTTTTACTATATCACAATCTGCGTGATGTATATTAAAAAAGTTCCTCTTTTTTCCTGTCATCAATAAGTATTTCTGAATATAGCAGGTTCGTAAAATAGTTATACCATTCTAAGTCAGTTGTATTAAATTACTTAATATAAGCTCTGATACTCTAGAATCTCAGCGTTTTAAAAATGTGTTGATGATACCTCAAGGAGCCAAATATTCTCTACTCTTTCATTGTATAATTTTCTGTCTTTCCTTTTCATACATATATGATTTTATTTTTTCACTGTTATGAAGCTCGAGACACAACGAAGAGCAAATTCCACTAAAACAGCAAACCTAGTTTTGTTACCTTTGTTATGTTCGTACTCAGTACCCCGTCAACAAATTGAGATGAGCTTTATGTAAAATAGACTGTCAAACTTTATAAACATTCGCAGTCGTATAGAGAAATGTAATGACACTCTTACGGACACAAAAATATTACAAAATGCTATTTTTTCAGTATTGAAAATTGTAACAACGCGAAAGCCACATGTAGCCTTTGCCATGAAGCAATCTGACGACTAAATTTAATATTTCCCTTTCTATTGTAGGTCTTACACTGAAACATGACTTCCACATTAATCCGAATCAGCGTTGTGCTGCTTGTTTATTCAAAGTTTACATGTTTGGTGGGTGGCGACTATACCATTAATTACAACTTGTGTCGGTTCGACCACAAATGTGGACGATATGGATATAAATACTACTGGTGCTACGCAGAAGCAAGCTAGGATTATTGCTGCGACAACCCATGCGATTATTATTATGAGAATGACTTAGTTTGCGATTCTGGCATTTATCCTGGTATGATAACGTCCCTTGGAAACACACGCCTTTCTTCGCATCCATGTGTCTTTTATGGACAACTGTACTATTGGTGCTACATAAATAATGATAAGAAATGGGAACATTGCCGTCATCCAGGTGCGAAATGCTCTATAAAAGGCGTCGATTCCAACAGTTATTTCTGCCATGCTGATGTTGATAAATACGGAACACATTACGTGGTACCTTGTACGTCTACGGAATAGAAGACAATAGTTATGTAATTAATTTTTATCTACTTGATGTAAGTCATACCGACGCAAAGTGTGGACATTAAGAATACACTTTTGTTATTTGATTCGACATATAAATAAACTCTAGAGCTATATATGATACAAATGTGAAATCCAGAGACCTCCTAATTAGCAGTTTATTTGTCATTTAGATCCCAACATATATTTAATTTCTTGAAACATCGATGCAGTTCTTATTAGTTAACTGTCGTCGTTTTGGTATGCAGATTTATATTTTTGAACATATAACGGTGAAATCAATAAATATTTCTGCAATGGTGATGTTTCGAGTACTTCACTTCTTCTAGTGAAGAGTTTTCTTTGTCATTTTGATCCAAGCATATTTTAATTGGGGAGAAATCGTTTATGTCATTATTAAATAACAGTGAAAGATTCGTATGTATTGTTGATAACAGACATATAAAAACATTCTTTACGACACGAGAATATTAAAATTCAGAGATTCTAAACATGTATTAGAAATTAATATATTTAACAGGTAAAATGAATTTTGCATATAATTCAAACTTAACAAATATGTCTATATACTCTTTTCTTTATACTCTTAATTTCTTTCTTCTTGGAGAAGATTTACACGAAATCATTCCAAAATCTCAAAGTACATAAAAACGGTAGATTAGGATATATTTATTTAATATTTACTTTATCGTCAATGAATAAGGACCAAATGATATTGTTAATGTATTTACGTATTTATGTAACAGTACAAAACCAGTATGATTTATTCTAGAAAACGCGCCAAGCATAGTGAAGTGAATGCGATGTTTATTCATAATACAAATTGATGAGGATTGAATCTCTTGTTACCGTAGTACCCATCAATAGTCTATCTCTTAAATTAATCTATAACAACGAAAAGTTATGGTCTTCACAACATTCAATAAGGGATTAAAACAAATTTCCTCAACTCTTACACCCAAAGCATGAATTCGCAAAAAATAATTACAGATGATACCGATTTTTAAAGCCGAGATCATTCATGCGAGATCGTTTCAACATACGATTGATATTTTCATTTATTTTATTATTAACATAGATGATTAATATATGGATTTACTAATAGCTATCGTGAATGCAAGGAATCATTTGTTTTTCGAGACAAATTCATATATTATGATCCCCATATAAGAGTTAGCAACCTGAATACCGTATTTTGAAAATGATAACATATGGCAACGGTTACAATCTAAACGTCAGAATCATAACAGTTATTTCCTATATAGAATATCAATTATTCTGTTAAAATTGTCTACATTACTAGCGTTCCTAAAAAAACGTTTATGTTATTTATCTGGTATAGTAAAGTTCGCTGACTTTCGCTTACTCAGTAGCTCGCTATAAAGTGCCTTGATGTTTACTCATCTAAAAAAGAAACACCGGTTTCACCCACCTTGCATTAAAGTGTCTTTAAGTGGTTGAAAGTCTAACTAATTAACCCGAAAACGTACGACACTGATTGAGAAAAGATGTTAGTGTTATGGCTAAGGATCTGTGTCAATCAAGGATCACTAAACATCTTTCTATTCACATGATAACATCAAATATTCGTAGCAGCACTCATTCGTGTTTTGTTTAATTCATCTACAACAATTTGCGTAAACATTAGATAAAAATTCTTTGCATGAATAGAGTCATAATGGACACAGCGATTGTATGTGCATTTCAATGACTCCATTTCATACGTAGATGAAGGCGCAGTCAGTGAAGTGTCCAGATAAAGAACCCATTTGTTCTAGCGCCAGGGACTTAAACTGCCTGTACCTGTGTGTACGCTAATATAGAGGCGATGACACTTGCGCAGGCTTGTTAAACATCAACAGCTTTACTGTTTCTAAAATGTAAAAAATAGGTGAAAATCATTTGAGTCAGAAATATAAAGATTCATTGCATCACTATTACTAGATGTGTGCACAATATTTCATTATCATCAGCAGAGATGTTTATATTCATGTTTTGACTCCAAATACTCCCCATAACCTTGGGTATGAACATTAAGATTAGCTTCACTTTTAAATGATACCAAATATCGCCTAATTTAGAACCGATGAACCAAGAGAGATCTATGCACCCCTGTAAGTACAGCAGAGTGCTGATTATGAGATGGTTAAGGATTGAATCTAAAGGGTAATAAATAAGATCCTGAGACTTATCGGCAAATATTTAGGACATATAAAAAAGACGCTGGATAAAGACCATGTATAATTTGCAAGAGAAATAAAGAGCAGTTATTTGGTAGGTGGCGATTAGCAAAGAAAGGTGATCGAGATTACGAAAATCTCTGAAACTCGTATTACTTGCAGAGTTTAAGAACTGTGTCCATACTGACATTAAAACTTACCTTGATGAGCATAAGGTCGAAACCTTGAGAAACGCTGCTTGTGATGATGACGAATATTCCTTAGCTCATGAAGTTTCCTTTGTAATCAAGTCTTCCACTCAGCAGTATTGTGGTTTAAACGTATTTCAGCCTAATAAAGCCCTTCTAAATTTCTGGCACAACTGTTTAAAAGCAAGTTTCTGATAGGAAGGATACTAATTCTTTATCTCTTTCTACGTGTATCTATTGCAAGAAGAAAGGACATGATAAGGTTGTGGTTAATCCACTTGTAACTGACAACCCTTGTTTGGATTAGAAAGTTGATCCTATTGAAAACGAATCCCCTGATTTAGACCTAACTTGAGCAGCTACCCGAGATATGTCAAATTAAGCTCTAGAGAATCATGATGAAAGTACTCATTTAGCTGACACATGTATTAGGCAATCGTTTGATGAGTTCACTTTCACTGCTTTTTTGGATCAATCAAAGGGCATTGATCACAGTGATCTTTTAACTATTCATTCTATTTATACTAATCAGGTTGACAAACGAAAATCACTTGTCGTCGAAGAGGAAAAAGATCCTGAGATGTCATGTTTGTTTCAAAGGGTCATTAGTGAATCTGAAGCCACTTACATTCCTGTCTATTATTTCATTAAAAATGGCGTTCTTTTGAGAACATGGTGACCCCCTAAAGTAACTTCTGGTGACGAGTAGTTAGTGAACTATTAAATTGTAATTCCTAGAATTATACAGACATGAAACTCTTAGTCTGACCTATGTAACTCCTTTGCCTGGTTAATTAAGGATTAATAAGACTTATCACAAGATCTTGAATCACTTCTTTTGGCAAAACATATAAGGTGATGTTTGTAAATACTGCAGATCTTTTCATACTTGTCAAATGGTAGGAAAACACATTTAGAAGATACTAAAGCTCATCTGCAACATATTCTTGCATTTGACGACACATTTATTAGAATAATAGCAGATTGTATTGGTTCCTTACCTAAGACCAAGTCAGGTAACCAATACTTGCTGACCATTATGTGTGCGTCAACAAGATTCCCAGAGGCAATTCCTTTGAGGTATATTAGAACCAACACAATAATAACAACTTTAATAAAGTATTTTATTTTATTTACTGAATATGGCCTTCCCAAATCTATCCAGTCTGATCAAGTGACAAATTTTATTTCTGGAATTTTTCAGCAAGTTATGTACAAATTAGGCTTCCAATAATCCACATCTTCTGTCTGTAACCTTGATAGCCAAGGGACTTTAGAAAGATTTAACTATACGTTGATAAATATGATTCGGTCAAATTGTTTCTAGATAGGTAAATATTGGGATGATGGTATTAATTTACTGTGATTGCTGTTAGGGAATCAGTTAAAAAATCTTTAGGATTTAGTTCCTTTGAACTGGTTTTTCGACATACTATGTGTTGGCGATTATAGATGTTAAGTGAGCAACTTCTTTCTAATGAAGATGCAAAAATCACTCTTCTTAATTATGTTTCCAATTTTAAGTACAAGTTATCGAAGGCTTGTTAGGTCGCAAGAGCTAATCTGCACTCTACTCAGTCAAAAATGAAATTAAGCTATGATAAAAATGCAAGGGAAAGGCGTTTTCATCCGGGTGATATATTTGAGGCTCTCTTGCCCATGTCACAAAATGCTCTTCAGGCCAACTGTTATGGTCCTTACACAGCTGAAAAGAATGTAAATGATCTAAATTATATTATAATACTCATGTGAGGCGAAAACAAAAACAACTTTGCTATATAAATATGGTAAAGGAGTATGATGAAAGAGATAGCCAGGTTAAACATGCAATTAATTTAGTTGTGCCTGGCCCACCCACCGATGATTGAAGAGAAGGAGTGCCATCGGACTCTATTGATTTTGGAGTGCCACATCTTAGGAATTCAGAAATTATGAATAATCTGGACCAGAAACTTTCATATTTGCGACAGCAACAAAGAAATGAACTTAAACAGGTGTTAGTGGAATATGAGCTCTTATTTCCAGATGTTCCCACAAGAACGAGCAAAACCGTCTATGATGTTATATTGTAAATTCCACACCTGCGAAACAACACCCATACACGATGAACCCTTTCAAACAGGAATATTTGGAAAACTGAATTCAGTATTTGCTGGAAGACGATTTCATAGAACCGAGTAAAAGTGACTGGAGTTTGCCACGTACGCTTGTTCCGAAACAAGACAAAACTTTCCGTATGGGCACTGATTATAGACAGGTGCACAGTATGACTAATGGATATTAATGTCTATTAACATGACTGCATTAATAAAATAGAAATGCAAAGTATGTCACCAAATTTGACCTTCTGAAAGGATTTAACCAAATTCCATTGACGTGATGAGCAATGAACATTTCTAAGACATATCGTGGGACATGGACACGTTACACCAATAGATGCTAAGGTCAAAGCTATCTATGAATTCCTTGTGCCTGTCAGTAAAAACTACTGATGCTATTTTGGGGTATTGCTGGATACTATGGGAAATTTTGTTCCAATGTTTTCATAATTCCTGAACCCCTGACTAATTTATTGTGCAAGAAAACCAAGTTTCATTGGGCTGAAAAATGTAAAGACGCTGTTGGTAAATTAAAAGCCATATTTCTGAGTGCACCAGTTCTTACATCTGCAATTTTCAGCCAATCATTTAAACTGTCTGTTGATGCAAGCCATGTTGGGGTTGGAGTAATATTGATTCAAGAAGATAAAATTAGTGTTGATCATCCAGTGTGTTATTTTTCTAAGAAATTAAATAAGCACCAGAGTAGTTATTCTACAATAGAGAAATAATGTTTGGCGGTGATATTGGCATTAAAACAATTTAAAGTTTACATTGGTTCTGCTCCTTTTTCGATTATTGTGTTTAGTTATCACAACACCGTTACTTTCATCAGCAAGATTAAGAACAAAATTCAGATAATATTAAGGAGAAATTTGTTGTTTCAGAAATATGATATTGACATCAAACACTAGGGGAAAATAAATCTTAACAGTAGATATACTTTCCCGTGTATACAAATATATTATTTCGTGTATATTTTGTATCAATCAGAAGGAAGATGTTTTCGTATGTTATCATTTTATAAACCATATGTATAAATAACCTATGGTTAAAAATGCTTTATTATATAAATCTTTCTTTTTCTTTATTGGAGGAAGTGTTATGCAGATTTAAATTAATTGCTTTTCTGTTAATTTTCAAATAATTTGTATTCCATTGCATGTTATTGCAATGTAATATCGTTTACTGGACTTGATTTATTTTCAGAATTAAATTTAGTTATCTTTGACTTGATTGATTTTTGTTTTAAGTTATTTCATTTACGTAAATACTTCACAATAAAAACATTATATCTAGTTGCTGTCCTTAAAATCAGTGACTGTTTTGGTAAACAAATTGTGGTAATGCTTTTATCAGGGTAAGGAACATTTAGTTGAGTCACGGTCATACCTGGATTACGTGCTAATTTGTATACAAACTTCCATATTTTCCAGAAGGGATGAAATTTTGACCACCCGTTCCGGAATCTGTTATGCGTTTTAGTTAGTCTTATAACTAATGTTATGATAAGAATTTGGCCAGTCTTGCCTTAATACTTGCAAAATCAAGTTGTTTTACGTTGTTTCCAGATAAGGCTGAATTTTAATTTTCTTCTAATTATCGAACTCAATTTATTGTTTACCATGGAAATACACAAGAGGAATACTATTTTCTGTGATTGAACAAGAGACTCATCGCACATCAGTTCAACGCTGACTATTGCCATCCATCCTTGATTTGCATCGGAATTTTAACTGTGGTTCATTTAGAACCTTTCTTTGATAGGCCTTATGTTTGAAATCTTGGATTATATTTCTTTTTTAATTTGCTCCACCATACGTTCTTTCTTCTTTTTTTTGTTTTGTTGTCTACGGAAATTAATTGTTAAACTTTACAAATCTTGTTGTCTTCACTTGTTTCTGTTACGTATTTTAAGAGCACACACTCGTAATAATATTTACGATATTTCGATGAATAATCGCCATTTTAAATTGTTGGTGGACATTGAGGATTTGAGAATTAGTCATTGGTGTACTTGATTCGGTCAAGTCATTTTCGTCCAGTTGGTATCCGATTATTCAGGAGAGAATATATTATCCTCTGTGTTTTTTTATTACAGTCGAATAGTGTAATAACTTTACATTGTATTGTTTATTGTTCTAAAATAATATTTTAAGTATTACAGTAATTTCCAGCTAATGATTGAATTAAACATTTGAGAAACGATAGATTGCTTAATCTATGAACTTATGAGAATGCAATATTCACAGAACGAAAACTAAAGCAAGGCATATAATAAGGTTCTACAGTGCACATATACAACAGGAACCAAACTATATGTTCTCAGAACAGCGTAACATCTGCGCTGGGAACCAATGGCCATACCTAAATCGCAGGTCGAAGTAATATTGAGTCCGGTACGCATCACATTATTACGGATTCTAGTAATTATTTTTATCATTATTATTATTATTATTATTATTATTATTATTAATGTTGTTGTTGTCCATGACCAAGCTGCTAATTAAGATGAAAATATTATGACTGCTACACTATTGATAACGCAAAACTATTGGGACTATTTTATCGATGAAGCACTTTCATAATATTTAAATATTGAAACTGAGGTAATGACTGCAATCGAGCAATGGTGCAAAAAACCGAATCAGACTTAATCAGAAAGAATTCCCCTATTTGAATACATCACTTATATATACGGGCTAGAAGATGAGATTTCAGTTAATAATTGATACCTACTGAGTGTATATCACATCCAAGCGAAGTATGCACACCAAGAACAATCTTTCTGCACTTGATTCAACATATATTTTAACTGTAGAGTACATAAGATATCCTATCTATCAGTTTATTTATCACTCAGATCCCAGAATAATTGCTTGAGCGATCGTTACAGTCCTTATTAATTAAATGTCGAGTATTTGCTACCTAATTCGACCAGTCGTACCGTTTTTATGAATGTATCTAATAGAGTTGTAAAGAACATTCATAAAGCTTTGCCAGTGGGTTAAAGGTACAGTATTTAGGCGTCAGGTAATGGTAGCGTTTATATAAAAACATTTAATTATTCTGTGCAATAAATCAAACTACTTTCATTTTTGCTTCCTGTTCGTTTTAGCATGTTCTGGATACACATTATTACACTAATTACAATCCAATACATACATTTTGTTGAGTTTCTTACTCGATTGTGTTTTGCCTCTCACTATCTAAACAAAACTGATACGTAACTAAATATACTTAAAAGAAGAGAGCAAACGCTTTTTTCAGACTGAAACTACATAGGTTTTGTCACTCTGTGACATAGAAATGCAAGTATGAAACACGTTAGAACTGAAACGTTTCAAAGCTAAACAAGAAAATCGTGCAGAACATTCTGGTAAACAGTGAAAGTAGTAAGATGGGATATTCATCTATTAAATCATTACTGTTAGAATAGCGATAATCACTTTCGATTTCAATTAATTTTTGCTTTGCTAGACGATGACCTCAATTTAACAAACATAATCCCAAATTAGGAGGGCCAAATATTTAAATAGTCGTCATATTAGAAGTGTTGCTTAAAATAATTTTATAAAACGTAAATCATTAGACTTCTAAATATTACTCATCTATTTTTAAATGAATGTATCTAAAACTACTTGCGCAAATATTAAATTAAGATTCGGTAATGTACGCAATTATTGGAAAGAATAAACCGTAATACGTCTTTCAAAGGCAGCTAGAGATAGCAGATATCTCAACAACTACAGTCCCATTACTTTGATGAGCAATGCTTGGCTGTTTGCTACTTGGAGACAAATAATGTAATATCTCCTTTCCAAAGTTGCTGTCGAAATGGCCTCAGTACCAATATCATCTGGTATGCTGGAAACGTTTTCGCTTTTCTTTTATCAAGAAGGAGCATTGTAGCTGTTGTTTTCGATTTGGAAAGGGCCTATCATTCAACATGGAACTTCGGAATAATGAATGACATGCATCTTCTGGGTCTAAAAGCCGTTTGCCGTCTTTTATATCGAATGGTCTCTGAAATAGAAAATTCAAGGTACGAGTGAGCTCCATCCTCTCACACATGTACGAACAAGAGATGACTGTGCCCCAAGGGCAATATTTTATCTGTAATGCTTTTCAATATCATCATTAATATCATTAACAAGTGTTTGACTCCTGGTGTGCATTGCTCCATACATGTTTATAATTCCTAATATCTTATCGATCGAATCGCATGCATAAAGGTGAAATACAAATGCAGCAAACTATAAACAAGATTCAGAATTTGGACAATGCTAACTGCTTCAAATTCTCAAAATCATAACAGTATGCATGCCTTTGTGTCGATTACGAAGATATCATAATGAACCTAAACTGGACGGAACACCTATACCAGTTGGTGAGGAAACGAAGATTTTACGGTCATTTTTATTTCTCACTTAAAGTAATCTGAAGATAAAAATGCTTGAAATCTCTTGATTTACTTAAAGTTGTAGCGCTCACTGACTGGGGTGCTGATATAAAAGTCATTCTCAAGTTATATAGAGCAGTTATTCGATCCAAGCTGAACATTGTTGTATCAACCATATATGGGCCAGCTCGAAAGTCAAAATAAAAGATGCTGACTCAATACATCAGCAAGGAACACGGTTTGCTCTGGGAGCATTTAGGACATCACCTAACTTTGGCATCAGAATATTATCCAGCCTTGACAATATAAAAAATGACCGTTATAAAAATGTACAAGTCGTCCATTTCAGAAACACTTCCCTGACTACTTGAACTTCAAAGGTACTTTCTATCTTATCTGACGCAACAAAGCAAAGACAAACCTTCCACCGTTCATAACTCTTATCAGGAAGTCAACACCTAGCTTAATAACAAAACATCTGCTTTTACAATATCATACACTGGTTGCTACGCTGATATCAAATGTCTTTACTTAGTAAGTGGCAGGCATCTTAGAATGATGCAATGAATAACAGTTTACCTCATGATCAAACCAACCGTATTCGACTAGTTTCCATCCCTCAGAACCACCCATAGTGACGAAGTAGTCACTGCAATAATTAGGATAGGTTATATTTATGTATACCACTCCTACATACTTATCGATGCAGACCAGCCTTTATTGGTTTCTTTCAATGAACTCTTCACTGTGAAACACTTTATGATCGATACGATATTTGCTAAAATGTTAACACATCAAGGAACCTTTCCATGAGGTAAACATATCTTGAAGGAAGTAAGCATCTATTATAAAACATAACTTTATGTCATCTCTGAGTATTTTTTTATCTAACATGTGTTTTGTGTTATTCATTCTAGGTACATGTATGTATGTAATTCCTCACTGACACAGACCATGTACGCTGCACATTGGTCTGTGTTTTGTGTTATTCATTCTAAGTACATGTATGTATGTACTTCCTCACTGACACCCACCATGTACGCTGAACATTGGTCTGTGTTTTGTGTTATTCATTCTAAGTACATGGATGTATGTAATTCCTCACTGACACAGACCATGTACGCTGCACATTGGTCTGTGTTTTGTGTTATTCATTCTAAGTACATGTATGTATGTACTTCCTCACTGACACACACCATGTACGCTACACATTGGTCTGTGATCTGTGTTATTCATTCTAAGTACATGGATGTATGTAATTCCTCACTGACACACACCATGTACGCTACTCATTGGTCTGGAAGCTTCATATGTTACCATCTGAGCTTTAATCAAATGCACTTGATGTTGCATATAACCATTTGTTATGGTGCCAAAACCACAATCAATCATTAAGTGGACCAATCAGTCAAACAATGGATCAATAAATGGATCAATCAACCAATCAGTCAATCAAATCAGTTCAAATTAATAAGTTCAAATTGAGTTTCAGCGATTTTCGTAATAGTTCGAATAATGAATATGCTGATGTGCCAGGGATTTGGAGTGTGGCAATGTGCCAACGATCTTTTGATGTATGACAAAAATAAAGTCCTAGATGTCCTTGTCTGAATTCACTCTGATTACAAATTATTGTCTTAGTCCTCGGTGTTATCATTACCAATTGTAATTGTAGTGAATAATAAATATAATTAAACAAACTAGAACTGAGCACAACAATAAGACTGATTGCACATATTGAAATAGGAAATAGTGAACGAGTAAGCAACATTGATATGAAAAGCTAACATACAATATTTGAGCAAGGATATGATGTAGGGTAATACCATTCTAAAACATTGAACGTTGGTAACAAGTTTAGTGATTTCCAAACGAAATGCTAATGTCATAAACCCAGACTAAGATACATATTATTACCTAGTATTTAATCAGTATTCACAGAGAAATATTAGGCATCAATTATATTGTTTACAAACTCAATGACCTAGTCAGGTACACCATGAACTTGATTTTTATTGACGTCAATTACAAAATACTGTTATAAATAACATCTATTCATGGAGCAAAAGTCAACAAAAAATATAAATTCAATGTACATAACTGTTGCCGAGAGTGAAAATAATTGGTTTAAATTCTTGGATCATGTCTGCTTTAAAGGTCACCGGCCATACTCCGACATTTTCCTAGTTATATCAGATTTGCATTACATGATTAAAAATAGTTATACTCGCACAATTTTTTTTTATCAAGTATAAAGAAGAAATAATAATTTAATTACTCAAAATAGAAGTATACAACACTGTTACTTCCCCATAGTTACGATTTCCCACCTATAGAAGACGCAACCAGAAATGACGTACATTTATCCCTACAAGACGAAGTGCATGCTTCTTGCTGTCGAAAAATAAAACACTATTAACTATGGATAGTGAATAATTTAGATGAAACTAATGAAAACTAATTTACTGTTCAGCCTTATATCGGTATGCGTGCACGACGCACTAGATTGTGTCGCTTTCAAAACTGTTCCATTGTTTCAATTTATTTTGAAAATTCAGTTAATACAGGTAAAAAGAATCAATGCTGTCTTCCCTGTGTCGGCAGACTTTATAAATAAAAACAGATGAAAGAAATCGGCACGCTTAAAGAATCCAAAGGAACCAAACTTGACTTCCTTTTGTCGGCCGACTTCAGAAGAAAAAATCGGCACACTAAAAGATACCAAAATCAATTTTCCGGGGTTGGTTTGCATTGTAATAAAATAACCTATGTATATGATATCCTGTCGATTAGTTTAAACAATGAGTTTATTGCTCCATGCCAGTGGTGTTTATCACCCGGGCTTCTATTTGTTTGCCATATGTAATCATAATTGATGTTTGAAGGGCAAATATTATACACAATAATAACTTGCTTTAATAATACTTTTGTAACCCATGCTGGCAAAAAGATTATCATTTGCACTCACATTGAATGTATTTTAAAATAATGATTTTTGTTATTTGCGAGATACCGACTTTTAGTTAACCTGGATACAATACAATCTGAGGCAGTTTGCAATAAGTAACTTATCATGAGTAAATGGCAGGTGCCTTCAAGCAATCGGGTGATACATTTGTCTCATTTGCGATTTTGTTATTTAATATAAGCGATACACACTACACTAAGGATGCATACGCAAGCCGGCATCCGCTACATATACGGATTTCTTGGATATATATATATATATATATATATATATATATATATATATATATATATATATATATATATATATATATATGTATGTATGCATAGATTTTAAAATAGTTGTCGCATGATGATAAGAGAAGGAAAATATAATAATGCAAGGTTAATTTCTTTCATTTTATTTTCAAACAAGTGTATGTTTATCAATTTATTTTGTACCGTGAGTGTGTGTCTATGTGGTGGTGGTGGGCACAAATTGAACACAAAATTAATTTCTTTCTAATTTGTACGGAATAATGGAGGAAATATGATTGACGATATTGACCAGTAATGACAAGCTTTCAATTTATGCGCACGAACACTAAGACAACTTGAAAAATAAAAACAAACAATAGAATTAACTGGTAAGAGCTTCATATTGCAGCAACTAAATACTGACAAAATGCTCAACATTATTCTCTCTCTCTCTCATGTGTAATCTAGTATGTATTGTATGCAGCTGTGTTACAACGTGAAGCCTAAAATAAAGTATATTTGTTATAATATCTCATGTACACTACACTTAGCAAAATGTATATGTATTATGTAGAATATTATCTGTTACATATTTTTGTTTTATAAATGATTATTGATAATTTGACCGGAAGACTTAAACTGAGAATGTCGTTGTGAAGATGCATATATTTGTTAGCATAAAAAATGTATATAAATAAATTAATTAGAACAAGCAATATATGCCAGTTTGTGTTTTCTCTCATAAATTTGTACGTTACGAAGTATGATTATTTTCTTTCAAAGAATATCAAAATAGTTTGTTTAAATTTAGTTTTCGTTTCACCTATAAACTCTCTTACATAGTATCTACTATTTTTGTTGAAGAAAAAAACGTACAAACTATTGTTATGTTTGGTCGAATTGTATTTCGAGTTTGGCCGAATTATCTTTGGGTCAAATTCACTATAATCTGGCATAAATATTACAACTTTCCCATCTCTCCTCTATTCGATCCCACAGATTAAATACACTTTTTTAGGTGAACATGGCTTTCGGAAAAAGAAAGAACGCTTTTTCAATTCATCACTCTTTTGGTTACATCCGTATGCAACACAGTGTACCATATTTGCTGTATAAAAGCACAATCGTGCTCTATATCACATAGAAATTAATGGGTAAATTAAGCACTTGAATGGCTAGGTTGACTAGAATGGATGAATGTACGTCATATCCGGTTTTGGCACGCGGAAACTACCAATCTTTATGTACATGTAAGTAATATAAGACCTAGAATGTTTTCTTCGTTGCTGAGAGTTGGAAATTCTTTCAGTCGGTATAAACAAGATATTTAGTATAGTAATTAGTTGGCATGATGAATGATAATAGTTTGGATCTGTCATAATGTTTCGAATCAATCACTCAGTATCACTAAAGGCAGCGGCTGCAAAATGTTTGAAATGCATGGATTAACTGCAATGTAATAGTCGTAGTTTTTGTAGGGTAAAATGACAACAAGAACAACATTTCATAGAGGGATTCATAACTCGCTATATTGACTGTTCTCCTTTCGAAGGTCTCGTGTCTTCCCCCATCCCATTGTAGACATAAAGTCTATATTTTTGGATAAAGTTAAACAGATTATTTTCATAATACGTGTGACAGAGGGGCAATTAAGTCAGGCAGCTTAAGACCAATAAATAAACATATGATATATGGGTCATCGATTAGATCTATGGTGGTTTCTATTTTTATTTATTAAGATTATTTCACTATTTTTCTTTATTATCTCACACACTCAGTTATTTTATTATGTTCAACACTTTCCTCCAAATAATATTAATTACGCCTTAACATTGTAAGATGTTAAATTTAAAGTGATATTATTTTGTCCTTACATGGTTGTAGTTGGTAAAATAAAACACACCCGATTCGTAAACGTAGTTTGAATTGGATAGAAGTTTGGTTTATTTTCAAATTATAATGATTTTAACTAGTTCGATACTGTATATAACACATTGTTATAACATTTTGTTAAATCAAGCAAAATTATTCTGTAAAGGTAAAATGTAAACAAATTAAAATAGGCCGTTATGTTCTAAATAAAATCGTGTTTATATTAAGATACGTAAATGTTCACATTACTTCCTAACCCATGGTGTTTTTAATTTGTTTTTAAATCATGCAAATTAGCTAACTTAGCCAAACAATATTATATTTAAAGTGCGAAATGTGTCAGTGAAGGATTGTCTTAAACATTTTAAATGATAGATTATGTCTGTGCAAAGAATATCTTATATTTCAAATGCATTGTATTTGTTTGATGACATGTTTGAAAAGGTTTTTGCTGACATAATGCTCCACACATAACGCAGCCTATAATTAATATAATGCGTATTCTGTGTACGATTTGCATATTTAGACGTGTTTCCTTTTTTGTATTTCCTTGTCGAAGATGGATGAGATACGTTATAATTATAGTCTCACTAAAGCTAATCTCGTGTTTGTTTATATTTATATACTGAATTATCTGCCAGCCTTTACACACAATGAACCATACACTCAATTCACAACCAGACTACTGTATTGACTATATGTTTTGATATCTGCTCGACCTCTAGCCGCAACCCTAATCTTGTTTGAATACATTCATGGGATTACTAGGGTTATCCAGCGTTGTGTTATTGAATATCCAGGGTTCAAGACATCCACTTTTGACCCCTGTACGAGTCTTATATGTAGTGAGATTTAAAATTGAGTTTTTGCTTTTTGATATGGAGCAAGCATGGCACAAAATACTCACTTACAATCAGTCATTACGAACAATTCAGAAAGAGAAGAAACAAGAATGTCTAACCTGAACCATATATAATTGCAATGCCAGCAGCTGGTAAAGAAAAGTAATATTTCCATTGGTCAGAATGTTACCATGTGATGAAAATGAATTACGTTTATTTCTGTATGAACTGTAAAAATAACTACTTTTCTAAGAATACCCAGTTCTATATAAATAGAATCACCTATAGAGCATAAGATTAACACTGACAGTTAAGGCAGACACAAATTAAGCATTAAAGGAAACGAACATTCAAAGAATTAAAACAAAACATGTAAATGAATAAATTTGCATTCCATTGACTGAAGGACTAGTATAATGACGACCTTGTTACGATCAAGCTGGACAACCCCAAGTACGATAAATAGCTGCGTAGCAGCAAACCCCAAACATGTATTACTACGCTCAATTACAATTTCTGTTTTTTAATGATGGAAACATAATAATATAACGAAATGAAAGTACAACGATGCTTATATCATTGAAATTTCAATTATAAGAGTTTAACGTTGTTTTTTTCTGAGTTTATCGTGGCATAAACTGTCGGTTGCCGACTTCGGGCGTTACGTGCTGTGTGAGTCGGCAACGGACAGTTTATACTACGATAAACTCAGGAAAAACTACGTTAAATTCTCAAATAAACACACATTAAATGGTGTTATATACAATGTAGTCATAACCAGTGGGACGAATTCCTACGAACTTTCCAACATATATGCGTGGTCGAAACCAGTAAAGTTATGAAGAAAACCGAACTTGTATTACATTAATCGATCCTTAGAGTTAATAGGACAAATATTATCAATTTTCAAAGTGCACATATAGTTAAAGAAGACAATGCCTATTCGCTCCAAAGAAAACGCATGTTCGACCCCTGTGCAATGACGTCCATAGTCTAATTATCATCAAAAGGACCAATCTAACGAAACCTTTGGGACCATAGTAAGAAGATGAAATGAAGGATATTAAATCTGGGCATGCTTAAAATCCGCCAACTTTTAATGCAGTACGATCTTCAAAGAGATACATCAAAACAAAGCTCAAATCAGCATATCTCAGAGAGGGAACAGAACAATATAAACGTCTTATCAATACATTGAAAGGTGCTGATACAATTTACACTTGATAATATTAGTTTAGACCAATCCAACAAGTATCATTCCAGAAGTAATCTACAAGCCATACGGCCTGTGAGTCGAATCATGATAGACAATATCTTGAAGAAACCATAAAGTATGAGTCTCATGTATCGTTTTTCATAAATATGTCAGACATTAAATGACACATTTTGACTCGGGTTCATTAGATATGTTTTACGGTGTGGGCAATTAGCAACGAATCAATAAGCAGCTACACCTCAGGTTATCATCTGAATGACTGTGTGCAATCTTCCGTAATCTATATGATGGGGGATATATATCCGTCATCAGTGTCAGTTCATATTTCTTATACGAACATTAGGATGCGTAAATTAGTAGCTTCACTATATATATATATATATATATATATATATATATATATATATATATATATATATATATATATATATATATATATATATCACAAACAATGTAAATATTTATATTGTCAATGTATAAGCTAACAATGTTCGAAACTTTGACGGATGTAAGATATGAAGTTACCACAGTACGATGAATTGTTAGAATTCTTTCACCATACTATTTAAAACAATAAATGCCATAATAACACACATTTATCTTAAGCTTCTCTTTAACGTTCAAAGTAAGTAAGACGTAGAGAGTTTAAATACAAAGCAACATGATCGTACATAGGATGGTCACATTTGATTTATTTAGAAGGCAAAGGTTTCTTTTAAATTTTTGAAATGATATCTTAAATTTATCTAAACAACTTCGATAACCTGACACCAACGTCATTTCGAAATCTACATTGGGTCTCACTCTTATTAGGAGTTTCTAGTCGGGCCTTTTTCAGGAAACTGATATCTAAATTGCCTGAAAGAAACGTTCAGTTCGCCAAAGAAAATGCTGAATTCGTAGTCAAAAGTTCTTGAAAGATACTGGTAAATTATTAGTACTCATCTCGTTATGTGCTTCAGCTCTAGTTTCCTCCATGTTATGAAGTGCAAAATGTGCAGCACGTGACCTATGGTCGTGGAACAGGACTAGTTCTGTTAACCTTGATTCATGTTTTGTCTATAATTAGCCATCAGTTGTTGAACGTGAATAATGATAAGCTGCCTCAAGCTCATGCTGGCTTGGTTTCATTGTCTAAACGTATTGAGCAGTATATATGCGAGTGTTAGACAATAAACTAGAGGATTAGCAACTGGTAAAATCCCTATTACAATGTTTTTGTTTTGTGAATTTTGGTGTCATTTCTTTATTTTTCTAAGGCTTTGTTTGTTTACAGTATATTGGAACTAATATTATTAGATTGTATTTAAATTTTAAAATACATTTAGAGGAGAGGGTTTTACCCACATATTCTATTAATGTGGAATGAGCTTTGTTTTAGATAATTTTGATACATCTGCAGTAATTTGTTGTACGACCTGATTACGAACACAGATCTTCTGTTTACTGATCGATCTTTGGTCAAGAAACATGGCAATGTTTGCAGCGTTGACAAAGCGGAGCTACTAGAAGACCATCTATTAGTTTTGACTGATATAGATCGTGATGAAATGCATAATGTTCATTCACATGAGGACAAAAGGTCAGAAATCACGTTAATATGCGAACGAGGTTTCAGTGACCAGTGTCCTTAGTATCTTTTATCTCCAGTGTACATGTTTGAAACATAGTACAAATTATATAGCATTCTCAGGCAGGTAGATTTTAAGTCAGGGAAGTGATTTTTACAAAGATATTTGCACTGGTTTTAAGTTTGTGAAACATTGCTTGATCACTAGAAGGCCCAATGGCTGATATCTATCGATCTCTATCTATCTCTCTCTCTATCTATCTATATATCTGTATCTATCTGTATCAGTCGATATCTATCTATCTATATCAATCTATATCTATCTATCTGTATCTATTATTCTATATCTATCTATTTCTATATATCTTTCTGTATCTATCCATCTATATCTATCTATCTATCTATCTATCTATCTATCTATCTATCTATCTATCTATCTATATATATATATATATATATATATATATATCCATCTATCTATATATCTATATCTATATATCTATCTCTATCTATATCGATATATTTCTCTATCTATCTTTATCTATCTCTCTACCTATCTATATATCTGTATCTATCTGTATCTATTTCTATCTATCTCTATCTTATATATCTATCTCTCTCTATCTCTTTATCTATCTATATCTCTGTATCTGTCTATCTGCATCTATCTATCTGTATATATCTATATATCTATCTATCTGCATATATCTATGTTTATCTATCTGCATCTATATATCTATCTCTTTATATCTCTATCTATCTATCTGTATCTATCTATCTATATCTATCTATCTATCTGTATATATCTCTATCTGTCTCTATCTATCTCTATCTCTCTCTCCATCTATCTATATATCTGTATCTATATATGTGTATCTATCTATCTGTAACTATCTATATATCTGTATATGTCTATATGTATCTATCTGCATCCATCTATATATATATATATATATATATATATATATATATATATATATATATATATATATATATATATATATGTATCTATCCATATATCTATATATATATATATATTTATATATATATATATATATATATATATATATATATATATATATATATATATATATATATATATTTATCTGTATCCATCTATCTATATCTATATATATCTATCAAATATATCTATCTATCTATGTCTATCTATCCATATCTATCTATATATCTATCTATCTATATCTATCTTTTTATATCTATCTATCTATCTCTATCTATCTATATCTCTCTATTTATCTATATATCTGTATCTATATATCTGTATCTATCTATCTGTAACTATCTATATATCTGTTTATATCTATCTGTATCTATTTATCTATCTGCATATATCTATATATATATGTATATCTATATCTATCTATATCTATCCATATATATATATATCTATCTATATCTATATATATCTGTTTGTCTATATCTATATATCGATATCTATCTATATATATTTATCTATATATATAGGTATCTATATCTATATCTATCTATTTCTATCTCTATATCTATCTATATATATCTATATCTATCTATATATATATCTATGTCTATCTATATCTATCTATATATATATCTATATATATATATATATCTATCTATATCTATCTATCTATATCTATATATCCATCTATATCTATCAATATATATCTATATCTCAATCTGTCTATATTTATATCAATATATCTATATCTATCTATCTATATCTATCTATATTTCTATCTATCTCTATCTATATGTGTCTATATATATCTATGTCTATCTCTAGCTATATATATATATATATATATATATATATATATATATATATATATATATATATATATATATATATTTATACATATCTTGTCATTATCACCTACATTTACAACAAACTCTCCGAAAGCTTACACATGCGCACTCTGAGACATAAATCTTCATTGTCTGTATTTAAGTTTGCAGCAAAATTGTATTTAATATTTTTTAGGCTTGCTCCCTACATCTTGATAGTTGAAGAATTGATTTTTTGTTGATTGTTTATTACAATACCCAATTTGTTGGAATTTTAATTTAAGTGTATTACAATAATGATGGAACTGAAAAAGTTAAAGTGGACATCTGGTATGAAACTGGAAAACTTAAATTGGACATCTGTTATTAAAGATATTATCGATGTGCATTGGAGAGTATCTTTTCTCGTAAATAAAAGGGATGAGAACGTTTACATGGTATTAAAGAAAAATAAAATGTTTTATGTCCACGGTCGTGTATTTCAGGGTCAGTAAGCCTTACCGTTTGTTATTCTTTCCTGGATTTATATTTATACTGTGGCATATACAAGTATGACAATGTATTCAAAGGATATTACTTTAAAATGTTTAGAATGTCAGAGGACTGGCAATATATTTATTTTTAGGTTTAGTAATGTAGAACAAGTCCGAAGCGCCCACCTGTTTGTTATATCAACCGACAAATACATACATTAAATTCTCCTTGAATGATGATCTAGCCTAAAATGTGTTACACGTTTCAAAATAGTTCGATTTATATCAACTGTGTACAGTTAGCTTTGTGTTTCTTTTGAACCGTTTCTGTGGGATACCAACTTGTACTTGGCACTGTAGAACATGGACTACATTAATATGACATGAAATTACATGTAGAAATACACACACCCCTGTCACACAGTATGGTGCCAATGTCATCTACGTTTTGGAAACTATCTATATATCGTATAAAATTGCTGGTCAATATAGTTTCTGGTTTATTGACCTTTCTATGTACTTTGAAAGTGTTTCAGTTTTCAGACCAATTTAAAAATTATAATTTTATAAACTGCAACACTGTAATAGTATCTTTTCACAACATCCTCATATTGGTTGGCAAACGCATGTATTTACCTAAATGTAAACATTTAAATTTGAGCCAATAAAGACGATTCCGCAATAATTATTTAATATTCGAGCATTTACTCCGATTTCCACCGATCATCTGCGATGAATCTGAAGAAACAAAGTAATAGAAAATAATGTTGAAAGATAGGAATACAATCGTTCTTTAGTTGGGATTACAAGGGAAAGGTAGGTTAGAAATGGTTTCCTATCTACCATATATCGGGTATAAAGTCCTAAAGAAATTGATATTAATTATAATGCAGTAATAGCAAGAACAGTTGTAGGAAAATTTACTACAAATGTAATTGTTAACATGAATCTAGGTAACCTTCCTTGTTTATTTTATAAATCCATTTCAAGGGTTGTACTTGCATTCATTACTTACTTGGTATTTGATACAATGCGTCTTAATCTCATATGGCAGAGCAATTAAATATATAGATGGTGGTGCCTATTGAAGTTGGAACAGCTCTTACTTTTCCTACTAATAGAAATTCTCTGAAACAATGAGTGTGTCTTTAATCTGTAATTCACGGTCAAGTTACACATGCCAAATAAGATTATTGGGAATTATTTATTTATTTATTTAAGCAACTAGCTATTATTTAAGAGATATATTGTATTAAAGTAAACACGATACACAATTCTCGTGTGGAACAAAGCTAACTAGAGAAGGAGATTTACCTATTGCATAATTTAGTTAAAGGGTATGATTGTCGCAGAATAGAAACCGAGTGGGTTTTTGGACTAATTGAATAAGACAAACACAATGTGAGAAAGATCGAAAATTATGAAATGACTTAAGAAAAATATATGATTTAAAAATACAATGATTCTCTCACGCTTTCAATATACGATTGACCCAATCACTCTACACAACATTCACACATTGAAAATAAACCAAAACTATGAAATCAATATATGAAGTACAGATCCAAGAAACCTCATGGACTGCAGATACGCTTCAAACAGTATTTCACACTGCAAGAAAGATTCACATAATCTCAAATATGAACTCTGATTAAGATTCAAAATAATCTTATGAAAAACAACTAAGATTCAAAATAATCTTATGAACACAACTAAGATTCAAAATAATCTTATGAACACAACTAAGATTCAAAATAATCTTATAAACACAACTAAGATTCAAAATAATCTTATGAACATAAAAATGCAATTGGAACAATAATAGACCCCTTGTACAGTCGCACGGTTCCTTGGGTTGGCCCACACTCTTATCGGTCGCTCGAACCCTTTATGGGTCCACCACATCTACAGTCATACAGGTACAGACAGCATACAGCACCCTTTTGAATTTGCTACGTCTACGTCCCTGGCTCAGACATACGTACATACATACATACGTATCGACAGCACGCAGCCTTAAATACTCTGGAAACTCCAGACAGCTCTAAACAACTTTAGACAGCTTCAGACAGCTCTAGTCTGCTCTAGTCATATTCACAGCCACAATCACAGTGACAGTCACAATCAGAGCGACAGTCACAATCAGCTACAATAAAACCAAATTGGTCATAATAATAGTTTCTGTATACTCTCAAGATATATAATAATACTTTAACCTCTAATAGTGATTTGTAATTCAAAGTTCAAGCCTGCGTTGTAATAAATGCATTATAACGCGATAAGACATTACAAACCGAATAAGCTTCGCATATCAAATGAAATGTAAATTTAACAGTTACCCCTATGGCTGGAGAACAATGGAAAGCGTACACTCCTTGACATGATCCAAAACGACCAGTATCGGTTTTAGAAATTGAACTTACTCAAATCCATAGGAGAGTGAGCAAAAGTCAGGGTAAAATACCCGTGCATATCATGTTATTAATGTCCCTTCGTCACTAGTAATTACCGGCGAGGTACATGTTAATACAGTCGCTTACCTGGGAAAACACTTTTTCACCCTAGATAACGTTGTACGCATGAGCGAGAAATAGTCAAATAGTTCTAACGCAAAACCAAGCTATTTTTTGCCTAATTTTGTGACAATGATAAACTGACTTTGTTAACATTATTACTATTAAAATAATACTAATAATACTACTACTACTAATAATAATAATAATGATAAGAATAATAATATTGTTATCATTATTATTGTTATTAGTAGTAGTAGTTGTAGTATTAGCAATAGTATGTGCATGATAATGCGTAGTAGTTGTAGTAGTAGTATTCGTAATAGTAGTAATAGTATGTGCATGATAATGCGTTAGAAAAACAAATTGCAAAGGTGAAACTGCATACAGTGGTCTCTTGTGCAGAAATACTAGATCGACTTTCTCCCAATGTTCGCTACAATTGACAGGTTTAACTGCTTCTTAATACGGTGGGTGTTTTCTTCTGAAGAACACTACGTTGAAAATTGTTTTAAATTCGTTACATAATGATGAAATCATATCAAGGAATATAAAATAGCCACTTATACTAAAATAGTTAGCTGTATACTTGAAAATCAAATATGAAAGTATTTGTGTTGATGGGTGGAGGATATATACTACATCACTTGTAACTGCAGAATCGGCAGGATATAGGTAGCAGCTAATCTACTTACATATACAAAATCAGACATCGCCCAGGGAATGCTCGGATGAACATCAGCGCAGTCCGAAATTGATAGACAAAAATTGATATGTTTACACAGATTGTGTTTGATGCCAAAGAACGTACATACTAAACGTGTGTTTAACGATGCGTTGTTTTACTTCATTTTGAGCGGATGCATGTCAAAATACGGGTTAATTTCAAACTCGTATTAAACGTTTAAGACGTTTGACTTGCTCGGGTATCTAACCGATTATTTGCATCATTCAGAAATTTCAGATAAATAAAATTGGAAAGAAATTGTAAGGTCAAATATTGCAAGTCTTGAAAATAGCCTCTGGAGCTTTAGCATGTCTGATCAAGCAGATTTTGATAGGTTCTCTTCGATAGACGAATACTTACGACCTGCCTCAGTGTGGCAGTCGGCTAAAACCAGACAGCACACTAAGGTATTTACATATGTAGCTAAACTATGGGCTGCAGTTCCTCGATATGTGGGAATCTTTATACAGACATGACACTTCATTGTTGTGGTAGTTGTCTTTATATGTCAAATATCAGAAACTCTTTCTGGGATTTCCTTACTGATAAATTTCCACTGAGCCTGCACAATATCTTATTTAATGCAGAAGATGAGCTGCAACCACAATATCTTCTAGGTAAAAGGTTACCATCAGGTGTAATCGACAAAGAAAACTCCAAGCTATTCGTCCTGTATGTAGCATACTTTGTCATGCAGCGTGCAGCTATCTTCTGCAAATAAGGTACTAAAACTTGCAACTTATGCAGTTGACGGACACTTTGTTGATTTATATACTGTGACCATTTGTATGTTAATATAAAAAAATTTAAAACTTACTCATTAATTGTATTCAGATGAAATATTCTTATATCTTGTAATCTTCTATGGAAGGAAATAAAGATGATGATGAAGATTTTGGTAAATACTTGTAGCTGCTTAGCTTGAAAATTAATTTCCAATATTGAACTTATGTCCCACTGGGATTAAGTTCATCGTCATTAACAAGTGTAAACAACACGGGTACGAAAGTTCACAATTCTCCTAATTCTCTTGTAATTACAAATCGTATCCCCTGCAGCATTAGAATAACCTAGAATACCTTTATTTCTCAGGTCAATTTTCCAATATTTCGTTATAATTCTAAGAATGGGTTGATTGGGTAATTATTTGAAACCAATCTGGCCACGCGATGAGGTCAGGAGGTTGTTGCTTGTAAAAACTGTTTTTGTTGCTGTGAAGCAAAACGACAAGAACGAAACCAGTCCATACTAAATTACTCATGTTGATTAATTCGTCACATGTCTTGAAATTTTGCTGCATAGTTCTCATTTACTTTAATACTATATTTCAAAGCATCGATTAAAATTGAATTTGTACCTCAAACTGCGTCTCAAAGGACATCCAGACCTACGCTCTCAATCCATATGTACCTCATTTGAATTAAAGTTATATTCATAGTAATTAATATTCGATAATTTGTCATCAATGTCCATATTGGTCTTCTCCTTGGTTTTCCTGTATTGTTTATAATATAGTCTCCATGCATCATTACAACGATGAAAGTGGAAGTATGAGGGAAACCATTGTAGTCCGTATGATATTTTATTCACAATTTCTCAGTGCTAATTAGTGCTGATTTTGTGCATAGTGAACTCTTAAAGTCACTAACTAAAAGCTGCATTATCTCATAATGTGTACATTGTGTGCAATCGGAAAGTTAAGTTATATTAGGCCTGAAAGTTTTGTATGCTGAAAAAGTGGCTGTAAATTTATCCTCCGTTTTCAAACATGTTTATGAGTGGGACGAGAGTTGAAATCACTACCTAAAGGCTGCTTTATCTCATTATGTGTACCTTGTGTGCTAGAGATTAACTTTGATATTCGAGCGATTGTACTGTATGAATGACAGTATGAAAGTTCGCATGATTCAGATGTCATGTACGGCATTATGTTATGCATGCAGTTATCTGTCTTGTATGACAAATATATAATGACGACACCAAAAACTGCTATGGTCTTGTTGCAATGAATTTAAGTTGTGCTGCGAATATATTTCACAATCAGTCAGTGGTTTTTGTTGCTAGTCGAAGTGATTTTTGACAATATCCATCATTCAAACGTCTAACCTGATGTGTTATATGCATCATAAAGTTTATCAAATTTGGTCTTTTTAACCCTCCAGCTGTATGTAATGGTCATACGCTACACTCAAACGAACTTAATTGCTTTACATATCCACACTTGTGCAAGAGTCTATCAAGCATAAACATGTTGAACTTTAAAAATGTCCTTGCACTGACCTCGTCTCTAACTGGCACATGATAGAACGCGTGATACAATCCATCCACCACTGGACAATCTATATAACACGTCTTCAAATGTCCTCGAGGTAGTACCAATCCACCGGTAATGCAATATAAAAGCCGAGTTATTTCCAGCTAACCACGACTTTCAGAAACAGTGAGGAGAATTCTACTGAACTTTCCAACATATAGAAGTGCGGACGAAACCAAGTTTGTAATATCAACACCGAGTTTCGGGGTTAATCTGACCATTATAGTCAGTTCTGATTTACAATTCGCCAACATATATTGGACTAATCAACAATAACGATTCCAGAAGTTATTGACGAGAGAAACCACCCGTGAGACCAATGCTGATCGACACTGTCAAGAAACTATAAAGCAAGTATACGTTATTTGTCACTGTATCGTGTTTCGTAATATTTCAGATATTAAATTATAAACTTGGAATGGACAACTCAGATAATATCGTTTGATGAAATTTAACTGGGTGACATTATAATCATTTGATGAAATATGACTGTGTCTCGTTAGAGATGTTTTACAAGGTTGGGATGAAGAAAAGTATCAAACATCATTGTGTAATATGGTATATTATTCAAATGTCGGTGTGCAGCCTTCCTTAGGCTACTTATTGGCTTACATTGATCAAACATCTGTCGGAGCCCGTAAATTCTATACATATTTGGTTAGGCGAAATTACAATGATCCACTAGAGATTGCAATCGATATACAATCAGGTCTGCCAGTTTGACTGTGCATGTTATACGCAGAAACCCCCAAAACTTCAAACATCTATTTAACCTGCCATACCTGAATAAATCACTATGACATATCAGCTTGTATAGCAATTTACATGCTATATCAGATTACACGCCATAATAGAGAGCACGAACACACAGCTGATAAAGTTAAAGTAATACATCAGTTCCACATATACAAATAGAACAAAACTTAATATCATTCAGATACCTGACTGACTAAATTTTGGAGCGATTGAATTCTGCAGAGCAATCAGATCTTAAGAAATGTGTATAACAAATCTACCATACCTTATAAATCTTTGACTTCAGAATATGGTCTCAAATTAATTCCAGAGTTAAAAAATACCAGGAAATTACCTGCCATTGATCCAAGCAAAAGGCAATCTATGACGGGCTGAGTAGATAAACTGCTGAAAGATGTATCGAAATGCATACATTTATATGTAGGGAGACATTTGAAGAATCACAGCTATGTGAAGACAAATTATGAATCATTTGTTTCAACTCATGGACCTGGAATAATGCAAACAAGGAAACATTGTATACAGAGATTAATATCTTGCAAGATAAAATAAATAAATTAATTCTTAGAATAAGGAATAATTTAAAAAATGTGCCAAAATAATGGATAATAGAGACAACATGAACTTACCTATCTTGATCAATGATATACATATGAATGCTAAATTGGCAACCCAAGCCAACCAGACGGTAAATGTTCGTAGCTTATTTGAAAGAAATGGCCGTGCAAAAAAAACACAACTACTTCAAGTATTTTGGGTATATGCGGTACAAAGTCTGATAAAGACTGAAACAGTAGGTCAAACTCTGTTCAACAAAGTAAACTGTACAATAGTGCTAAAAGCCGTTCATCTGACAACCTGCGTAGAGGATGACAATATAACGGATCGGTGCAAGACACGTTAAAAGATTTAAGATTAAGTGGCCGTGGATTCAGAGCATGTGACAAAACTGATGTGACTACCTTAATAGTACGTACGAACATTCAGTTGGCGACATGAAAAAGAAGAAATATTTCTTCGTAAAATCTTTCTTTCTTTGGTTGTAGGAGTCTCTCACAAAAGTTGACAAATACAGTTAGATAATTTCATCTTTTAAAATATATTAACTATCCAGAACATTGCGCGACTTAAATAATCATTGTTAGTTTTCCTTTGAATATTACATAACAATAGCATATATATATAATCGGAAAGGTACGCTTTCGTGACTATATTAAAACTGGAACTTTTGCTATGTTACAAACTGGTAGGTGACGAAGAAGGAACCATACGTCTACTATGCTCGCTCCTTCGTCGCCTATGCATACAAACTCATCATGGAAATCATAATACATCTTGTCATTAATAGCGTGTATTACAATGTACGACACATTTTTACAAATGATTTGCAGAATTCAGCAGGTACTTCACAATATTTCATACTGCGTTTCTTTATATTGAAGGCGACTTGTTTTCATACAGCAGATACAAATGATAAGTTATCACAAGGGCTACAGTCTTTTAAATCCTTAATTAATGCATTTAATTGCCTGCCAAACACAGTAGCGCATCTGGAACAAATGCTCTTACTTGATGTAACTATGATTCGAACATTTTAGTGCTATGTGACTCTTCATTCAGAGGACAATACAAGCAATGATTGTGTTGGATGTATATTTCCTGCTCAGTTAATATATATTTTTAAAGATGAATTTAAGGAACTGTTTCTTTCAAATGTTAGTGAAAAGCTCCTATTGTTGTATTCCCATATATGATTTTATCGTGCAAGTTTGGACTAGAACAACTCTTCGCTCTTTAATATAATTCTGTAACAAATACATAAACATCTCCACCGTCATTCAATATCCATACAAGCATAAAGCAAATAATAAATGCCATAGACTTGATGCCAATGTAACATGTCTGTTATTATCCATTTTCTAGCATTCTCTATGTATGTCCTATTCATCTGTAATAATTTACACCAATACATTACACATTTAGTTTAATATGTGACACATACCGGTAGGCTTCCATATTCTCCACGCACACAATAATTATTCACATTAAGTGATATACATATATATTGTTTACAGAAATAGCTCTGAATACTGAATACATGATTCCCCAAATATCAGGTCCATACCATAATATCGGTCATGCGATAGTATCAAATATTGTAAAGGCATCTAAACAACTAATGTCCTCAAGTTTCCTTTGGTAATAAACTTGATAATTTGAGTGTACACACAAGATTCCTTTATTTGTAACATGAGACTGCTCCAATTTAAGCCGCATTATAAAACAACGTTTAATAATCCTTTATAGGTCCTACATTGAAATCCAGAATTAGTGTCGTCTTGTCGACGTTAAATACAAATCCAGTGGCATTACAAAAGCATTCTTTTATATGCTAACAGTTGTTGTAATGATATCGCTGTATCGTTGCAATAAGCTACATTGATAGATAACAATGATTAAAGATCAGGGATATTTTCTGAAAGGAAAATACTTCTACCACTAACTAAATCTAATCGTTGATTAACAAAGAAAATAGTAGTGGTCTCAATGTTGTCAGATAACGAGGTACCGTAAAACTATTCGGCCAAACTTTAATATTCACATGACAACGATATAGAATACACTGCATTTAAAACGGTAATAAGTTTCCCATTGATACCTTTTGAGGTAAGACAGTCCAGTCATATACAAGTGTATTTAGAAGAGAACTAGCGATCGTATCATTAATTATTTATAGACCCCTGAAATTATGTGCATCGTTTAAATAACCTTTATATATAGTAGCCACATAATACCTTATCCTGTGAACATGGAATGTGCCAGTATTAAAACCTTGGTTAAATAGTCGTACATAGAAAGGTGTTATAAACAGGATATTACACTTGAAAAATTTAATTTCGTTTTTATCTGGACTGCAAGCAATTCCAGATTTGAGTCTATGAATAATGTGCGCAACGTTCTATTCAGGGACGTTTAGCATATCACAATCTGTGTGATGTATATCCAAAGGAGTTCCTTATTTTCTTGTCAAAAACAATTGTTTCTGAATGTAACAGGTTCTTAAAATAAATATACCATTCTAAACCAGTTTTATTAAATTGCCTAAAATAATCTTCAGAATCTCAGCGTTTTAAAAATGTGTGTTGACTATCCCTCAAGGAGCCAAAATTGCTCCGCTGTTTCATTGGATACTGCTCTGTCTTTCCTTTTCATACATATATGTTTTTATTTTTTTCACTTGTATACAGCTCGAGACACAATAAAGGGCAAATTAAAACAGCAAAACATATTTTGTGACCATTGTTATGTTTATACTCAGGAACCCATCGAACAAATTGAGATGATCTTTTTTATATAAAAGAGACTGTGTCAAACTTAATGAATTCTCAGTCGTATATAAAATTTAATAACACTCTTACGGACACAAAAATAGCACATACTGCTATGTTTTGGTAATAAAAAGTGAAACAATGTAAAAGTAACATGCCCATGGGCATGTAGCCTTTGCCATGAAACAATTTTACGCCTTAATTCAATGTTCCCTTTTCTATTCTAGGTCTTACACTGAAACATGACTTCCACATTAATCCGAATTAGCACCTTGCTCCTTGTATCTTCAATGTGTATATGTGAGATGGATGGCAATTATACCATTAATAACAACTTGTGTCGGTCCGACCACAGGTGTGGAAGATATGGAGAAAAATACGTCTGGTGCTACACCGAAACCAGCTGGGATTATTGTTGCGGAACCTCATGCGTTTATAATGGCATGGGTCAATTAGGTTGCGATAGTGGCCGTTATTTTAGATGGTGTGGTAATCCAGGTATGATAACTTCTCTTGGAAACACTTGCCGTTCTTCGCATCCATGTGGGCTTTACGGGCAACTGTACTACTGGTGCTACATAGACGATGAAGACAACTGGAACTATTGCTGTCATCCAGGTGCAACGTGCTCTATACCAGACCAGAATTCCTACAGCAACTATTCCTGCAATGCGGGTGTTAATAAATACGGAAAACATTACTTGGGACCTTGTACTCCTGCGGAACAGAAGATAATAGTTTAGTAATTAATTCAATTCTAGTGACTTAAGTCATGCCGAAGCAAAGTTTGGACACCAAAAATATACTTTTGTCATTTGATTCGAAATATAAATAAACTGTATAACTATATATGATGAAATTGTGAATCCCTAAGAACTCCTAATTAGCAATTTATTTGTCATTTAAATCCCAACATATATTGAGTTTCTTGGAACGTCGTTTTGGCTATAGATTTAGATTTTTTTAAAAATATAGCGGTGAAATCAGCATTCATACAACTGTATCATTTTTCATGTACAATAATCGGTAGACGTCAAGCAATACAATAATATCATTAAAACGTCTATATAATAATATTCAATTATTTTGTGCAAACGATTTTAATTTTTACATTCATTTCATCTCCTAAAGAGCATTTTATTTGTCATTTAGATCCCGACACATATTCAATTTCTTGAAACATCGTTTCAGTCCTTATTAGTTAACAGTACTTGTTTTGCCTGTAGATTTAGAGTTTTGAAAATATCACAATGAAATCATGAAATATTTCTGCAATGGTGAAGTTTCGAGTACTGCACTTCTCCTAATGAACTGTTTTCTTTGTCATATAGATCCAAATTAGTTCTAATTGCATGAGAGATATTTTATGTCCTTATCAAATAATAGTCCGACTATTTTTGGAAGATATAGTCCTTGCCCACAACGATTAAAACTTAACCAAGAAAGATGCGAACTCAACATTCATACAACTTTTTTCATCTGGTAGCAAGCGGCATCCATCAGATGGTGTTACATCAATTTTGATAGAAATAGCTGCCTTTCGATTATTCAATAGTTCTTTATTAAATGTCTAGATATTTACACATCTAATATAATCGGTTTCAATTACACAACATTAAAGAGTCCTAAAGTGATCGAAAAGGTCTTTAGTGAACCCGAAAACGTAGAAACACGATGTCTAATTATAGTTCTAAAATAATTATGTTAGTATTATGATGAGGGTGAAATATCTATCAATGATCAACAGACATCGTTTCAAAACAGACGCATGGGCGAACATTGATTGTATGTTTCTTGACACGTATTGTAGAACGGATACTTCAATAAACAGAATAGGAGAGAACAGGAACTTTATTCAGACTGAAACTACACAGGTTATCATCAGTCTCCCGGAGAAATGCAAGTATGAAACACGAAAGGAGTAAACGTTTAAATAGAAAATATCGAGTATAAGATGGTTGTATACAGTCAAAATACTAAAATGTTATAGTAACTCACGTGTTGGGTGTTTATGGTGTGTCTTCTGCTATCACTATATACAGAGAGATTATCATTAAAGCTTGTGCATGGCATATGGTTTGTTGTTCGTAGTGGCTCACATACATTAATCAATGTATTATTCTCCTACATCTTATACGAGAGAGAGAGAGAGAGAGAGAGAGAGAGAGTGAGTGAGTGAGTGAGAGTGAGAGACAGAGTGAAAATTACAAATATGCAACACAGGTGAACGTGCTCTCCTTGGTCTTGTATTAGAATGCGTTGATAATACTAACAGATATAACCATAAACCATATATTCGAACATTTTGTGACTGTAAGGTCCTACCCCTATACCATCTCGACCATGTACACATCACTAATAATGATGTTACACAGTCGTTCGTAGTAATATTTATATTTATGTTGCTCATAAATAACATAAAATTAACTTCTTGATTTCACAGATCTGACCACGTGGAATGTTTGGGGCTTTACCCAATTATAGTATCTGCATACGTTCCTAACAATTAGTTCCTCTCAAAAATCTTAAAAGCGAATTGCATCAATGATTCTTATAATAAAGATAACTAGTAATTTCTTCATCATATTTATAGGTTTTAACCTCAGTTTCCTTGGTGATCCTTAATATTTTCGGTGTTCAATGCAAATCGATGCTGTCAACGTAAATGTAAAGAGAGACTACCAACTGTCCTTTTCCAATTTCTATAACATTCCATTTCTAAGGGACACAAACGTGTCTAGGTTCCAATATTTTAATATATATATTTAATATTTCCTAACACGAACTGAAGCAAATAAAAAGGAAAAACGTTTATACACATCTTTTGTTCAAAGAAATTACACTGCCAAGATTACATAGATTTACGGAATTTTAAAACTTACAGAATATGGCTAAGTACTCCAGTGTGTTGAGTGACTAGCCCACGCAAATATGGCAATTGTATTAATTAAAGAAAGGTCATGTTGGGTTGAACCATTATGAAGTTAACAGTCTTAGAGATCCCCTGGCGATATTCAAGTTAAAAGTTATAAATTGACGAATGAAATGCTAATTACCGTGCATTTTACATCATATAATGTTATTGTCTTACATGTCAGTAAGGGGGAGAAAGAATTGTATGTGTAGACAAATTCTATAGATTATTCCAAAATATAACTTTAAAACGAATTACCTACAGGGCGAACCCTACAAACTTTAGAAGGTTCGAAATGTTAAAATAAGCCCTCCACAAGAGAAGGATTAATGACGAAAAAAATCAGCTAACTTTTTTTAGGGCCCGAAAAAAAGTATCTCTGAGAGCCCTCTCCGAGTTAGTTGTTTGTTTTTCCGAAGGAAATATATCAAGTGTGCGAATACGATTCATGAAAAATGAACCAATTCGTTGTCGTCGCCCTCCCTGCTGCTATAAATTAAATCATCGCTATGTCAATAATGGCAAATATTGGAGAAGCACATTCCGCTAGACTAGCTCGAGAGCGACTAGAAGCAATCAAAAAATTTCTTCCTGTTCGTGATTCTGTAAGACAAAAACTTCAAGAACGTCAGAAAGCACAAGTTGAGTTTGCTACAGGTACAGAACAGTTATTTAAACCCGTAACAACAGCTACTGAAAAAGTTTCATCGACTACTGAAAGACCTATATGGGGTTCATATTAAGGATGAGGAGGAAATGAAAAAGCTGGGTATTATTCCAGTATTAAAATAAACCGCTGAGCAGACTGCAAAAATAGCAGCAAGAACTAAAAAAAGAAAAAAGATTTTACGAGATCTTCCAACTGATATAGCTGCAGCTCAACCTCCACCCGTCGGCGAAGAAATTCTTGAGGGTATTGGTAGAATTCGTACTGAATTTGCCGACGTGAAAAAAGAACTTGCATTTAAACCAATGAAAGAAAATATTGGACTGATTACAAAATTTAGGTAGGGTTTTGTCGAAGATATTATTAGAAATACTAAAAGAGAAAAATTGCCTGAAAAAATATTAGTTAGTATATTTAATAAATCTAGTATCTTAAAACCCGGTTTTGAAAGAGTAAATGATGATAATCTTATTAAATGGACATATCGCATATATAAAAACAAAAAGCAAGCCAGAGATGATGATTTAGAGTACAGCAGTCTTGCTGAAGAAGTAAAGAGACTTTATAAAATGAGTGTGAAACAACTAGAACAACAACAACTCTCCCAGCAGGAACCTTCATATAAACTTCCTCCACCTCCGCAACAGATAGAACAACAACAGTTTTCTTCACCGCAGCAAAAGTTGATGTCGGAACTTAAAAGATCTGAGGAGCTACTTAAAAAAGCAAAAGAAGAAAGATCATCCTTAAGACTATTTAAGAAAAGCACGGAGACAACAGAAGAAGGAGCAACCAGAAGTGGTTTGGGAAGTGGTCTTATTGCCTGTCCTGATACTATCCTCAATGACGTATCGCGGTTAGAAGTTCTCATAGGGGGAAAACGAGCTGGGAATAACTCACCAGAAATAATTAATGAAGCAGCTGATACCTGTCGACGATTATTTCAAGGCGGTATCTTGGACATTAATGTTTATCGGGGGCTCATCGATGAAATCGTTGATGACTATCACAGTGACTAGTTGTTAGATAAATGAATAATAAATAAAAATGATTGTACACAATTCTCATCGTAGACCAGTTATGGTTAGGGTGGTAAATTCACGATTGCCAGTATACAGGATGACTTACGGAAATCGATTCGGTGATGTTGTTCGGGGTTTATTCGCGAGGATGGCCCCTAAAGCAATGCAAATTGCAAAACAATTATCGATGAAAGCAGTGGATATTATTCGTGATAAAGCTCCTGGTGCTATTGGTAACGTTGCCAGTAACGCGCTCTTGACAATCAAGGACAGACTAGCACGATTAATATGTAAAGCACCACCACCAGTGAAATTACCCAGTACTGGAGTTATGCCTGCAAATGCCAGTAAAGAAATAAATCAAGCTGCAAATCAAAAACTAGCAGAGCTGATAAATCAAGGGAGAGAAAAAATAAATACAAGTCTAGTGTCGGGAAGTGGTCTTCATTTTAGACGATAACAAATTATAATAAAATGTTTAAACGTGAATCCGACGCAGCGTTTGACATAGACGAACCGGTTCTTCAAAATGAATCAGTGAGTGATTTTCAGTATTATTCTTATCACGCACGAGAACCAAATCAACGAGGACGAATTGAATTGCAAGTTCAAGGTACAAGTAAATATTTCTAACCCGCTGAAGCATTTATTGAAGTAGCAGGTGAAATTATAAAAACAGTTGATACAGAATACTTAGATGGTGTTAAAATTGCTTTTGTCAATAACGGAATTATGGCCCTGTTTGAAAGCGCTGCGTATCTCATTGACGGAAAAAATTGAGCCAGTTGAGTACAATGTTGATGTGGCTACAACAATAATTGGTCTAGCAAGATATTCTGATGATTATACAAAATCAGCTGGTCTATCATTGATGTTTGCTAAGGACACTTCTGATCAGTACAATATTAGACGACCAAGAAATAATGCCAACAACGCTGACGCTGATGTGTGGCCGTTGGTTCATGGTGCTAATACAGAATTTAATTTAGGATTTGCAACGCGTAAATTAATGTTGAGTGGTAATCGTAGAAAATGTTCTTGCGCAATTGCGCTGTCTTATATATTTGGATTTTGTAGAGATGTCCGAAAAGTAATTTTTGGAGCAAAACATACGGTTGTGCTTTATAGAAAATCTGATGACAATGATGCTTTATGGCGACCCATAGGTGACGCTGGTAAAGTAGAATGACGCTGGTAAAGTAGAAATAAAAAAACTATCACTGTGGATGCCGGTAATGGCTCCGGCAATTGCTGAAGAACAGCGATTACTTTCTTTTATGGATCAAGGTGGTAAATCTTTGTTATCATTTCTTACAGTAACCACAGATAGTATTCAAAGTAATAATAATGGTTTATTTACATGGCATATAGCATCAAAGCAGGGAGTTTCTGCACCGCGACATATTTTCATTGCTCTTCAAGATGTTACACGAATAAATTCACAAACACGGAGTCATATGATATTTGACAAAATTGGCCTTTCTGAGGTTTCCTTAAAAAAAACCGACATCAAGAACCATCTGAGAACATATTGTTAGATTTTGATAATAATCATGTTGCACGTGTATATCTTCGTTTGACAAACTATCTAGCGCGTGATATAAATATCTATACTGGCTTACAAATATCAGAATTGGATTTCATGACATATTATCCAATCTATTACTTTTCACTAGAGCATCTTGATTTAACTAGACAATATGTCGTTGATGTACACTTTCGAGCTCATGTGACAAGAGGCACTATAGCTAATTACAGAGTAATTGCTAACGCCAGTAACAACTGCAATCGTAGTAACAATATGCGTTTCATCATCAGCGGCCGCGGCTGGTGTTTTTAATATCATTGCGAAAAAGATATCAACGCGCACGAGCACAAAAGTACACGACGCGGTTACACGATTAAACACAGCAACAGCAGCATACTCAAAATTATCGTCACTGATATCATCAAGCCTCAAAGACGAAACAATATCAGATTCCAAATTCACGAACATGGCAAAGATATACGAAGAATACAAACAAGTCCGCCATTTGAAAACAATGAAAATGAATAATGACAGAATTACTTCAGCAGATGACCGGAAACACAAGCCCCGTGAAAACCTCAATGATAACAGTAAGCTCGACCAAACCTGAATTCAGTATTAATTTTCCAACTGCGATTCCGGTAAGTGAAATCGCACTAGCACAGTTGAGAGCATATCATAGCTGGCCCAATATCAGATCAAAATTATTTGGTGGATTACCAGCAAATAATTCGATTGTGTTTGCAAATAAAAATAAACAAGATGGTACGCCCGACTGGAATGTTCCTGATGAAATACTAACCGGGTCTTATCAAATTGATGAAATCAATGAGGAATGACAATGTCGAATAAAAAATATCACCGGTAAGGAATCTAAAATAGCAATAACCGCTCACGAACCAACACTGTCTTCTGCAATCGAAATAAACTCTCCGGACTACGGCGTGGATATATATCAGAGTTCGATCAGAACAGTGTTAGGATGGCCTGAAATTCCACCATCGACACCACCGATACCACCTGAACCAAAAATGTCTGACTATGTCACGGACAATAAATCATACCACGATGTTACCCCACGTTACAAACAACATCTGCTTGATATAGCAAGTGCAACGTTGGGCGCTGAATTTAGTTTTGGGAGTTTGAATGGCATCAATTATGCAAATTGGAAATTCATTCCTGGACGAGGAGTGTATCGAGGAGTAATCGAGTTTAATGAATATTTTGAGACTATTAACCTAATAAAAATTATTGAATATTTCGATGGAATTAAACAAAAACACGTAGAAATATTAAATCAACTTGTATCCGACATGGAATATCTTAACCAGCGAATAGTCCAGGCAACAATTGATCTCCCCGACGATTCTACTGGCCACAGACACCTGTTTTTAACTGCATACTCTATAACAGAAGCTAAGCTGCCAAATAATAAATTTCCCGGATATAACGCAGACGAATTAAGAAAATCCACCACCAAAATCAGTGATGAGTTTTTTCCTAAAAGTACTTTCACGGCACAAAAAAATATTACCGCCGGCAACTATTCTCGGCACAACAATGACCCAGAAGGGCAAGGACGACATGTAATCCTGGAAATGGTAAATATAACTACGGTGGTCGCGGTCAATCTTGTGTGTGATGTAATCGATGGCAGCTACAGCACGGACACCACAGTATCAAATCAAGCCCAGCAAGGATTTGTTCTTCATTCATTCACACCAAAAGAAACACCAACTTGATTTCTGATTGGCCAAGAGCCAATCAATCCAATCTATCTACGATGTCATAATCCACTGTTATCAAGAATAAATTTCAAACTAACTGACCAGTCCGGCCACTTGTTGGATTTAAGGCATGATAAAGTTAATGTTAATTTACTTGTGAAATCCTAAGGATCCCATCTTAGATTTTCTCAGGCGGATGTTACATTTTGCACGATTCGGATAGAAATAAGGTCGTCAAAATCATGAGCATCGACTGATTTGTTAATTTTGAAGGGGTAATTACTAGTCAAAACCATGCGCGTTGACTAATTTGTTGATTCTGAAAAGGTAAATAGGTCGTCAAAACCATGCGAATTCATCGTTTTTGAGTAAAAAGCACACATATATATATATATATATATATATATATATATATATATATATATATATATATATATATATATATATATATATATATATATATATATTGAAATCTGCAAGTGTATCATAAGAAATTTATTTTTTACTGACAGACCTTGATTTCTAACTTAAATTAATCACGCGGTTATCATATAATGTACCAACACGTGACTGTTTTTATACTCGACAAGCATGTACTTGAAAACTACATCAAAAAGGTGTTTAAACAGTTTCTAGTCGATCTAGTCGGCCTAGTTGATTTGCTTATTGATGCATACGGTAACGAAGATTTTTTATTGACACAATCGCAGTTGGAAAACTACAACGAGAACATATTTCTATGGTCACGTATGATAAAGATCAGATTCGAAATTATGCGCACTTTTGCATTAAATTTGATCGACTTAAGGAAATATTATCTAACTGAACAGATTGACATAAGTAAAAAAATATGTATGCTTCTTTTTCTTTATTGAAATCTGCAATTGCACAAAAATATTATAAGAAATTTATTTTTTACTGCGCATCACACGATTTTGTTAATTTCATAGGAGTGATTACTAGTCAAAATCATGCGCATCGACTGTTTTGTTAGTTGTGAAGGGGTAATTACTAGTCAAAATCGTGCAAATCATCTGATTTTCAACGGAAATTAATATTGCCAGTGAAAAACAAAAAAAAAATATAAGGAATTTATTTTTTACTTTCGATTTCATTTCCACGTACTTGATTTCATTTCCAATTAGTTACTTACCTGATAAAATCCTTGATGAAATCAACGAGTCTAACTTTCGTTTTCGATCGTTTCACAACCTGACTTAATTTTTCTCAATTGTCTTTCACTAGTATTAATTACCTTCCTGGCTTCGTATTCTTGATCTAATTTTTTCGATTGCACGGCAGGGAGAGACAAATTCATTCAGTCGCTGTTCTTCTACTGCAGCCAGTCGTTGATACAGCTCCGTCTGAATTTTCTTTATAAATCTATACTGAGCTGGCAGCGTGCATGCTTCGTGTTCTTTTCTTTGTTGTAGTGTTTCAAAATCAGTAATAATTATTTCAGGATTTAATTCATCAGATATATTAATTCCGTTTAATAGCAACAATTACATCATTGATATTTTCGTAATTCATTATAATGAATATTATATATTTAAAAAACAAATATTTTAGACCAAAAATAAACAGTAGCTATGATGGTTTCCCTGCACTGGCCTGTGTGTCTTTCATGGGAGTCCTTTGGTTGAGACTTTTGTCTTTGTTTGAGATCTTTTTTTCTTTTGTTGATCTTCTCGGCTCCCATGACCGTTTCTTTTAGCCAAACATTCTTTCTGTGGGGTACCCATGTGACTTATAGCTTATGCATCCTTTCTACTGTTTATTTTGGGGCGCCAGCGAATCGAAATGTCTGTGCATGTGCCCCCCTCCCAGATCAAACCCCGGGTCAGTAAAACGTACTCACCACGCTGGTTTGACGTGATGAGAGGGTGGTACATGGGATGCGGATGGCGCCCCACTTATATAGGAAAATCCTATAAATCGGTACCGTCGACAATATGCCCGTTACGAGACTCGAACCGCCGACCCCCAGAACGAAAGTCAGCTGTTATATCCACTGCGCCATGGCTCTAATCTACTGATATAGGATTTAAAAATTATTATGTACTTACTTTCATTGGAAGTGTAATACAGGCAGTACTGAGCAAAATCACTAATATCTGCACTGAAAAAATAACAGTTACATCATGATATATGTGTGACTGTCTAAGTCCACATACCTCCGGCTGTTTCATTAAATGATTCAGATTGATAAAATTGTGTACGTTGAAAGTATCGATAATTCTAGGTCTTTATTATTGATCGATCGATACGATATTTCTTATCAGTAATTTTTTATAACCGTTATCATCGCTGGGACAACTTACAAAAACATTATATTATATATGATTATGTAAGTTCTCCAACACCTTCAGGCCAAAAATAAAACAGATTGATAAAATACATTGTATATTTCTGCAACGGATGTAAAAATAACTCACTGTTGTGCAATGTGTAACCGTAGTTATTTTTTCTGCTTGTAAGTTAGAAACCATAAATATCTTTGTATTACATTACTGTTATTAATTACGACGTAGGTTGTTAATTAATTAATTACGACGTAGATAGTTAATTACGACTACAACTACAGACTAAGATATATTACAGAATTACCTACCTTGTTTCCTTTCGAAAAAGAAGTAGTATGTAAATAGGAATTTCTGATCCCAAACAAATTAGTGAATACGACATCTTAGATCTCTTTTAATGATATTTGAAAATAATTTTTGGGTTATATTTCTTTGAGAATGCGGATTTATATATATTTTCTGCGACTCTTCGTACTGAGGGCATGCAAATGTCAAAATATTTGCCAGCTGAATTCATTGATTGAAATATTATTTCTTCGCCAGTATTTAAATTTATGGATACAACTCCCTTGGCGCTCTTATCACTACAGCCAGTATTACCAGACTTACAATTCTGACCATGCGTGACAGCTCTCAGATTGGATAAAGAATTATCGAGTTTGTCGTTGCTGATATGATCGATCACAAGACCGTCTTTGATCTCTCCAAAGAAACATTCGAATACAAACCTGTGATTGTGATACCTGTTTCTCCCAGCAGCAAATCTAATACAACCAGCATTATCAGCAACACCAACTGGTTTCTTCAGCCATCACGAGACGCTGCATCATCTTTAATGATGCGATGTCCAAAAATTCTTGATTCATTTATACAATAATATATTTGTTAAATTTATAATTTGTCTGAAAACTTATTTAAATAATCCGCTTCTCACGCTATAACACTACCCCTGACAGAGTTAGGGTCTTTTTTATCATAATATTTTTTGAGTTCCCGGTATCGTTAAGCGCCACATCTCGCACATATATGTGTCTTTCCCCGAACTCCGACAACACATCGCAGACACGGTATTGGACCTAAACTACCATTACGAGCACATTGTGAATGTTGCCCGCAGAATTCGTTTACGAAGGATTTGCCACATGGAGTTGCAGATCCTACCTGAAGCCACTTGCACCGATTTCTTGTTTGAAACATTGTATATATAATATTTGTTATTTAAATGTTTGTCTTAATTATATGGGGATGAGTTTGAGAGATTATCCAGAATCTAGCCCTGGAAAGCTTCTAGATTCGATCTTGACAGACTAACCCCTGACTCGCGGAGGCGAACTCTGACCGATCTGATTGATATCATCAGGGACGCCAAAAATGAATTTCGTGATGATGGAGCATCTCACGTGTGGTCTACATTCAAAATTATACGCGACGACTATGTCAAGGACGCTACACTGAGCGATACACGAGCGAAAACGATTATCGATTACCTCCCTCATGATCAAAAATATCTTTTCAGAGTAAAAATTATGGTGCTAGCAGAAACAGATAATTGAATTACCCGTGACAAACGTGACTCTGTCCTTGCTAATGGAAAAACTGTCATACTGAGTAAACGTTTCAAACCAGGAGCGCTGACTGGGATTGATAAACCATATAATGAGCGAGAGTATCCTGTAACAGCTGTCATTTATGGAATCTATCCGATAGAAAAACGCAGTGTTGATAAACTGGCGCCGGTGAAATGATCAAAAATAAATTGTGTAGCTGAACGAGAAAGAGAACATTTTAGAAATGCGATGCGTTGAAACGTCTAACGGCATTATGACGTGAAAAAATAAACACATGGGCTGAACGGGTCAAGGATACCGGAGCTACAATAAACGATGTTGCCGAGTTAGAAAAAACACTAAGATTCCCAATAACCGTAGCAAAGATAACAGGGGAATTATTATACGAATCCAAATATAATCGGAACGGAACTCCAATAAATATCATTGATCATAACGCTCACGCGTGGTCCAGCGCAGTCACAATATTTCCACGAGATCGAACTGTAAGATTTTACCCAGAGAACTCTAGGAGAAACATGTTTGATTTTATTAATGAGATAGGTAAAAGCGATCCTGTGTCAGTGTGGTTATTTTAAAGTTCAGATGATGAAAAATATAATCAACTTGTACGCGTTAACAGTGAAATATACCGTAAAGAATCTCTTCATGAATCAATGAGAAAACATGCGCAGAGATACTCAAATAATACTGACCGATTACTAACTAATTGTTTCACTGTTCTATCAGTTGCAGCCCACGCTGCCAGAGAAAACAATTCGTGGAAGCCAACCCGAAGTGAGTTTCTCGAAGATGTACAATTAAGTTGTTGTGAATACGGACACGGTGGATTGTGGAATACCATATATAATTACAAGGAAATAATATCCGTTGATATGGTTGCGTGTTATCCAGGAAGTTTTCTCTGGATGGGAGAATGCTCTGGATACTTTAAAAGATTTGGACACCCCACGAACTCGCTGACTGTCAGTGAGAGAATTATATCATATCGGGCACAGACTGAAGTTTGGTTACCAACGCCTGAACTGGTTGATTGCGAAAGTGATGATTACAGTAAATTAATCGCCAACCTCGAAGAGAAAAGAACCGCGAAGGATCTCGGTAGAAGAATAATTGGCAAGTTTACTCAAGGCGGTGCATATGATCATAACTGACACTATGCACGACTAATTATGGACGATGCTGAATACGATTTTATAATCGCTGATGCAACTGCGAGAGATATATTTGTAAGTCGAGAAAACGCTTACTTATCTGACGGAACTCGGCTGGGTACGATTGTAAGTTATACTGATGGCGAGTAACCTCAGTATACTCATTTAAGATCTTCAATGCTAGCTTATGTTTCCATCAATTTGCTATGGATGATTTAAAGAATCCCTGACACTGCAGTTAGAGTTGCAACGATATTCGTTTTACATCAACAAGAAATACCTGAATTCGGTAACTCGTTTTACAACTGATGATGCATCATGGGGTTCGTGGAGAATAAAAGAAGAAATGGTATATGATTATTCCGAATCCGCAGATGTTGAGATCAGAATTGTCGGAAACGTCGAGTGCGCTATCTGTGTACGATCCAGTATCCAGACACAAGACTGTTTATCTCAATGGGCCGGGGGGGGGGGGGGGGGTCTGGTAAGACGACTCGAGCGATTGAATTATTTCGGAATTCAGATATGATCGTGTTAACAGCTACACATAGACTCGCGCGAGAGATGAAACAACGAGGGGATAACTCATGCACTTAGCACAGCTTTTTCAGATACAAGGGGGACGCATGGACTTCTGATCGAATGGGAGAGAAATATATTCCATGGATTATAATTTGGGATGAAATATGTACGGTACCTTTAGAAACATTAAACATATTTCTCGATAGGTTATTAACAAAAAATACAGCTGTGATAATGTGTGGCGATCATGGTCAACCACCGCCCTTTGTTGGACCATCTCCACATTTGTTATTAAAATATTTTGTTGATTATTATGAAGAAATACATGATGATTATAGAGCGCATAATGCAGATTTAAACGAGTTCAAGAAATGAATCAGACTACAACCGAATAATATTCAATGCAAAATAATGCGTAAAATAATTTCAGAGACTTCAGTGAGCGACTTTCTGCAAGCGTGGAGACCAAACGACTTGACAGTGGCAAGTAGAAAGATAGTCTGAGACACACTTCAACACCGGTTGTTTCAGTTACAACGGGAGAAGTTTCCAACGTTGCCAGTGCCGTTGTGTTATAGACCAGCTGATACACGACTACAAAATATTGATGTTGATATACCAGGACAGACCGAAAAACAAAATCTCGTATTAAATGATATTGTCGCAGTTGATGCCAATATTGCTGAAGATGCACTGCGCGCTGATAAATCCCCGTGGACGCTAGGATACGCAATGACGATACATTCATCTCAAGGACTGACTATCTCTGATACAGTTGTTTGGATCATTGATGATCGTATCGAGCGGTCAAACTTAGTTTACTTGGCTATGTCCAGAGTCAGAAGAATATCTCAACTGCGGAGAATTGTCTTGGACGAGTCAGTGATGGATGATAACGATAAATGTCAAATCGATATAATAAGAATAAAATTAGCCGGTTATAAACAAAGTGACAGAAAAAATAATCGCGATTTTGATCTTGACACTGATTTCATCAGCGCGCTGAAACAACAGCAGAATAATCGTAATTGTGTAATGTTGTGCAGTATTCGAGTAATAATCCAAGATAATTTACCGTAGACAGAAAAGATAATAGTCGCCGTCATACACGAAAAAATGTGATACTGACCTGTCTTGAATGTAATCGACGTCGGGGTGCTAGTTAAGTGATCTGGGCGGTAATTGTGTGTCTTCGGGAATTACTTGTAATTGCTCACGTGTAAATCCACGTTGAGGAGCAGTTGAATCCAGCCTGTAGATTGCTGGTCTACCAGTAGATCTAGTTATACTAGATATCTTGTGTGTAGGGATGTTCCAGATAGGATCAGTCGCTCTTTTTTTACCACCTTCAAGTTCACCTGGTTCATATAAATATCTCACAGTGTCATTACCCAGTATTGGCTGTGCTGAAAAATCACGTCGTTGAACGGGTATACTTTTTTGGTAATTGCGTTAATAGGTTTCATGTTGGTTGTTCGAGTTATTTCATTATTAATGCAGCTATCACACCTGGTAATCTTGCTTTCTTGTCCTGAATGAATTCCTTCGCGTATTGATATCCAAATAACCGCTCAGCAAGTGTTCGATTAAATCGCTCAACAATTGCCTGATCACGATGAATTGCAGTATGTCCTCGTCGTATTTTGACACGATGTCGCTTCATCAACGATGATACTGGACCAAGAAATTCTTTGCCAGGATCAAAATGTAATAGATGTGGCCATCGTAGACCACCTCGTTGATAAATTCGTTCAAAAGCAGAAGCAACCCCAGCAGCGGTCTTCGTTGACAGCGGTTCTGCATCTATTTGACGTCTTTGTATTTTAACTGTATCATGAGGCAAAAATAAAAGATCAGCCTGGTGAATTTCATTAGGAACACTAACATTAAAATGTGCAAGTGAATTTGTTTAGGCAGTGGTTGGTAAATTTGCCATATTGCCTGTCGGGATAACCACTTTTTAGTAGTAACACGTGTAACTTTTGCTGCTTCAGCGAGTTTACTAATTGCTGCGTTACCCCTCCAGTATCCTCTTGGAGAATAATAAATCGATTCCATTATAATAATTACCAGCACCTAGCGCAAAGTTACCTTTCATTGCGGATTTTATTAACCAACTAGCTAACCTCTCCTGTGAAAGATTTATCAGTGATTGAATTTAGCGCGTGAATTAATTTCACATCTGCGATATGCCTATCTTGTAGATTTTTACTTTTAAAAGCAACATCATGAGTATGACACGCTTTGTTAATGCGTTTATCGGATACTCACCTGGTCTTGGTTGATCTTGGTTGTCAAGTCTGAGATCAAGTCTGGTTCCAGGACCACAGTAATTATATCATGGAAGATGTTTTCCTCCTGGGTATTTAACCCACGGAGTTCCCGGTAATTTTGTTAATTTTGCTGCAATATCACCTCCTCGTTTTTTTAAAAACCCGACTTAGGAATAAATTTAAATTTCTTTGTACCACATCGTTCACACTTACCCTTAACCGCTGCTCTGTTATTTTTTGTTGCAATAGTTGTTAGATCACTTGTTGGGGTGCGCTTCCTGCATTTCACACAATATAAATCCATAATTATTTTATATATAACATGAATGGTATTGGTTTTTCTGCAACACGAAAGCAAGAACCGATCAAGCATCATGCTGCGTTGCCAAATTCTGTTCGCATGATCATAATCAGACCATCTGGATCGGGTAAGACACAATTGCTTCTTAACCTGATAATGAGATTGCTCAAGTGGGATAAGTTGTATTTGGTAGCACCATCAGTTGATGACCAGAGGTGATACGAAGTGTTAAAAGATTTTAATGAAAACGCAAGATCGTTAAATGAAAACGGCGACGAGGTCATTGAATTTATAACCGACATCAATGATGCACCGAGTGTTGATGATCTTGATGGGTTTATTAACAATTTAGTAGTGTACGATGATGTCATGCTGGACAAACAGTCCAATCATGTTTTTTTCGTCATTGATCCTTTTTATGTGGTGGGCTTATTTTAACATTTGGAACCTTCTAAAGTTTGTAGAGTTCGCCCTCCCTGCTGCTACAAAGATGTGTTTTAATAAATGCCTTTTGTTGGCCAAATAAAACCATTCCTCTCCATTTGATCTCTTCCAGTTGACAACATTTGATATTTCTCCCACATAATATTTAATTCTGCTTCCTAATAACCGTCATTGTTGATACAATCAAGCTACAGCATAAAGCATGCGGGACTCTTGTTGCTAAACACATGAGTAATAATTTTCAAAGGGAGGTAGCTGTTCCAGTCAAGATGTTTAGGAAGGAAATCAGCAGGTGGCATTTTATAATCGTTGCTGTGACCAGGTGACCGTTATGTAAAGGTCACGGTTGTTACAGGTTTTACTGCATATATTTTTTCTTTAACATCTTGTTTATTGTGCATATTTGTACAGTATTTGTGCGTTTTTTATACTTAAATCAAACACTAATTTTCTTCGTCACGTATACATGTACATACGTTGTTAATCATTGTTTCAATCTTACATTCCTAATTCTTTCTACTCTTTAATGATGTCAAATTTACATGCTCATATAATGGTTTTGGTAGTTTTCCTTGCTCAGATACAATACAACTCATCTTGTGGGACAGAAATATTTTATTCTTCGTTCCCATCCACATTTCACTATTGGAACATGCTCAACAATTATTATTGTACACACGAACATGACCCAGTAGAATGTATAATGTAGGTCATACTGACTTTCTTTTATGGTAAGGGCATGTTACTAATAAAGATTCATTGAGTGATATAGTACCTAAATCTAGAATGCTCAGAGCTGCAGGAATAAACTTAAAAGATTTAACTAATCTTGCTAACTCGTGAAAAGTAAACGTATTTTGCAATGAGGGAAAAATGCTTATCAAGATTCACTCCTCACTAAAATTCACGAATTTAGTTATAACAGTAGATATGCAGGGACAAATGTTCACTTGTGTATTAGCTAATAAAAATGCTACCTAAAATGTAAATCACCCTTGTACTCACTATTAAAGATGTATACAGATAGATTGAGAATTAAATCATGCTTGAGAACTAAACTCGAAACCACAGTAATTACAGTAATTACAAAAACATTTCATATCAAAACATTTGTGTCACCTATTTATTTCTCATCAGTCCATATTTAAAAAGGTTTTGATATATCCAGATTTACTACATCTCTATAGATAGCTGGTGTGTTCATATGAAGTACAAGTATTTATGTGTTTTATAGTATGTTTTGTTAAAAGTAAATGGCAGTGATTGTTGGGAACAGAAAAGTCTTTTCATACTTGGGCATTGTCACTGTTTCTCTATACAGTACAACCAAGCTAGTACTCAACCGCTCTATGGTAACTGTTTGAACACGGGTTGGTTTTTCTTCAAACGTGATCTGGCATTTGAAACATTTTAGACAGATGAAGACAATGAGTCGGGCATAATGCAGGCGTTCGCAAGAGAATGACTTCTTCAAACAACGCATGGAAGGCTCTCGCATCATTGGGTGAAGTACACTTGAACACTTTTGTAAGTATAATTCATAGCAGAATGCTGAAAACACCTCTTGTGATGAACTTGACGGCATTGACAAAGTTTGCTCAGACTCGATGCAAACGATACTGGCAATCTTCTTAGACTGTGATACCTTAACTTCAAAACATTTGCTGACTGTATCATATATCGTCCGGGCAAGAAGGATGCCCAAGTGGATACCATATTAATAGGTTCAGATGGGCCATCCTAAAACCATTTCATTGTGGTCAGTAATTGAACTAAGGTGAGCTTGATCTGTAATCTCAAGCAGACCAATCAGGAAATAATACAAGATTGATCGTATGTATTCTGTATGGACAGTGAGAGAGCTATATCTGATGGCATAAACTGGTTACGAAGGAACAGGACCATTTTTCCTTTGTTTCTTTGATGCATTAGTGGATCTTGGATCACCATAAGTAATTCATACCCGTATCAGGAGAGGAAATGTCTGAGCTGGTGTTGACCGCTGTTGATCTGCTTCATACAGTATTAAAATTGTAACGGGGATGTTGTACCTACCCAGTAGTGTACCTAATGGTACTGCTGAACCCATCTCTTGTTCCTGCTAATGAGGTGACAGTGGAGCTGCCGCTGTATATGATACTTTGGATTACATAATTTTCTTTTGAACCAGGTAGCGTTCTAGTTTTAACATTTCTACCGAAGAGAATCGCACACCACAGATTTGATTTCTATGAAAATGACATAATTGATAGTGTGCTTGTTGCCTCTTCTTTTTAAACGTGTTTATTTGTGCAAGACTGGAACCCATGAATTTTATTAAAAGTGTGTACGAATTTATCGCATATGACCCAAATTACACCCCATCATTTCTAGACCATATAAGTAACCTCCACCAGTTTAAAATACTTTCACTGGCTATACTTTGACCTGCTCATTACGATGAGACCCACCAATCTATGATACAGATATAATTAATGTGTGTGAGTCTGTGTGATTTTGATTTGAGTGTAGCTTTAGAATTTTCAGCCTTATGACTACGGTGTCCGCAGTGTAGCAGTTTATAGTGATGTATGGCACTTCAGCATTATGCGGCAGGCATGTTGAATTTTGTCCCACCCAATCACATTATCCTGACACCAGGCCGACCAGTCCTAACTCTAATATTTCAATTGAGGCAGTTTAAGGTATGATTTTTATAAGTCTTTGGTATGAATCGGCCAGTGTTAGAATTCGCGATCACCCGCATTCAAGGCGGACGCACTAAAGACTAGTCCACCGGTGCGGTATGTAGAATTAGTCAATTGTCACATAAACCTAGAGTGAAGTGGACATTTTTCACTAAAATGCCATACGAATTTATTGCAAGACCATGTGGTCTGAAATTGCATGATCATTGATTGAAAAACCTCCTATAAACATACCGCGAAGTGAACACTAGTGGAAAGATAAACGTCTGTGAAAGTTATCTGCAAGACCTCTCTGATTTATTATATTAATGAAGATAAACATTTAATAGGTAAGGTGAAAATTACGAACCTGCGAGATAGTGGTTGTACTCCTAAAGTATTATGATTTGGCAGCAGAATTGAAGAAGAACCTTAACCATTAGCTCAAACAAATTTGGAAGTCATCATCAACCATTGAGCTTTAACCAAATGAAATTGCGGTCAATACAGGTTTTTTACGACTGTATGATATTAAGCTTAGTAACAGAAGAAAGGTTCCAAAAACAACACGTTTTGAACAATTCAATAATGTTTTCTTTCTCTAGAATACAAACTGAAAATTTAGAAAGAGCTTAGAGCATTGTGAACTTAATCTCAAATAGTCTAAAGCTTTACTTTATACCACGTGTCCAAATGTATGAAGACTCCATTGAGTCCTAGAGGTGTTCCAAATAATGTCCAAAATTGAATGTGCTGATTTTCCTATAATGTCTTATGCACTAAGGTCTCAAGGGCCTGGACTGTGGCGATGTGTTAATAACCTTTAGAAATATAACAATAATATAATACAAAATGTCCTTGACTGAATTAACAATTATTTTAAAGTTAATGACTTAGTCCAAGAAGTATTATTTGGTTTTCCCATGGGTAATGCAAATAATGAAATATACCCAAATTAAAATATTAACACGATTAGAGTGTTTCCACTTTGGATGTTCAGATAGGATTGAGTAATACTGAAGCAAACCAATATATATATACCCTTCCACTTGACCTAGGTCGCAAACAGGATGCAATTACCATTTTCAAGAAATACTAATGTCATCCTAATGCAAAAGTTCTTTTGTGGCACATTCTACAGTCATAATCGAGACTGTATCAATAGCTCAAACTTAAGTAAACATGTTTACAATAATGATTATTTTAATAGAAACATTCAATAATTGACAAATATTAGGTATGATTGATTTTATTCACAAAATTAATGTCGCTAGTCAAATAGAACAATACAATTCACTTTGAACTTGGAAAATTCCAAATTACAGATACACATAACATATATTCATGGAGAACATTGAATAATCAAGACAATACATATATTTGTACACACATACACACACACACACACACATATATATATATATATATATATATATATATATATATATATATATATATATATATATATATATATATATATATATATATATATATATATATATATATATATAACCGTTCAAAAAACTGTATTACTTGAAGGTTGTCTCTAGAACATCATTATGCAGCTGAACTATTACATCATTCAAATATTTTCTCTGTCCTAAATAAGAAAGGTTGCTCAAGGTATATCGTACATTGCTGTCTGCTATGAGTAATTTGCGTTGCAAAGATTTTGAAACATTTCAGCTACATCATGGCATTATTTGCTACTAATTAACTTGTTAGAAATCATATATTGTGTCAAAGCCTTGAAGGACTCACGGAAGTAATTCAACTCCAATAGTAAATATATGGAAACACCATCATATTCAAAATTCAATAACTTAAAATTTCTGGGTGCTGATGATGAGACCTATAATTCTCCATGCACATCTAACCTTTGTGCAAGCTTATGTGTGGAGAACACCACATGAGCCGCGGCATTTTGTTTATCTACATGTGGATGAAAGACATGTTATTGATTCTGCACCAAATGAATCAGGTGCTACTTTTATTATTGAGTACTCCTGAGTCAAGCCTGTAAAAATACTAAAATTGCATCAGTAGAAATTTGTCTATATTTTTTAAAAATAACATATAGGAGAAGCTCTCAAAAGATATTTTTGCTAAAATTTTAATTTTCATTTTTAACCAATTATGGACTACAAACCCGTAACTATTCTATTATTTATTCACCCATTTCTAGACTGGATCACAGTTCATCCGTATAATTAGTACCGTGTGTCCTGAAATGATGATGTGTACGTAGTATTATCAACCTCAACATGGACTGAACATTTATTATTAATACCCTAGGCTCTAAGTTACCATCATGTAATGAAAACCAACTGGAACATAGAATGCGCATAATTAAAACCCTAGTTTCCTATAAACCACATATTTTTTAAACCCAGGATTCGGACATTTCACACATTATTAAAACACTAACCTCGTCATCATTGCTTACCATGGATTATTAAAATTCTAGACTTACAGCGTGAAATATTTCTAAATAGCCTACTTATAAACCATCGGGCCTGATTTATTGCTATGCACATCAAACATTCAAGAATGGCACACACTTTTGTAATTTAAGTATTGGGTGACAATTATGATATCGCTGCCGAGAAAAAAGAGAAGAATCATTTGTATCGACAAGGAGTTTATCAGTGTGTCACGGTATCTACCGCCGTGTAATTGGAGTTAGTTGAGATTGACTTGTATAGTATGGACAATTTGTTTGACAATGAGTTCTCATATGAAGCTGATATTTACAGTTAACACCAAACATGACAGTGAACTAGAGAAAAAAAATTATTTTACCGCTGAAATATTGCAGTAGAATTTAAATACCCAGACAAAAAATAAAAGGCTTTCAAGATTATAGGCATAGTCAGAAACACATCCACGTTCGGAGAAAACTTTACCGCTGTTTAATTAAACACTTAAATTGCTGCCTAACTGATTATTTTAATGAAACTGGATCCTTTGCACATTGGTAAAGTTTTAATAATTACAACACAGCTGTAGACGGATAATTAAGGGAAGGTAACTAAGGCTACCGCATTCGATATTCAGATTTTACTAATTCACATAAAGTGATAAATTCTGGGCACAACGATAAAAAAAAGGTTTAATAAATCGGAAAAGATAAAAGAGATGAACCTTGTACCCGTTTGATGTTGTTCCCAACTGCAGTGCTGATGATACAAAACTGACACTCCACAATGTAAATCATTGAAAACCCAAAACATCATTTTAGCTTCTGTGCTACAAAACTTTGGTCTTTGGAATTTGATTTGTTATATACATTTTTCAATAGCACATTTAATTGCATCAACTTTGAATTTGTCTACTAAGTTACCAAGGAATCGAATTTGTTTAGTAAATCTGATCATACAACTGGCAAACATTTGCAACCTACCGTTAGACTTGTCACTGAAGTCAGCAGCTGGTTTTGACGTAAAGATAGAAGAATTACATCCTGTTACAATATATTGTTGTTGAAAACTTTTCTTTACTGGGACACATGCTAAGGACTGTATGTTTGTTTACATTCAACTTTTTGCTACTTTTGAAGTAGACAATATAGAGAAGAAAACAAAAGGATATTGCTTAGAACTTTCTTGTTAAAAATAACCAATTTTTTCTTAAAACTTTAGTACTCATTTTAGAAAGAGACAATCTTCATATAG